>QPHH01000005.1:906492-1231263 GCA_003574815.1 Aspergillus spinulosporus | reverse complement strand
ATAAACAAAAAAAAAAATAGGAAAAAAAAAAAAAAAAAAAAAAAAAAAAAAAAAAAAAAAAAAAAAAATATCAAAAAGCAGAATTATAGGCAGAATTACGGGGCCGTACAGTCTCAACGGGGATGGTCTCGCTGCCGGCAACCAAGGTGGTGGACTTGGGGCAGTAGGTGGTGTACTCGGTGACCTCAACAGTGGTGTACTGTTGGGCACCCTCGTCAGCGCCGGGGTGGACAGCGGCAACGGCAGCGCCGGCCAGAAGGGCGGTAGCAGCAGCGAAGGAGAACTTCATTTTGGCTGATTAAGAGAGAGCGACTGATTTGGAAGATTTAAAGAGTGTGGGTGTTGATAAACAACGGGCGTTGAGAAAAGAGTGGAATCGGTATAGAAACCGGGTAGTGAGCGAGTGCGTTTGGCAGATGGAGCGGAAACGGGCTGGAGAGGGAGAGGAAGAAGGCAGACGGACCTGGGGCGAGAGTCTCATATAAATGATCATCAACAGCGCCAGGGCTGGCAAACTGGGCGCTCAGTGCTGCAGGAACCAGGGCCTACGAGAGTGGACTAGTCAGGCTAGCGTGGTTGCAGCCGCCGAATCGTGGCAGCGTCAGGGGTTGTTGGTGGAGGCCCCGACGGCCTAATTTCCTTTGACTTACTCTGATCTTAATTTCGCTACTGCATCCGCTGTCTTTTTAGGGGCTGCCGGCTCAGCGGCTCCTCCACGTTCGCTGAGCGATCCATGATTCTAGAGTCTGGATTCAGTGGATTGCAGCTTGGAGTCTGGAGTCTGAACTGTGAACTGTGAACTGCAGTCTGTTGTTGACAGACTGAGACTTTGCGTATCTATCTCGGCCAACCCTCCGATCGCTGTATGGAGTAGCCCGGGGGCAGCTTGGGTCAGGAACAATGTTTAAATTGCCAAGGGCCATGGAACCAGTCAAAGGCACCTCCTGAACCCCCCCGAACGGTTGGTGACTGGGCTTGCGACCAGATCCCTTTTTGGATATTGCTAGTCCCTGATCCAAGTCATGCTTATTGCTTCGTCAAAGAGAGTTCATGCCCAGGACTGGGTTCGATAGTCGCCTCGAGTCCCTTGGGTCCCTTGCAGTGCGACTTGACATGAAATCTGCCCGGCTCCTGCGTGTGATGACTTGCGTGTCAGAGTGGCACAGAGCCACCATCACAGGTGCACACGAGTGCCCAGCACTCGTGTGCACTGTGCAAGGTAAGGATTGCGTGCCTTACACACTTGGTCCTTGCCAGCACATTGGGTATTCGAGCGTGACTTCATCCGTTGTCATAGTGGAAACCGTACGTAGCCAGACACTCACTACTCGATACGGAGATAGGTGGCAAGTCTAGACCGACAGATAGGCACGACAGATAGACGATCACGAGAAAAGTTCTACTCCGTATCGTTACGTTTTCTACCAAGTTTTCAGTATCGACAACCAGATCAGTGATCCTCAGAAAAGACATAAGACTCAAGACTCGATTAGACCGATTGCCTTCAGATCCTATTCAGGATGGCCTACCCTCGCTTGTGAGGCCCCGGCCCTCCGGCTCACCGCTTCGGGTTCCCTCGAGGCACTCAAGAGCAGTTCACACTCCAAATTCCAATCAGATGGTTCAAATTGCCCCTAATGGATGGTGAGAGGCGGGGACATGGCCGCATCGCCCGAAATGCCCAGCAAGCTGGGCATTCACGAGAGCTGACCAGAAAACGCCGTTCTTCATCTTGGATTTAGTTGTGTGATGAGGAAAAAAATCGACCATGAGAATCACTCGCCGCCTTTTGTGTGCGTTATCGGATCATTATTTTTCCACGTACCGACCAAGTCGGGGATGCTAGTCCTCATCCATATTAGCGTCTAACTTCCCGCGGGCAACCAACGTCACCTTGTCCGACTCCGACGATACGGCGGAGACTCTTCCTTCCTACTTATACTTCGTCTTTTCTTTTTCCCGTCGTCAATTCTCCCAGAGATACCCTCAGAAGCCAAATATTATCATGTTAGGCCGCTGTGGTCGCCAGGCTTCGCGCCTCCTCCCGCGTCCTGTCACCGCCTGCCCGCCTTCATTGCAATGGCAGCGTATGGTGTCATCGTCCAGAGACGGCCAGCAATCGGTACCGCACCGCAGAACAAGCAATTCTGGAAGATCTGTGACTAATTGATCGATAGTTGCTCACTGCACCCCTTGAACAAGCGGACCCATCAGTGTACAACATTCTCCAAAAAGTGGGAGCTGCATCCGCCTCCTCCAGCTCTACGACTCTAGCTAACCCAATTGCAGGAAAAAAAGCGCCAACAGCACTTCATCAACCTCATCCCTTCAGAGAACTTCACATCCCAAGCGGTCTTGGATGCGCTGGGCAGTGTCATGCAAAGTGCGTTTACCGGGACTTTCCCTGTTATCGGTGCTAACTCGTGCAGATAAATACTCCGAGGGCTACCCCGGAGCCAGATACTATGGAGGCAACGAGCACATAGATGAGGCCGAGCGCCTCTGTCAGCAGCGCGCCCTAGAGACGTTCCGGCTCAATCCAGAGGAGTGGGGTGTCAATGTTCAACGTAAGCCTCCTTTTTCTACTATCAATGGTCTCTGCTGACGATGCAGCGCTCTCCGGATCCCCCGCGAATCTCTACGCCATTTCCGCTCTCCTTAACACACACGACCGATTGATGGGCCTGGATCTGCCGCATGGTGGCCACCTGTCTCACGGATACCAGACCCCCACGAAGAAGATATCTTTCATTTCCAAATACTTCGAGACTCTCCCCTACCGCCTAGATGAGTCCACGGGTCTTATCGATTATGAGAGCCTGGAGAAGCAGGCCCTCCTCTACCGTCCCAAACTCATCATCGCCGGTACATCGGCCTACAGTCGTCTTATAGATTATCCTCGCATGCGCCAGATCGCCGACGACACGGGCGCATACCTCATGAGTGACATGGCGCACATCTCTGGCCTGGTTGCGGCCGGCGTCATCCCCTCTCCCTTCGCACACTCTGACGTTGTGACAACGACAACACACAAGTCACTCCGTGGCCCCCGAGGAGCCATGATCTTCTATCGTAAGGGCGTCCGCAGGACGGACAAGAAAGGCAACCAGGAGATGTACGATCTAGAAGGTCCCATTAATGCGTCCGTCTTCCCCGGCCACCAAGGCGGCCCCCATAACCACACAATCACCGCCTTGGCCGTAGCACTCCAGCAGGCACAGTCGGCTGAATTCAAGACTTACCAGGAGACCGTCCTGGCCAACGCCAAGGCTCTAGCCGAGCGCCTCGGTGGTTCGACCAGTAGTGGTGGCCTGGGCTACAACATCGTCTCCGGCGGCACGGACAACCACCTCGTCTTGGTTGACCTCAAGAACCGTGGTGTTGACGGAGCGCGCGTCGAGCGCGTGCTCGAGCTCTGTGGCGTGGCCAGCAATAAGAACACTGTACCGGGAGACCGTTCGGCGTTGAAGCCCGGTGGTCTGCGTCTCGGCACGCCGGCGATGACCACTCGCGGTTTCCAACCGGAGGACTTCCGCCGGGTCGCCGACATCGTCGACCGCGCGGTCACCATTACACAGAAGCTAGACAAATCGGCAAAGGAAAGCGCGGCCTCCAAGGGCGTTAAGAACCCTAACACGGTCAAGGCGTTTTTGGAGTATGTAGGCAACGGCGAGGAGATCTCGGAGATTGTGCAGCTGCGACAGGAGGTGGAGGATTGGGCCGGTACCTTTAATCTTCCGTGGGCGAAGGAGTAGAGTAATCATGTATGTATCATGTTCAACACGATAGTCAATTTCGACGGAGTATTTTGCATCCAATTAACCTGACAAACAACCCATGCCAAGACCAGATGCCTACCTTGGAAATAAAGCACGTCAAACAGGCTAGACTCCAACCCCCAACTGCTCTAGATCTCTCCGCAATCGCATCGGGTCTCTTTTTCGAGTAAGCAATTCCCGCACCCGTGCAAGTGCACAGCATTGGCACGCAGGATCTCCTTAGATTCATCCCTTGTTCTAGTCCTTCTCTTTTTTGAAATCATCCTTTCACTTCTGCACTGCAAAATCACCTCTTTTCTGTCACAAAATATATCCCTACCATTCACCAAGATGAAGGTGACCCAGGTACGTGTGGAGACTCTCAGCCGATTCCCCAGTCCAACAATTATGCTGTATTTTCAAGGCTCCCCTCTCATTTCATCAACCCCACTAAGAGTAGAAACCAATGCGATACAGATCTATGTCTATCCTATAAAATCTCTGCGTGGAGTTCCCCTTTCATCAGCGCAGGCAACCCGGACCGGCTTCAAATATGACCGCCGCTTCATGCTCCTTAAAGTCATCCCACCGGATTCCAAAGACGCGAAGGGCGAAAAAACGCTGAAAAACATGCACGTCCCGCATTTCCCGGAGATGTCGCTGTTCCGGACGGAGCTGTTTGAGCCAGGGAGCGGTGACAAAGGGAGAATAAGGGTTACGTATCATCCTCCGGGCTCTGAGTCGACAGAGCAGGTGAATGAAACTGCTTATGGAAAAGAGGAAGAAGCGCTGCATATCCCTCTCAATCCCGACACGAGGGGTCTCAAGCAACTGGCGGTCGTGATGCACCGCTCTCCAACGAAAGGGTATAATATGGGTCCCAAGTATAATGAGTGGTTTAGCAAACGGTTCGGCTACGAGGTCGTGCTTGCATATCTAGGCGATGGCAATGGGAGGGCTGTATTGGGGACCTTTGCACCGGGGAAGCATGTCGCGCACAAGCATCAGAGGCAAGATTTGAATCTAGGTTATGTTGCGGCGCTGCTTGTCGTTATTGGGGTCCTCTGCATTGCACTTACGGTTATGACGCCGTCTCCTCTTAGCTTCGACTTTGTGACTGCGGATTTTCTTGGGCGGCGAGATGGAGTTGCCGTGATGGTCGCCGTGGGCGCACTTTTGCCGGCCTTTTTGGTCTTGAAAAGACAGTCTACAAAAGACGAACGCATCACGTTCGCAGATACAGCGCCATACATGGTTGTGTCGGAGACGTCGGTGGCGAACGTCTCTAACCGATTGGAAGGCGAAGAGATGGACGTAACGAAGTTCCGCGCAAACATTGTGGTGTCCGGAGCAGAGAGGGCCTTTGAAGAGGACTTTTGGGCGGAGCTGGTGATCGGCGATGCCCAAGTGCGCCTGCTACTGACGGCAAACTGTGTACGGTGCCGTAGTCTGGATGTGGATTATAAAACGGGCAAGATGGGGACCGGCGAGTCTGGGAAAGTGCTGAAGAAACTCATGGCGGATCGCAGGGTGGATACGGGAGCCAAGTACAGCCCTGTCTTTGGGCGGTACGCGTTCCTGGAGGGGCAGTCGGACTTGAAGATGGTCCGTGTAGGTGATGAGGTTATAGTGGCAAGAAACATGAAGGAGCGGGCTATTTATGGTAAGCAGCAACCCGAGTCGTCAGCAGAATCTGGCTGCAGAACCTGGGGTCTAATGGTTGGCTGACTATCTAGATTGGCCTGGATTGGCCTAACCTTTGAACTCAATATTTGTCGAAGGTTAAGACGAACTGGTAGATTAAGACCCCTTGGGGAGTGGAAGTTTCTCGGTTCGTGAATATAGCTGCCTGGTGACGTAGTGAAAGTTAGGCATAAAATTAGCCACCAGCTGAGACACAAGCTGCGGCTGTGCAAGAAGTCTTGGCTGCACCACCTCAACTTCGTCTCCCCTCCTCAGCCTGCTCACTCTTGTTTTTTTTTTGAACCCGGGTCTCATCTTCATCTTCTGTGCGAGACTCGGAATCGCCATGGACCAAGTTCGCCGCAAAGATACCACCAAGGGCCCTCCCCTTCGGATTCTGTCCCTCGGTATGGTTCCTTTCCCTGCTAGTCATCATTCCTCAATGACGAAGCGCAGCTAACAGTGAAATGAAACAGACGGCGGTGGCGTGCGGGGTTATTCGATGCTCATCCTGCTCCAGGAACTGATGCACCGCATCTACGTGGAAATAGAAGGCAAGCCCCCCCGCCGCGATCAGATCCCCAAACCATGCGACTACTTCGACCTCATCGCCGGCACGGGAACCGGAGGACTTATCGCTCTGATGCTGGGGCGCTTGCGCCTGGACCTCGAGACCTGCAAGGATGTGTACGTGCGCATGACGCGCCGTGTTTTTGAGACAGATAAGACATTTGCCGGTATCCCATTTCGGTCGACGCTGTTCAAGGCGTCGAAACTCGAGGAGGCGATCCGGGAGTGCGTGCGGGAACATACAATATACGAAACCGAGGGGAACGACAGCACGTCGCCGACATCCCCTACTTATGCGCCTTTTAGTCCGAATTTCTCGACAACGTCGATCCCGCAGCGGTCTGGGAGTCGGGCGAGCCAAAGCACAACGCATTCGGGCATGAACAACCGAAGTTCTGCGTTCATTAATGGGTTGAGGTGGGGAAATCCGGATGCGCTGTTGTATGATAATCGGGAGAACCGCACGAAGACGGCCGTGACGGCGGTATATCGGGGCACGCCTAAGAACGGCAATTCGGTGTTGCTAAGGTCTTATGATTCTCGCAAGGAGCCGGCGCCCGAGCAGCACTGTACTATCTGGCAGGCTGGTCGCGCGACGTCTGCGACCGGGCTCGCATTCAAGCCGATCCAGATTGGTCAGCATTATTTTGTCGATGAGGGAGCCGGCACGTACAATCCAGCACCGGAGGTCTTGGAGGAAGCAGCAGTCAACGAGTGGCCAGGACGAGAGATTGGAGTGTTCATCAGTGTTGGCACAGGCAAGCGTCCTCCAGACACGAACAATCGCCAGCACGAGTGGTGGGAGGACTTCTTTGGCGACGCTCTAGGCACATTCGCTGAGGCACGCCGTCGGCTGATTGCCAAGATCGAGGGTTGCGAGGACATTCACCGCGCCATGCTCCGG
The DNA here is from genome assembly GCA_003574815.1 of Aspergillus spinulosporus. Classification (NCBI taxonomy): domain Eukaryota; kingdom Fungi; phylum Ascomycota; class Eurotiomycetes; order Eurotiales; family Aspergillaceae; genus Aspergillus; species Aspergillus spinulosporus. The sequence continues at coordinate 1,224,348 of QPHH01000005.1, read as the reverse complement.
GAGCACCTCCCCAAGCGCGGTGTCAACAAAGACAACTACTACCGACTGAACGTCGAAGTCGGCGTCGGCGAGTTTGGCATGAACGAATGGCATCGTCTTGCAGACATCAGCACCAACACGCGCCGGTATCTATCCCGACCAGATGTGAAGAAAATGATTCTCGATGCGAGCGTTAAGTTCGCCAAAATCGAGCGCATGCACCGGCGTCTCGAAGCTCACATAGCAGCTGGCCACGACCCCGTCAACAGCACTTTAATGGACGACGACCACTCCTCGCTCGCACCCAGCCCTCGCCTCTCCGTCACATCACCAACTTCACAAACAGGCCCTCCTCCTCCTCTCGCAAACACATTCGAACTCCCCGCTGAACTCCCCGGAGACTTTACTCCGTACCAGCCCAACGACGACAAACTTCCTATGCACCCAACACCCCAAGACGCCATTCGCCCACCCCCCGGCCGCACCTCAGGCAGTGACCTCCATATCAGCTCCAACGAACACAGCCGTCCTCCATCACAAGCGTACTCGCCACCGCGCCTCAGTTTCGAACACGCGGGCCCGCCGCCTGTTCCCCCAAAGACGCCAATCCCATATCCCGATACGGCTGAGTTAGGAGGCATTCCAATGCCAATACCGAACCAGAGTCTGGGGCTGCATCCAGCGCATGCGACAAATGCGCCTGTGAGTGCGGCTGGGCGACCGGCGCCACCGTACCCGGTTGACGAACCGCCGCCAGTGGTAAACAAGTTACGGAAACCGAGTTATCAAGTGCGCGATTATTCTGCTTAGTTCTGCCTTTACCTTTTTCTTCATGTATTATGAGATATGTTAGTACTTTATACCCTGGATGACGAATGCATTAATATTCTTGTGGTATGTTGTATAAGGTCTCGAAGTTGAGTGGAATATGTAGTTAATGCGAGTATATATAAGCGGACACGACTTATATCCACCGCTAACGAACGTCACTATTAATCCTTCGCTCTGAGCTTCTACCTTGTGGATAAAACTGAGTCGATTCATTGTTCAGAAAACTCAACGTTAACATACTTCCGTAATTTGAAGCCCTATACTACAATGCTGATCAGACTACCCTTCAGAGTCCACGATAGAAGATCCCCATGCATATGCACCACCGGCTCGCTGCAGCTGAAACCGTCCGCCGGAGCCCAGTCCAGTCCAGCTTCCGAGATCTCCCTACGACCCTGTCCCTGCTCGCTTGGCTGTCGAACTAAGAATCAGGGTAATTAAGCAACGTATGAGAAATACGGCTGTAATTCTCAACGGAAAAGGTGAGGCGAGGAAACCTGGCCAGCTAGTAATAGAGACGAAAAACAAGAAAGAAAGACAGGGGAAGGGAAATGATTGACATGGATGCCTTCTGATTCCACTCTTAGTCTCGCAAACCCATCCATCAGTACTGTCTGCCTAGTGTTGGCACTGGTGTATTGGTGCTGGTGAATTGGAGGGGGGGATGATAGGCCGAGACGGCGCCAACACATCCGAGTCGAGAATCGAGAACCTCAGCCGGGGTCCCGTGATTAGCGTCCGCTGGCCGTCCCCGTTTTCTACACGGTATTTCTCTGAAAGGAAACAGAGCTAGACGCGAGAGAAGGGGTCGGAGAGGGCAGCTGACTATTCTACCCTATCCCTATCCTCTCTCCTCCTTATCGCACAATACCACTGAAGACGACTGAAGGCAGCATTATTATCACTTATCGTTTATGTTGAGAGCGAGTGGGTCCTGGCCAACTACGTGGTCGCTCTCCCAGCCAGTCGACTGATCGCCCGGGCTCAGTCTATCCAGGATGTCTGGATGGCGATGGCGATGATTCAGTCAATGGTCATTGATCTCGTAGACTTGTGCACGGACGTTCTCTGAAGAAAGGGCAGGGTGAGGATTCTCCTACCGGTTCCAGATAGGGGGAGCCCTATCCAAGCGCAAGGTCCTACTCCTCAGTCACGTCTCTGGCCGCTTGGACATTGTTGAATTGAGCCGGTAGGCATGAACATCACCCGGGCCCATCGCCTCATCCCATCTAGGTATCGATAAGAGGCGGGCCATTGGAGCTGGAGCTTCAGGAATCAGGCTAGACAGACAATAATGACAATGACAAACATCCATCTGCTCCGTACGTCCACAGTGACCAGTTACACGAAATACGAGGGTAATCTCCGACCTGTCCATCCCATGTTATCCATCATCCATGCAATGCAGCCGGAGACTTCACGCTCGACCGAAAGTTCAGTCAGTCGGGGATCCAATATCACAGTGGATCGGGTCGTCGGTCGTCAGTTGTTACATTGGCCTTGTGGATTTCTGGCTCCAGTGGATGCGAATTACTCCGGAGCAATTATGACGCTGGCGCTGTAAGACAGGGCGTCGGAGATCAGGATCGTGCACGGCCACTCCGTCAAAATGCAATGTGAGGTTATTTACTGCGTGCAGCATCGGTCACTAAAGGCCAGCTAACTTTAGCTCCGTCGGCGATGGCGTGCACCGTATTGAACTAGCTATAACTAGTTTGACTCTACCTCTCAAGGATCAGAGGAGTAGAAAGTCATGGAGAAGCGGACGAACGCAGTCATTGGACGGGTATATGAGTCGGCGCTTACTGAATCTTAGGGCCGTCCCCTCGGCCTAGTGTCCACACTCACAGTCACAATCCACTGGCAGCCCACTCACTTTCGCGAATTTCGCCGGTTTCGTTCTCCGGAGAATTAATTATCGTCTTGATCCCGGCGTGACGAAGCGAAGAACAAAGAAGGGTCACACAGCCTCAGCGATGCAAACATCTGAGCGAAGAAGGAATCGGACTGGTAGCATGGATCCCGGGGTCCATTTTTTCACTCAACGCGACAAAAGTACGAGACCTGAGTTGCACAGACAAGGGTACAACGCAGGGGTTGAGATGAAGATCGTTGCATCTGACAGATTCCAGTCCACTGTAGTCTGCTTAGCCAAGCAGGACTAGGGGCTAGGGACCAGGGAGGAAAATCAGAGCCAGGCTAAGCAGCCGCAGCAAATGCACGGCATGATCTTCAACATCCCCCAGAATGATCATAGCAGCTACTGTATGGGCTCGGATCAAGCTTATGCGATATGTATGTCCGGACAGACAGAGTAAAGTCGATGTAGGGACTGAGGCTCTGCAGGAGGGCTGCAGGTACAGCCGATTCCACTGCAGTCCCGTACGGAGCATAGTAAGAAGAATTGAGAGAGACGAGTCATGTCTGCTGGAGTCGAGTGCTCTCGGTAAATTGCCGGGGTTGTCGATACTCAGTCGACTTGTCGTCAACGGATGTCCCAAATTCCAAATTGCTGACCGGTCAAGAAGTCCTTCTCAATGCAGTAAAAGCTCAACACCGCACCGATACCAGGATGAGATGAGGGCAAACCAAGGCACCCTTCTCCGGCACCAGTCATAATTGACAACGATAATTTTACCCTCCTACTCAAAATCCACACGCCGTGGCCTCATGGGATGACGGACGATGGAGACCTGGGCCCCACAAACTGGAATAACCCCGAGACCAAGAAGTCGGTCGAGAACCGGCTGTGATTTGTGAGCTGTGACCGTCTCGCGATCCCACGCCCACACCCAACGATAATCATGATTTGTCTTTTCGAGCACCCGGTGCGGACTTGGGTCAGGATGGTTATGCGTTGTCAATCTTTGAACCTAGAGGATTAGTAGCCGGAGACTACTGAAGACTGGAATCCACACTGGCCCTGGGCGGCTAAGCTAAAGAATCCTTCAGGACAAGGTAACAATCGTTTTGCAAATTCGTCTCGTCCTGGTCGCAGTTCTCTTCCGACATCCGTTGTCGTCCCAAGAATCGGTCGCGCATCATTGCTTTTTCGGCTTTGTTCATCGTCGCTCACCAGAGAAAGTAGTCCGGCGCTTGCTCGTTGCTAGCTGTGCCCAGCCAGACCGGGTCACCTGCTTTGCCTGTTTTCAGCTAGCTGGCTGCCTTGGGGTCTCGTCTTTTGCGGCGAGCTGGATTCCCGGTCTTTATTCGTTCCGTGGCGTTGACATTGTGCGGTCCCTAGTGTGGTCTTTGAATGACTCGCCGGTCGTATCATACCATTAAATTATTCATTATTACACAGGACGAGCGACTGGATGACAGCCCCGCAAGATCTGCTGTATGTACGACGGCTGCGGGCGTCGGGCCGTCGGTAGCGCCTGCCTGATCCTTGTCGTCCCTCCAAGATTGAATAATCGAAACGAAGAGATTTGGAGTTGGAGCCGGTCGCAGAGGAAAACAAAGAAAAGAAGCATCGCAGACTTGGAGAAAATTTAGTGCTTGCGTAGGGGAAAACGGCCCGCTCCGTGCAGTGTGCTTGACAACCACCGTGGATGATTTGCAGCCAGCCAGTTCGCTGTGGCTCTGGCGATTCTTCAGTCTTGCAGCTGCAGAGCGGCGGCGGCGGCAGCAGCAGCAGCATAGCAGCATGTCATCTCATGTCATAGCTTCAGCGGGATGGGTGCTGACAGGAGTTCATGTCTACCTAGATAATCTGGCACCAGCATCGCATAGCAGGGCCGGGCAGGGCAGGACAGGACAGGACAGGACAGGCATAGCAGGACACGGACGGGTGAAGGGCATGATCGGAGCACAGGGTGGGCGCTGACTGGACTGGAGGCCTCTCAGCTGGCGGCCATTGGCAGCCATTGGAGTAATGATTGCTTGATTGCTCGCCCGGGAGCATGCTATAGCATGCTCGGACCCTCGCTCAGACCAGCCGAGGTGTCAGATAAGGCATTGTCGACTCGACGTGACCAGACAAGGACCAAGACGACCAGAGCGGACCATTCTCATGACGAGAAAAAAAAAGCAAGTGCGAGAAGCAAACAATCTGATCCTTCGACTGTCTCGCCATCGAATGAAGAGTCTTGGGCTTACCGACTCTTGGGGTCTCTGGTCTTCCAGACTCCGCCTGCCATGATCACCATCAACTGACACGGAGGTGGGGTAGTCGTGGATAGCCCACTTTTGCCCACGGCCCACAGTCCACCGCGCCCAGCCTGCACAGACGCACTAGGGCGACGAAACGCAAGGGGTAGGATGCAGTAGAAGTTTCCGGACCTATCACCTCTGGCCAGCTTGGGGCAACTGACAATTCATACAGCTCCAGATAAGAGCCATCCGTGCCAAACAGCGGTGAGGCCTGCTCTTTTTCCCACCCAGCAGGGTCGGTTTCAAGCCCGCCCGTTTTTCGTAGGCTGTAGTGACTGGTGAGAATGTGGAGGATGGCAGTGAGCAGCAGATTAGGCGTTAGGCGTGGGACGGTATTACGGTACCCGTAAGCCAAGCTAGAGGCATTTGAAAATAACAGGACAGGGTGCCATTCTAGACCCAGTCTGGAAAGAAACCAACACCGTTAGTACTGTTAGTACCGTTAGTGCCGACTAGTGAGCTGCTCCTAGCTAGCCTGGAGCAGAAGCGAGGCAGATGATGTACATTATGGACCGAGTTGTCTCGATTATTATTAGCACAGGCCAGGTTATATTGGAATTCCTGAGGATATCGAACCCGTTGATCCTATAACCAGATAGACTCTGCTAGTACTCTAGATGTACATATGTACGCAAGTAAGCTTGCGTCTCATAGCGTCGACGTTGACGGGGGACGGCCGCTCCGCCTTTGGTCTGCTTTTGGTCTGTCTTTGCTCGCCTTTGGTCTGGCTCTGGTCTGGTCTGCCTGCCTCTGCCTGCGTCTCGCTCACGTTCTAGCTTCCTGAGATGTCCTACAGCGTACCTACGCAGGTCTCGTGAAACGCAGCAGGCCAATAGCGCGGTGCGCGGGGTCAGATCTATGTCCAGGACATACACACGAGAGGCTGAATTGAAGCGGCCGCTCCTCAAACTGAGGTTGGCCAGCGGTGGTTGGCCGTCGATATGACAGGTCTAGTGTTCGGGGGCGCCGCCCCCGAAGCCTAGATAGACGCCGAGAAAGGGAGAAGCTCAACCTCACTCAACAATACGGGATCGAATCTGCCGTGAAGAATCAACGTCCTGTTCTCAGTGTTCGGTACTGCAGTACTGTCCTTCAGCCACCGGGGACTGGACCGCTACTGGCCAGCTGGCTAAGATCGCCGCCACTGGTTTCGTGGAGCATTCTGGACCACTGGATTTCTTTGCTGCTGCGCGCATCCCTGCCACTCTTCTGGCCGTGTAACCTCCTTGGGTGGTTCCCGCGTGCTTGCATTGGTCCTTTTGGCAATCTCCCTGATCAGTGAGAGTGGAATCGCTAGATGACGGGGATGCCGGAGCGTGGTCGCTACTCCTAGAATCGTCTCTGTGTAGAATAATGATCTCCAAATGTCAGTGTAGATGAAGGATGAAGGAACTCCGTAGTCCGGCGATCAAACAGGATCATCGAATCGGGCCATTCTCAAAGAAAAAAAAAAAAAAAATTAAATCGCAACAAGAGAAAGCACCGATCTGAATTCGCTTCGTGAGCCGTATTATTACAGGACGATTCCTCTCCCTGTCATTTCGAGCTCCTCGCCCAGTCACCGCCATTTCTCGTACGGAACATACAGTCACTGTATACTTCGCTGGTCCGTGGTTCCTCTCAGGGCAGTGGGGTCGCCCTGGGTCTGGCAATTGGTACGGTGCGATGACAGAGTTGGTGAGAAGATAAGCCTGGAGAACACGACTGAGACGACGACTCTTGAAGAGGTACTCTGGAGAGTCGGGCGAGCATACTCGGAGTACTCCTCTTCCTCCATACAGCATCGCAATATCCCCGTAGATCCACCGATCGATGACTTACAGCTGGATCGGGGCCAAACCTGCCAGCAGTGCTTTAGCTCTCTTTAGCTCAGAGGCATCCATGGTTCGATAGCAGTCAAATTATTATTTGTCCTAATCAGATCAGTGTCTAGTGTTTAGTGTTTGCACATCGTGGCGGGGCTGGTCCTTGCTTCGTGGCGACAATACTGAGCAATGGAACATAGTCTGTGCACGCTCTGCTGCAATTTTCATTTACCGGTACCGTGTTCGAACGGTAGGCGTGGATTTTTGAATTCCCGTTGGGATGCTGACTCCGATCAACCATTAAGACATAATAATAAGTCAAGAGCTCGACCGATGTTATAGCAGGCCTCTTTCCTTTTTCCCTTTCGCCTTCCCCGGTCTTAAAAAGAGCAGCGGCAGAGACAGTCAAGACTCAAGTCAGTCTGGCAGGAAATTGCCTTGCCTTGCCTTGCAGCTACATCCGTCTCAGACAGACTCAGGACGCAGCACACGTGCCTTTACAGACGAGACAAGACAGCGCTCCGTACATCGTTCCGTACATCGTAGGTAAGTCAAGGGCGCCGGCGCCAGCCTTCAAAGTTCATCCCATCCCTCACAACCGCTTCCCCTCTTTCCCTTAGCCTGCGTTTGCTCCAGCCTCCCAGCCTCCTCTCCACCCCGATGATCTGCTGCAGTCCCGTCTGCTTAGAATGAATCTTCTTCAATGCTACTGCGTAATGTCTCTCTCTTTTCTCCCCTACTTCCCTTCTCCCCTTTTTGGTTTTTCCCTTTTTTTTTTTTTTTTTTTTTTTCCCCCCCCCCTTTTTTTTTTTTTTTTTTTTTTTTCGCGGTCTTCTATTTTCCTTTTCCCTTCCCCTTCGCCTTCGCCTTCTCCACCGACCTCCTCCTCCTCTCCCTCTGCTCCGTCATCCCTTTCGTTTGACGTGACGCCTTTTATACATATTCACGTCGGTTCCGTCTGGTCTTCGTCTCTCATCCTTTTTCGTCTCTTTAATGTGCCTGTGCCTTTGCCTGTGCCCGCTACGAGTAATGACCTCCCAACTCACTCCTGCTTTGCTCGCTTTCTAGACTCGCCCGCTCAACGACCTGCTACGACCTGTTACGACTCTTGTACGAGCCTGATTTGAAATTTGCTGCAGCCCGCATACATATCATTGCCATATCGTTGCCATTTCTGCCTCGCTCTAGACGCCGTCTGCTTCTCTGTCTGTCCAAGTCGGTTCCCCGCTCCGTTCTTCCAAGTTACGACCTGAAACGAGACCCATGATTCTGCGCTGTTGCCGCCGTTGACCTCCCGAACCATTTTGCCTCCGCCGCGGTCGATCCCTCGGATGTAGATAGTCTTCTCAACTGCAGCCCATTTCTCGACTCCGTTTGCCTGCAATCTAAAGCGCTGTTTACGGGTTACGACGTTTCACGAAGCTTGCTCACGATTGCTCTTCCTTGCATTTTCGCATTGCCTATTGGAGCTCTTTTCTTTGCGTTATTGGACTTTGCAACCTGAACGACCTCTTTGCATATTTGCTGCGAAGCTTCTCCGTGTCCTCGACATCGCCTTTCCTATCTCATGAGTTTCTGAAAACAGCACGCAAGACTTATTAAACGTTGGATTATTTCGAGTCCGACGTGCCCTCGCCTTGAACTTTTCTCCCCATTTCTTAGACCTGTTTATCCCCGCCAACCGAAAAGCTGGAGCTGCCGTCGATCTCCCAGGTCCACACCAGAGGTCCTGTTGATATTCCTTGGTATAATCACCACGCCGCGGAGCGCCCTCTGTTGTCTGGTGACAGACTTCCGGCTCTAAGCATACCGACGGCCTCGCAGCCGCCGACCTCGGGCCAGTCCTACCGGACTAGCTACGAAGACGCGCCGGCCTCCAACCAGAGCAGCGCCAGAACCAGCTTGTCCGGGTCCGCGCCAGTCTACGAAGCTCGTAGTCCGCCGGCATCGTCTGCAGATCTACCGGCTGGTGGCCAAACCCGACTTTCGCTGGACTCTTCTGCCTCACAGGAATACAGCATCCCGCAGAACCCAGTCACCGAGAGCTACTATCCCAATCAGACTCAGATGGCCAGCATGAATCAACCACAACCGTACATGGATGTGCATTCGCATCTGTCGTCGGGACAGCCATATGCATCCCACCCTGCAACTGCTGGAGCATTGACCCATTACCAGTACCCGCAACAACCCCCTGTGTTACAACCGACGTCCACATATGGGCCGGCCAGCTCTTATTCCCAGTATCCTTATCCCAACAGTGTAGCATCATCTCAATCTGTTCCGCCGCCGACGACGTCGATTAGCAGTCAAGTCCCTGCTCAATTACTGCCCTTACCTGGTAAGTACGCGAACGCATTGTCAGCAGTAAATACTGACCTCCTAGTTACCAACCACCCTGTTCCCACCCACGGTTATGGCAACAACAGCGGAACACCGATGCAAGGATACGTGTACGATCCCACCGGGCAGATGGCGCCTCCCGGTGCCAAACCTCGGGTTACAGCGACCCTGTGGGAAGATGAAGGCAGTCTATGCTACCAAGTAGAAGCAAAGGGTGTCTGCGTTGCTCGAAGAGAAGGTGAGACTTAGCACCCTTATGGTAGATCTCGACTAATACTGGTAGATAATGGCATGATCAATGGCACCAAACTGCTAAACGTTGCGGGCATGACACGAGGCCGAAGAGATGGTATCCTCAAAAGTGAAAAAGTCCGAAATGTGGTAAAGATTGGCCCGATGCACCTGAAGGGGGTTTGGTAAGTTTATCCAGTACTTTTCAAAACATTGTTAACCCTGGTAGGATCCCCTTTGACCGCGCGCTGGAATTCGCCAACAAGGAAAAGATCACAGATCTGTTATATCCGCTGTTCGTTCAACACATCAGCAACCTGCTGTACCATCCGGCGAATCAGAATCAGCGGAACATGACAGTACCAGATTCCAGACGTCTTGAAGGCCCCCAACCTGTTGTTCGCACGCCTCAAGCTCAGCAACCGCCCAGCCTACACCATTCTCTTCAGACACCCGTTCCTTCGCATATGCCCCAGCCCGGCGGTCGGCCTAACCTTGACCGCGCACATACGTTCCCTACGCCGCCTGCCAGTGCTTCGAGCTTGATAGGAATCACCAGTCAAAATAACTCATACGATTGGAATCCAGGGATGAACTCAAGCGTTCCTAACACACAGCCTCTGTCGATCGACACGAGTTTGAGTAATGCACGATCGATGCCGACAACCCCTGCTACGACGCCACCTGGGAACAACTTGCAAGGCATGCAGTCCTATCAACCCCAGTCCGGCTATGATTCGAAACCGTACTACTCGGCAGCCCCATCCACGCATCCCCAGTATGCCCCACAACAACCGCTACCCCAGCAGCCCATGGCGCAGTATGGCCACTCCATGCCAACGAGCTCGTATCGTGACATGGCGCCGCCCTCGTCGCAGCGTGGCTCTGTCTCAGAGATCGAATCTGACGTTAAGACAGAGCGCTACGGGCAAGGCACCGTTGCAAAAACTGAACCAGAGCAAGAGCCGGAGTATGCTCAGCCTGATAGTGGATACAACACTGGTCGAGGCTCGTACTACACCACGAACCCCTCGGTCGGCGGTCTTGCCGGCGACCATTCCCAGCTCACGCCAGACATGACGGGCTCTCCCCAGCAGAATGGTTCTGGGCGCATGACCCCTCGCACGAGTGGTGCTGCTCCTCAGTGGGCTCCGGGATACACTACCCCTCCTCGCCCCGCCGCTTCCAGTAGTCTGTACAACATTGTTAGTGATACGCGAGGAACGTCAGGTGCTAATGGAACCACCTCTGACAACTATTCCGTCGCGTCTAACTCTGGCTACTCGACGGGGATGAACGGCTCCATGGGGTCCAACAAACGTATGCGTGATGACGATGATGACCGCATTGTCCCCCCCGACAGCCGTGGCGAATTCGATACCAAGCGCCGGAAGACCCTGACCGAGACCCCGGTTGGTGGTCCAGTAGGTGGTGTTCCTCTTGGGCTGCAGCCGATGAAGGCCGGTGGCAGTCTGATAAGTGCTCGTCGTTGATTGCGAAAGAACTGAAAAATCAACCAAAAAAAGTGTGGGAGCAAGGAGCAAACGAAGGTTGGTTGTGGTGGGTTACGGATTGAGTATTTTCTCGGGGTGCATTGTGGTTTTTCCTTTCTAATAGAACACGCTGGCATTGTTGAGCATCAGGCATGATGGCTCGACTACAACGCTTACTCGCGCCGTATGGAAGTTAGACATGACTGGGACACCTGGTCTTGGCATGATTGAGGTTTATCATGGGATTTCTGGCCATAAAGTTGCGTGATGACTTGCAAAAAGGATGTGTATTCTGGGTCTGTTTCTGGTGCAGCGTTCTGAAGTCGCCTCTCCGCTTTTCGGCTGTCGCTAGACGGCCTGTGCTTGTTTGCGGCCGGCTTTATTTATGACCATGATGAGACGAATTTCCTTCAAGCTGTCTGCATTGTTTGGCCCATTCTTCTTGGCGTATTGTAGATGCAGTAGCTGTCTAATCTGATTGCCAGGGTGCAAGTCCTGGAGTGTTGTTAAGGGATGCATGCATAAAGGCGTGCCGGGGAGAAACCTCCATCCCAGGATAAGATAGTAAGCAACTCCGCAATCTCAAACCGGCCCAGGCAGCTGACCCTTGGCAAGTGGACTGAAGAACCGCGTGGGGGATCCTCCACAATGCACGGACTGGATCTAAATTCCGATGATCAAAGGCCGGGGAAGCTGAGAGTGGAAATTTATCCCGCTTCGTCCAGGGTAATTTGGTCCGCCTGAGAACGAGAGTCAGGTATAAGAGGGGTCCTAGATCAGGATCTCTGGACTCAGAAGAGTCGGCAGGATATTGACGACTCGAATAGTGGTCACGATGATTACGCTCACCTACGCTGCTATCACCGGCCTTTTGGTACTGGTCTACTTTGTGATATGGCCCGTCTTTGAGTACTTCCGGGACCCCAAGGGTATGATACACTTGATGAGAGAGAATGGCTGTTGCTAATTATCCTAGGTCTCCGGAGATACCCTAATATGTCCCTCTTTTCTGGGATCTCAGCCATTCCCTTCATGTTGATGGCCTCGCGCAAGTTCCGATCAAAGGAGCTCCAGGAACTCCATAAGAAACACCCCGTGCTTCGCACTGGCCCAAATTCCCTCTCCTACGGTGATGTCCGTGCCATAAAGGACATCTACGGACATAATACACGCTGCGGCAAAGACCCGTCATACATTGTCACGGCCGGGTCACATTATCATCTTGCCGATGTTGTCGACCGCGCCGACCACTCCCGCAAACGCAAGGTCCTTTCTTCTGCATACGCCCTCAAGAACCTCGAGACATGGGAGCACAAGGTCAGCGACAAGATCGCCCGCCTGGTCAAGCATTTTGACAGTGTCTGCACCGCCCCTCTCCCTGCCGGCCAGGAAGAGCCCGACCCCGCCGACCTGACGGTCGATTTCCGGGCATGGACCAACTTCTTCAGTCTCGATGCGATTGTCGACATTGGTCTGAGTGAGAAACTCGGTTTCTTAGATCAGGGCCACGACATGTGCACGGCGGAACGCAAAGATGGCACGACCTACCGCACCTCCCTCCGCGACGCCCTCTACCCCAATGCCCGCAAACAATCCCTCCTCCTCTGGAACTATGACTGGTACCCGATCATCAACCGCTGGGTCAACATCATTCCGTACTTCGCCAAAATGCAGAAATCCAGTGATACTTGGGAAGACATCGTCTGGCATCATGCCATGCAGCGCCGACGGCGCTACGAGGCTGGCGAAAAGCTCGACGACTTCTTCTCCGCCCTGATGGAGGATAAAGCGGGTAACCCTCTAGGCCTTGAATGGGGCGAGGTTTGCGCCGAAATCAACATCATGATGAACGCCGGCTCGGTAACCACCGCCATCGCCATCACCAACGTCATGTACCAGCTCCTTCGCAACCCGCAGTGCCTCGCCACCCTTCGCGAGGAAATCGACTCGGTCTTCGATTCGGAAGACGAAGTGGTGGCCTCCTACGATAAGGTCAAGCACCTCCCGTATCTCCGCGCCTGCCTCGACGAATCTCTCCGTATTTTCCCACCCACCTCCCACGGCCTTCCGCGTGAGACGCCCCCCGAGGGGATGGAGATCCTAGGCCAGTGGGTGCCGGGCAAAACATCCGTCAGCATGTCCGCGTACGTCGCCCACCGAGACGAATCCGTCTTCCCAGAAGCACACTTGTACAAGCCTGAGCGGTGGTTGGGCGAAGAAGGCAAGGCGCTGCAACCGTATTTCATTGCGTTCAGCGCGGGCGCGAGATCGTGCATTGGGAGGAATATCTCGTACCTAGAGCAGACGGTTATTCTTGCAACATTGGTAAGGAGGTACGAGTTTGCCTTGCCGAGTAAGGATTGGGAGTTGCAGAGGGAGGAGACGATGAATCTGATTCTGGGAGGGATGCCGGTGAAAGTCTGGCGGAGGCAGTTGGATGGGGATGCTTAGCCGTCTAGCCTTCACTTTCAATAAGGGTTTCTTCGTTAGATTAGACTTTCACACTTAGTGTATGACATTTTGATGAGATATAATTAGCGTTCTGTTGGAACCTACTGCATCTTTGTACTGCATATTGTTATTTTATCTACTCTTCTAGGCCGTACAATTTAGGCAATCTGGCAATCCAAGCGTCCTGACAATTAAGTGTAGTCTCTTATAAGATGATTTGAGTCGGTCCTCATGATAGACCTGTCTATAGTGAGGCAGGATCTCACCTGCTCATTGTCCCGGCTCAGTATGTATTAACAGGTATACCTCGCACCCGGACATCGCCAACTTCGCTAGCCAGCTTATTCCATGAAAAGAGAGACAAGCAGCCATGAACCATCGAAAGTAGCTGCCAGGCAATTGAGTATGAGGCGCGAGACCTCGAATGTCCGTGTCAGTAGCCGCTGAGGCCCCGGGAGTTTAATTCTCCAAGTCTCCAACGTCCGAAGTCACAGATCCCACCCAGCGGGGTTGGACCCATAGAGCACAACATGACTAAAGCCGCCTGGAGCCAGGCGAGCCAGAGTGAGTCCTGATTCTGGGCGAACTCGGGAGCGTGTACGAGGGAATATGCAAGAGCTGATCCCGTGGCAAGGAGTGCGGACAAAATTTCCCTCTACCCTCCCCGCATACCTCCCCCGCGTTCTAAAAGGGAAATATTCCCCTCCTTATACTCTCTCGTTCCTGTAAACAGTCGCAGCAGAAGGTATAAATATGGCTGTCAATCAGCCAGGTCAAAGCAGCCAGTACAGGCAAGCAAGATGGCCTCCCTTATCACGCTCCAGACCCAACCCAACACAATAGACTACATTGCCCTGACGTTCCTCTCTCTCGTCGCAGGCACGTTTCTCACCCGGGGCATCCTCTGGGACCAACCAAACCCCTACAGACATCTCCTTTACGAACGACCCCAGCTCAAACATGGCATTGGCACTGCCGCAAGCAATAGACAGCAGACGCGGAACATCGCCCGGAGGCTGGAGGAGACGAACTCGCCCATCGTCGTCTTCTGGGGCTCTCAGTCGGGGACGGCGGAGTCATTTGCACACAGGCTTGCTAGGGAAATTACCCTGCGGTTCGGACAGAATACCCTCACAGCAGATCTGAGTGACTATGACCCTGCTTCCATTGCGGAGATTCCCTCATCCAAGCTAGCCATCTTCATCCTCTCGACGTACGGCGACGGAGACCCCGCCGATAACACGGTCGAATTCTGGGACTGGCTGAACAGTAACGACCGAAACGCGGAGAAAAAGATGAAGCAGTTCGCCGGGTTGCGATACTTTGCTTTTGGGTTGGGAAACTCGAACTACAAGTTCTATAACCGGGTCATTGATCGCGTTGTGGAGGTGCTTGACGAGCATGGTGCGAATGCATTGCTTCCGGTATCAAGAGCGAACGATGCCACCGGTTCAACTCAGGAAGACTTCATAGCATGGAAAGAGAGGCTGTTCGAATTCTTCCGTGTGAGTCTAGGCTTCACGCAGTCGGAGCTCGTCTACCAGCCTACCATCTCCATCAGAACGGACGACACCATCAAGCCCTCTGCCCTTCACCGCGGCGAGCCACAGCACTCGTCAAAGCCAGTGGCCATCCCCATTATGGGCATAAGACAGCTCTTCGAACCTACCTCTGACAGGCATTGCTTGCATATTGACCTCGACATCTCCAGCACCCCAGATGTGGTCTATAAGACCGGTGACCACCTCGCTGTCTGGCCATCCAACCCCGACGAGGAAGTGAATCTGCTCCTGCACATGCTCGGCCGCAGCCACGAAGCCGAAACACCCATAGCTATATCCCCGATCGAAGGCGCAGACGTCGAAGACGTTGCAAAGAAAGTCCCCAGCCCAACAACCCTCCTTGTCCTCCTCCGCCACTACCTCGAAATCACCGCCCAACTGCCTCGCGATATCCTCGCAACTCTGGCCCCCTTCGCGCCGACAAACGAGGCAAAGACCTTCTTGACAGAGCTGGCAAACAGCAAGGAAGCCTACGCCGATTTTACACGCCGCAACCATCTTACGCTCGCGCGGGTTCTGGCTGCTTCTTCTACCGACCAGCAGCGATGGACCTCCCTCCCGCTCACATACATCATCGAAACCCTCCCACCCCTCCAGCCACGCTACTACTCCATCTCCAGCAGCAGCGTTGTCAGTCCTCGCAAGATCTCCCTCACTGTCCTCGTCTTGTCCACACCTCTTCCGGATAACACAGCCATGTCGATCCCGGGCCTTACATCAACCTACCTCCTCACTCTCGCCGACAGCCCGCAACCACAAGAAAACACGTATAAGACCCTGCCTACATACACGAATACCCTCGTCTCACTCACGCCGGACTCCTCATCTGACGGCCGAAGAAAGATACTCGCACATCTTCGCCGCTCCTCCTTCAAGCTTCCGCGCTTGCAAACAACGCCGTTGATCTTGATTGCAGCGGGGACAGGTCTTGCCCCCTTCCGCGCCTTCATAGCAGAACGCCGCCAAGTCCTCAAGATCGGCCGTGAGGTCGGCGATGTGCTCCTCTTCTTTGGCTGCCGGTCTCCGGAGGAAGACTTCATATATAAAGACGAGCTGAGCGAGATGGAGGGTGCGTTCGGCGGGAAGTTACGCATTGTCACGGCATTTTCGAGATACGGACAGCGTAGCGAGAGGGGGTATGTGCAGGACCGAGTGTTGGAATATAAGAATGAGGTGAGGGAGATCCTCGTTGCGCAGAGAGGGAATCTGTATATCTGTGGACGAGCGGGGATGGCGAGGGAGGTTGAGAGGCGCATTACGGCGCTTCTGGCGGAAATGGAGGAAGGATGGAGTGAGAGAGACGCGGAGGAATGGGTCAAGGGTGTGAAGAGGAGAAATAAGTGGCAGGAAGATGTTTGGGGGTGAATTCTCTCCTTTGCTTGTTCTGAGGCAGGCCTGTTCTGTTGTTTCGGTTGTTTGTATGGAGTAGGGTAGAATGGCTCTAGCTAGATCTAGATTGAACTTTCCACGTATTTTTACAGGACAATTCTCGGTTCCATAGTGTATGTATCGCTTCATCAAAGACTCTAGATGTTAAGGTAAAACTCACCTATATAGGTACGGTCCAAGTCCTATCTACCTTTCCAGACTCTATTCTATAAGGTTTCTTAGCATGGACTCCAGCAAGACCTACATCCTAGCCTGCCAAATCCCCTGCCAAATATCCATCCATTGCCGCTGCTTATACGACAGCGGCTGCTGCGGGTCGCGGAACATATTCGCCAGTATTTCCCGGATGCGGGCTGCAAGCACCTTCATTGCAAGCATGGACTTCCAGTCACGCAGGGAGAAGCGCAGTCTGTTTGTGTCGATCGAGAGGACGCCGGGGTACATCTACTACCACGTTAATGTACTCATCAAGAAAGGCAAGGTTCGGGAGGTGGGGAAACAAGTGTGAATAGATAGAAAAGCAGATTCGACCACGGAAGAACAGAACAGAACTGGGCAAATAGGACAAAACAGACCTTGAAATCGCCCTCTCCACAGAGCACCGCAACAGCCCAATCTTCTACCGCACTTGTCTCGAACGCATTGTAGTTCCTGTTCCGCCCCTGCATGATATGGTAGTAGCTTAGGTACTGGCTTTGCCCTGGCGACTTGTCCGGCGAAGTTGAAGGGACTCTATTTACGGACGTCGGATGCAAAGTGACGGACTGGTTGTTGGCGATATTTCGCCACCCTTTGCCCTCGCGGGTCAGGAGCTTGGGGTAAAAGCTCCAAGCGATAACGGACTGGATGAGGGTGTCGTTTGCGTTGTTTGTGTCGTGGGATGGCGGGGTTGTGAAGAAGTGGCGTTGGCGGGTCGAGCGGGCGCTTTTTCCGTAATTGTCAGTCTCCTTCGTTCTTACTCCTGTCTATGTGGTCCTTCTTAATGAAGGTGGGGTTGGAGGAGGCCTACCGGTTGAGAGAGGCCTTCTGGTTTACATCGAGCGTGATAAGGCCTGCGTCGGCGATTGAGACCATGAGCTGGAGCTTGACGTCCTCAATGTTCAGCAGCGTCTGCAAGCTGAGGAAGTTCTTCCGACAGAAGGCGTACTCGTTGGCGCCCGGTGTGCTCCGTGTGCGTTTCCACGCGCAGTATGCGTTATACACCGTCAATAGGTCCGAGTCACCTGTCCGGGATTAGCACTTTTCTCCGAATGATGGATTTGAACTGGGGCTAAAGACGCACCCCGTCGAAACCCAAGTCGGACCGCCTCCTTCTGCGCGTTCGATCCCATTGTACTCACAAACGGCGACTTGCATGACAGGATCGCAGCAATGCTGATCGCCGCGTCTAGGCACTTGAAGAACGCCCCGTGAATGATGAGCTTGCCGAGAAACACGTCCAGCGGAAGCTTAGCAAGCTGCTGTCCTAGCGGGGTAAGGTTCTCCGTGTTGGTTAGAGCCTTAACTTCCTTCAGTGCGTCGATCGCCCGCCGGATGTTCTTCGAGGACGGCGGATCCAGCGCTTCAAGGAGCGTTGGCTCGACCTCGCCGAGTTTGCAGATCTTGACCCGGAGGACCAGGTCTTGGAGCGAGAGTCGGAGCATCTCTGGGGTTTGCTGTTCGGCCAGCTAATATCGGTGTTAGTACCTTGTTGAATGGAGAAGACGAGTACGTACGAGATTGTCGTGGCGATGCTTGGTGAACATATGGAAGCATATACCCCTTTGGACACGACCGGCTCGACCGCGTCGCTGCTTTGCGTTTGCCCGTGAGATGAACGCCTCTACTAAACGGGACAGCTGGCGCCGCTCGTCAAATCTACTTGATTAGCTTCCTTCATCTGGACGTTGTGCTGGTACCCACCGCATGGTCTTCTCCTTGCCTGCGTCAATAACAGCGGTGATATCAGGGATCGTGATACCCGTCTCTGCGATATTGGTTGCGATGACTATCTTTCGCATGCCATCTGGAGGCACAACGAACGCCTTCTCCTGCTCCTCGCTGGCAATTGACGAGTGGAGAGCGTGGATAATCCATCCGTGCTGAAACGTGGGCTCTGAGAGGAGCTCGTCGTTCAACCGGCGAATTTCCGCCATACCAGGAAGAAACACCAAAATAGCTTTGCTGTAATATTCCATTTCCGGCGCCGTCGCGAGCTTCATCAGGAGTCTCTTAATAAGCTGGTAGTCAAGTCGGTACTCATCAAAGTTCATAATTGTCTCCCGTGTTTGCTTGGAATAATTCTCCAGAGTCGCGGCCATACCAGTGGTTTCGCCCTGGCTAGTCTCCGCGTCGTCTTCATCCTCGTCGTAGGCAACGTTAGACTCGTTTTCGGTAATCCGATACTGTGTTAGCTCGATAGCATCTTCCAAAAACTTTGTCTCCACAGGGAATGTCCGCCCAGGGATATTTAAAACAGGAACGCCACCAAGGTATGTTGAGAAGCGGTTGGCATCCACCGTTGCAGACATGAGAATCAGCTTGAGGTCCTGCCGTTTCTGCATCAACCGCCGGAGAACGATGAGAAGGAAGTCACTGTCAATGGAACGCTCGTGCACTTCATCAAGGACGACATGAGTAATATCTTGAAAATCATCGGGGCGTTCCAGCATCCGTACCACGACTCCGGTCGTTCTGCTTCTGTTAGCTTATTCCATGCTCTCTCTAGGTGACTCAACGTACGCGAACACCAGCCTTGTTGCTGGGCTGACCTTGCTCTCTAACCTAACGGCAAAACCGATCAACGAGCGCGAGGTTCCAACGTCGTTTTTGCTCTCTCCCAGTTCTTCGCTCACCCTGCGCGCGAGTGAGATAGCGGAAATACGCCGCGGCTCAGTAACATAAATCTTGCACGGACGTCCTGACAACATTTCATGCTCGAGAATAAAAGATGGTATCTGTGTGCTTTTACCACTTCCAGTTTCACTACAGATAATGAGTGCACGGTGACTGTCCAGTGTGCTCAGAATCTCGTTTTTGAACGTCCAAATTGGCAGATGCATGCGGCCTTGGACCATATATTGAAAAGCAGGAGTGGAAGCCTTTTCCATCCAAATCTTGGATAACTGTTCATTGAACCCTGATGCCTCCTTTGTGCCTGTTCGCACTGGAGAACGGTTCCTGGGAGTTCCGTTTCTCTTTCGGAAGTTATCTGAAAGCACGACATCATCCTCGAACGTGCCATGATTTTCTTGTATCAGCTTTCTTAAGCTTTTCACAACCTGCTTGTCAGCTTCATCATCTTGCACCTTCTTTGCGTTTGCAAACTCCGTCCAGAGATCTCGCCACGCGGCGGGAAGGCGCATGTACGCCTTGCCTTCTTTCGAGTTCTGGGGGAAAAGTATGAAAAGTGCGAACGTGGATGCGTAGGCCTCGGCCTGCTGGGAGGTCGGCGTGGCTATTTTATCCATAGAGACAAATGTCGCATACGAGGTAGACTTGTGAGTGACTGCATCGTGGGAAAAGGGAGACGGCATTTCCTGTGGCTTTGACCACCTCACCTCAAGTGCCATGCGTTTTAGATGTGATGCCGTTGAGATGTCTTTATAGGTAACCTTACACCCAGAGTCGCTGCATTAGTTAGTATGAGTCACCGGGGATCAAGAGTGTGAATGTGCATACCGTGCCTTGCACGCCTCTTCCAGGACACGGCGAGGGCTGAGACCTGTCCACTTGCCAAAATCCCGGGTTGCAATAGAAGCGTTGTTCAACTCTTGAGTGATTACGCCCAGTTCTAGGGTCGGTTCTTCGTCCTGGAACATGCCCCCAAGGAGATCACCAGCCTCATCTAAAGCTGGCGGAGTTTCTGGTTCCGGCTCTTTTTTCTCGACCTGCTCCTTTTCTGTATTGGCATCAACAGGTCGAAAGATGGCGGCCTCTTTCCTGAGTTCATTGAGTTTCTCCCTCCAGAGGTACTCCGCCTCCTTTCGATCGAAAAGTACATCGTTTTCGATACTCGAAATTTTGCGCTGGAGTTTCAGTGCCTGAGGGTCATCAGTTGCGCCGGCAGGCTGACTTTTCTTGCCTTTCTTGGGCCTATCAAAAATTTCCGGACGAATATTATACAAACGGGTTTGCAGATCCAAGTACTTTGGAACCAGTGTGTCTGGGTCAAGAGAGCTGTCTGAATCATAAGGGTCTGGCTGTGTGATGTTTTCTCTAACGACAGGCTTCGCCCTTTGCATTTTGCTACCTGCGTCATTTTTGGGCGCAGGTTTTCCTGAGGTCTCTTGATCTGATGGAGGTTAGCGCTTGCGATTCATGCGACGCCAACACTAGGGTTACCAGAGATCCAGGAAATGTTCTTATCCGCGTCTTTACGCTGGCCGTTTGTTTGAGTGTACGAAGGCAGTTCCTCCACACTGCAGTGCATCGCAAGCCATTCGAGAGCTTCCTCCAAGTTGCAGACGACGTCACGGTTAGTGACTGTGAAATTGCCCGCAAAGTATATCAAGACATGCTTCAACGCTTCTTCAACCCTGTTCTCGGGGAAACCCAGCCTCAATAGAGTATCCTTCAAGACCCAGAGTTTCATGCAAAGTTCGTCCTCTGGAACGGCCCGTTTATCTCGCACCGATTGAGGGCTCAGTCCCTGTTCCTCCGCCTCGGCCAGAGCAAGTATAGAACTCACAACATCCGAGGGAAGCCATTCAACATGGTTCACGGAGACTGCCTGCTGCCTGAGAACCCTTCGTTCGGTTTCCAGCTTGCTAGCTTGGCGAACTGCATCACTCTTGCACTTAGCCGCATATTTCTCAACCAGGATCTGTAATTCTGCGTCCTCCAAGTGCCGCTCTAATTCCTCCGGGGTGTAATTCTGTAAAGACGGGGGGTTGTCCGAGCTCGGAGCAGAATGAGTCGGCTCAGCAGGCGTCGGACGATCACTCTCAGACACTGACTTGGAATCGACCGTTGAGGCAGGCTCTGACGTCTCTGTAGGCTTTACTTTGGAGGGAACGGAGACTGTTGCGAAGCCGCGGGCAGGGTTCGCAGCGGGCTTCTTCTTTTTCTTGTTGTTTGGCGGCATAATGCAGCGCTACAGCGCCTGTAAGAAGTTTCAGTGTCTTCTCAAGCCACCAGCTCGTCAATGAATCACAATGACTCACTTGCAAGAGGACTGGACTGGGCGTGGATAATGCAGGACGGAAGGCGGCGAAGCTCGTCTTCCCCACACAAACCGTCGAAAACTCTTATGACAACATCAGCACGAGCAAACGCAGAGCAAGAAACGACATGCTCCCGACCACCTAACATGGACGAATTTCCATGGGATCAGGTGAAATCAGGAGATCTCGAGAACCTGCGGGTCGTGCTCCTCTCGAGTTCGACTTCGCGCAGGACTCGCGTTCTCAGTGATCTCCGCGAGAAAATCGGTATTGCCCGCCCCTCCTCCGTGGCAGCAGCCCAATTCTGACCGCGTGCTTGGTTTTTCGAATTTATAGGGTCCGATTTACCGGAGATTTCCCGTCAGTCTCTCCTAGAGCTGCTTCTCAAGACAATTCCACGATATGTTGACCGCCCGTCTCGTCAGGCCGTCCAACAATGCCTCCGCTCTCTACTCAAAGCGCCCATCCAAACCGAGGATCTGAAATACTTGGTGTCAGAATTACAGACAGAGGCTTCCAAATCTAGCTTGGATGCAGGTTCCGCATTGGTTCTTTTAGAATGGTGCTCTATCCTGCTGCAGATTCTAAAGAGCGACACCGGAACCCCGCTTCCAGTCGTGTTGGATATTATTGCCCTGGATGCTCGGGCACTCGAGACGTGCCTGGCTGCTCATCCCAAACCGGCCGTGGAAAAGTCCGCATTCAGGGTAACGAGACGCGCCCTGCGTGCGGTGTTCTCCGACACCTGGGGTGACGACGCTATTAAGCAGTCCGTTCAACGCCTGACTAGCAATGCAACCACCGGACAGAAAAACGCGCCTTTCCTTGGTGTTATCTCCGGTGTCAGCGCACGCCTACCGAATAAGAAGGAAGTTTTAGAAGGAGAGAAAAAAAACATCGTTGCATACTACATCAAAGAACTTGTTGGGACTAAGGCTGCGCCGCCTGCACATATTGCTAATGGCATGTCTGACTTTTTCGAGTCCTTCATCACGGAGGCGGATCTCACGTCGGACATACTCCCTCCCCTCGAGAAGGCAATCTTGCGGTCTCCAGAAGTCGTCTTTTGCGGGCTGCTACCGTCGCTTTTCTCATCTCTTACGACAGAAATCGACCTTTCGGAAATATTATATTCTCGCCTGCTCAAGCACTTGCTATCTAGTATGAAGTCGAATAACCCTGTCATCCGGCAAGGTGCCCTGCAATCATTCGAGTCACTTCTCTCCAAATCTAAGACCGAAAGCTTGCTTCTCAAGATTGCTGGTGAGGTTATCGGGCCTTTGAAAGGCAACAAAATCACCAGTCCTGAACAACGTGCTATTTACGCTCAGGCACTCTCAGCAGTTTCCCCTACAACTGATATCTCCAAAGATATCATTCAAGGATTTGTACCGGTCTTCACGCGCGAATCAAATGAGGCTGCTCTTGAACAAGAGATCAAGGCGTTCGCTAAGCATCTCACTCACCTCATTCAAACAAAGGTGAAAATTCCGGATGACGTCGTCAATACTATCGTCAAGGGGTCTGCAGACAAAAAAATACCGTTTCGAAGACTTTGGCAGCTCTATATTGGCCAAGCTATTTGGCAAGCCGAGCCTGAAACACTGGCGAGCAATGAGATTGAACCTTTTGTTACAAAATTTGTAGCCAAGCTGGAGGGGATTTTCAAGGAAGTCTCGTCAAATCCATTGCCATCGGCACAAAATGGAGCCCTTTTCACAGCGTATGTTTACCTCGCGCTCTGCGGACGATTATCTGCACTTGAGAAATTCGACAAGGCAGCCTGGGAAGAGAGTGTTGGCCACTCCATGGTGCTTCGGCCGAAGCCATCCTTCCTTCTGAATCCCAAGGCGTACTCCAAGCTGGCTTCTCAAGCAGAGGTCCAGTGGGCTGTCAGAACCCTTGCTGCTGTCCCTTTTGCTACCAAGTTTGATAGTGCTGATTCACAAGCCAAGGCCGCCTGGGCTGAGGCATTTATTTACGCCATCACAGCCCCTGGGCTGCACAACAGTTTCCGCGATGAATCCGCTCGTAACCTGTCTATTGTATACAAGACAAACATTGGCGCGATGGGACGTGTTATAACGGACGCTCTTTGGGTTTGGATTCTCGCCTTTAGAACAGGGGAGAAGGAGTCTGCTCCTGTCTCTGCAGGCCCAGACCACCTAAGGTTTCTCCACTTGGTCATTAAGGCGATCTGCCCTGCTCCGTCTAGCTCAGAGTCTTCGGAGCAGACTCCTGCCGGTCTTAAGAGTCAGCTTATTAGCCTGCTGCTTCTTGCTCGGCCTGAGATGATTCCTAATGTACATTGGATTGATCTCTGTTTGAGAACCGGCACGGATCCTGGTGACCTTGTCCGTGAGTTTCCGAGTGATTGCATGGACCAATTGGTCCGGGTGCAAGAGGATCCCATTCAATCTAAGGTCCCGCAGGTTGATGCTGCTATTTGGGCTGCAGCCGGTGACTTGGCTTTCGTGGCGCCTGATGTAATGGTCCCCCAGCTTGTTGAACAGATCAAGAAAGATCTAGACGTCTCGCGCGTGGCCCATTTTACTCCCACCGATGCTGCAATTGCCAGAACTCCTGAAGGTACCATGTTCGTAGACGTGCTGAACACAAAGTCAAGGCAAACATTCGACAAGAATACCAAAGATTATGACATTCTCAAGTGGGAGGAGGAGATGCGGGCACACTTGGCCCAGAAACAGGGCGAGAAGCCAAAAAAGCTTACTGCAGACGAACAAGCAAAAGTGAAGGCGCAGCTCGCCAAGGAAGCCAAGATCCGTGAAGATGTTCTGCGTGAGGTGAAAAGAATCGAACGTGGCTGTGGACTCATACAGGGCCTCGCCGCTGGGCCAGCCATTGATGCAGATGACTGGATCAACCCCGCGCTCGTATCATTACTAGCACTTTCAAAGGCTGGAGCTGGTTTGTTCGCCGGAGATGTCATCTCAAGCGCTTATATTAAATGCTCTGAGAAGGTATCTTCGCGCCTTGGTTCTCTACGACCATTCGTGGGTGTGGCCACTCTTAGGGCCATAGGCAAGGGCACTGTGCCTGCTGAGATGGAAGTAGAGCCTCTTGGGAGTAAGTTGTTCGAGATATTGTGGATTATACACACTAACCAGTCGTAGAGCTAGTCACAAGGATTCTCTATCGCTTACGCTTCGCGTCCGAGCAGCGCCCTCTCGATAACTCTTCTCTGGCATACGCTCTGCCTCTCCTATTCACGGTCCTCGTACAGAATGGCATTGAAGAAGAAAAAGGCGACGAGGAGGGCGAGCAGGTGCTGCTTGCTCTTGAAACCCTGTCCTTCCACTCAGGCTCATGTTAGTCCTCGTCCGATCAGTAGCAAGACTCCACTAACAGGACTATCTAGTTACCGATAACCGTCTTCCTCGAGTAGAGATTCTCGGCCAGCTGATATCCTCCATGCAGATGTATACTCAGCATTACAAGCTCATTAAAGATACTCTATTCGATGCGAGCAGATGTATCGCGCCGAATATCAACGAAGATGAAGTGAACGTACTCCTTAAAGGCACCATTGTCTCGGACCCGTCTGTACGGTCAGCAGTCCTACAGGCCATTGACGCTGAAATTGACCTAACCGATATGGACTTTTCGGAGCATATCTGGCTTGAATGCCATGATCATGTGGAGGAAAATGCCGAGATTGCAGAGAGCATCTGGGAAGAGAATGGCCTGGAAGTTGACGAGGCTGCGTACGGAAAGCTCATTCCCTATCTCGACTCTCGGGATTCAAACCTTCGAGGAGCTGCTGCTCGTGCATTATCCCATGCAATTGAGTCAAACCATTCAGTGTTCGGTGATATCGTCTCTCAGCTTCAATCGAAATATGAATTCGAAATCCGGCCCAAGGAGCCCGAGAAAGACAAGTATGGTATGCCGAAGAAAGTCGACACGACAGACCACTGGGAATCACGCAGCGGTATTGCTCTTGCCTTTGGAGCCATGCAAAATCTCTTCGAAGGTGATCAAATCGTCTCATTCCTCCGGTTCTTGATTGAAAGGGGGCCACTTATCGACCGCAGCAGTGTTGTCCGGGATCAAATGGCCGACAGCGGTAAAGGTGTTATTGCCGCACGTGGTCAGGAGAAGGTGGAAGAGCTGATGAAGCTCCTGGAGACAACCCTGGAGACCTCAGATAAGGGAAGCCAGACATCCGATCTTCTTAACGAGGCTGTCGTCGTCCTCTACGGCTCCCTGGCCCAGCACCTCAAGTCGGATGATCCACGCTTGCAAACCGTCATCAAGAGACTCCTTGCCACTCTCCCCACACCATCCGAATCGGTTCAGTCTGCTGTATCCGACTGTCTCCCGCCCCTGATTCGACTTGCAGGGAGCCAAAGCGGGAAGTACGCCCAGGAAATGCTAGACCAGCTCCTGCAAACAAAGGATTACGCCACCCAGCGTGGTGCGGCTTATGGGCTGGCCGGTATCGTTAAGGGCCGGGGAATTGTCATACTGCGCGAGTTCCGGGTCATGCCCCATCTGCAAGACGCTGCTGAAAACAAGAAAGAGCCTCATAAAAGACTGGGTGCTCTAATGGCGTATGAGCTTTTTGCAACTATTCTTGGCCGGAAATTCGAGCCCTACGTTATTCAAGTGGTTCCACAGCTCCTGACTAGCTTCGGCGATCCGAACGCGGACGTCCGCGAGGCTTGCCTGTACACGGCAAAGGCCTGCTTTTCGAATCTCAGCTCTTATGGAGTCAAGAAAATCCTCCCTACTCTTCTTGAAGGTCTCGACGATACTCAATGGCGTAGCCAGAAGGGGGCATGTGATCTGCTAGGAGCCATGGCCTACCTTGACCCGCAGCAACTCGCCGTCAGTCTGCCTGAGATAATACCTCCACTGACTGTCGTGTTGAACGACACCCATAAGGAGGTGCGCAATGCTGCTAACCGCAGTCTTCAACGATTCGGAGAAGTTATCAGCAACCCTGAAATTAAATCGTTGGTCAATGTGTTGCTGAAGGCCCTGAGCGACCCCACGAAATTCACAGATGAAGCCCTCGATGCCCTTATCAAGGTCTCCTTCGTTCATTATTTGGACGCACCATCTCTGGCTCTTGTTGTTCGCATCCTTGAGCGTGGTCTTGGAGATAGATCAGCGACTAAGCGGAAGTCTGCCCAAATCATTGGCAGTTTGGCTCACCTTACGGAGCGCAAGGACCTTATCACTCACCTGCCTATCATCGTTTCTGGGCTCAATTTGGCCATTGTCGACCCTGTGCCTACAACTCGTGCTACTGCATCCAAGGCCCTTGGTTCGTTGATTGAAAAGCTCGGAGAAGATGCGCTGCCGGATCTCATCCCCAATCTTATGTCCACGCTCAAGTCAGACACTGGAGCCGGCGATCGTTTGGGATCCGCTCAAGCTCTCTCGGAGGTTTTGGCGGGTCTTGGCACAACAAGACTCGAGGAGACTTTGCCAACGATTCTACAGAATGTCAGCAGCTCAAAGGCCACTGTCCGCGAAGGGTTTATGACCCTCTTTATCTACTTGCCTGCCTGCTTCGGAAACAGCTTCGCGCCATACCTTGGCAGAATAATTCCACCTATCTTGGCTGGTCTGGCTGACGATGTCGACACGATTCGTGAGACTTCGCTTCGCGCTGGTCGCCTGCTGGTCAAGAACTTCTCCTCCAAGGCAATCGATCTTCTGCTTCCTGAGCTTGAACGCGGGCTTGCGGATGACAGCTACCGTATCAGATTGAGTTCCGTCGAGTTGGTTGGTGATCTGCTCTTCAGTATTACAGGTATCACAGCCAAGACCGAGGCCGAAGAGGAGGATGAAGGAGCCGCTCAGGCTGGACAGTCGCTACTCGAGGTTCTTGGAGAGGAGAGGAGAGACAAGGTCCTGTCCGCGCTGTTCATCTGCCGCTGCGATACTTCTGGTCTCGTCAAGACTGCAGCAATGGGCGTATGGAAGTCGCTTGTCGCGTCTCCAAGAACACTCAAAGAGATGGTTCCCACCTTGTCCCAGCTCATCATTCGCCGTCTTGGCTCCTCCAACATGGAGCAAAAGGTCATTGCCAGCAATGCTCTTGGAGATCTTATCAAGAAAGCCGGAGAGTCTGTTCTTGCCACTTTGCTGCCTACTCTCGAAGATGGTCTCCAGACCTCGCCCGATGTGGATGTTAAGCAAGGTATCTGTATCGCCCTTAAGGAAATCATCGCATCTTCCTCTCCAGATGCCCTCGAGGACTACGAGAAGATTCTCATATCTATTGTCCGCGTGGCATTGGTTGACAACGATGATGATGTCCGAGAAGCAGCCGCTGAGGCTTTCGATTCCCTGCAGCAAATTTTGGGCAAGAAGGCTGTGGATCAGGTTCTGCCCCATCTCCTGCTCCTGCTACGGAACGACGAAGATGCTGAGCAAGCATTGTCAGCCTTGCTGACTCTCCTCACGGAGCAGACGCGTGCCAACATCATTTTACCCAACCTCATCCCGACTCTGCTGACATCACCTATTTCCCCCTTCAACGCTAAAGCACTTGCCTCTCTGGCCGAAGTCGCTGGCTCTGCAATGGCTCGTCGCTTGCCCACTATTCTGAACACGCTAATGGACAACATCATCATGTGCAAGGACGATGAACAGCGAAAAGAGCTCGATGACGCGTTCAGCACTATTTTGGTTTCCGTCGATGAGTTTGACGGGCTGAATGTCATGATGAGCGTAATGCTGGCCTTGATTAAACACGACGATGAGCGCCGTCGTGCCCGTGCGGCCGACCACCTCAGAAGATTCTTCTCCGATGCGGAGATCGATTTCTCCCGATACCACCAAGACCTTATTCGCGTGTTGCTGATCTCCTTTGACGACCCGGATAAGGAGGTCGTCAAGGCTGCTTGGGGCGCCCTTAGCGGGCTTACCTCTCGCCTACGCAAGGAAGAGATGGAAGTTTTGTCCGTACCGACCAGACAAATCCTCAAGGGTGTTGGAGTACCTGGGGCCAACCTTCCCGGTTTCAGCTTACCGAAGGGTATCACTGCCATCTTGCCAATCTTCTTGCAGGGTCTTCTGAACGGCAGTGTTGAGCAACGTACCCAGTCTGCCCTTGCAATTGGTGACCTCATTGACCGTACGGCGGCGGATTCCTTGAAGCTGTTTGTGACTCAAATCACTGGTCCCCTCATTCGTGTCGTGTCGGAGCGCTCAGTCGACCTCAAGTGTAGGCAAACCAGTCAGTTGTTCTCCGTTCGTCGAAGCTAACAAGATTCCAGGTGCCATCTTCTTTACGCTCAATAAGCTTCTACAGAAGATTCCCCTCGCTGTCAAGCCTTTCTTGCCTCAACTTCAACGAACCTTTGCCCGAGGTCTAGCCGACCAAACCAGCGAGACTTTGCGTAACAGGGCTGCCAAGGGTCTTGGAATTTTGATTACCTTGACACCTCGTGTTGATCCACTGATTGCAGGTACGAGCCATTACCTCATTCCCATGAATGTGATACTGACTGAATACAGAACTCATCACGGGAACGAAGACTGCCGATGTTGGCGTGCGGAATGCCATGATGAAGGCTCTACAAGAGGTTGTAGGCAAGGCTGGCGCGAACATGAGCGAGGCTTCCAAGAACTCTCTCCTTGCTCTTATCGACGACGACGCCAGCGATCAAACAGGTATGTAATATCACTTTTGCATGAACTTGCAAAAAACTAATTCGCGCAGACGCCGTGGCCATTACCAATGCCAAGTTGCTTGGAGCACTCGTCAAGGTTCTGCCCCCAGCTACTGCTGGCCCGCTTATCAAGTACGTTAAACCTCATCTCGTCTTGAGCAACTACTAATGACTATTTAGGAGCCGCGTGCTCACCCCGAACTTCTCGCATGCATCCATTTTGGGATTGAATGCTCTACTGGTCGAATCTCCGTCATCGCTGACAGAGCACTTTGCGGCAGAGACAGTAAACCTGATCTGCCAGGGTGTTACGCACAAAGATGTAAGGAATTATCCTGCGACATCTATTAGGACCAAGCTAACACGGACAGCCCTTTATCTCCGATAACAGTGTCCTCGCTGCTGGAAAGTACTTGCTACTTGAGGAGCAGCACAGCTTTGAGAGCAACAAGACTATTTTCGAGGCCTTGTCACCGTGTCTTCAGCCCGGCACGCCGTCGGACACCCGGCGACTGGCGCTGGTCGTGATCCGGACTGTCGGCCGACTGCACCCAGAGCTGACGCGGCCTCATCTCGGGCTTCTCGCACCGCCGATATTTGCCGGCGTCCGGGACATGGTCATTCCTGTCAAGCTCGCAGCGGAAGCCGCCTTCCTCTCGATATTCTCAGTGGTGGACTCGGACTCAGCCGTATTCGACAAGTACATGGCCGGGCCTGGCGCCGAACTGCCACCGGGGCCTAAGCGGAGCATGTCGGACTACTTCAAACGAGTTGCGATGCGCCTAGCTACCCAGGCGCGTGAGAGAAAAGAGGCCGAAGGTGGACAGGGCGGTCTGGGACTGTCCAACGACGAGGTCGAGGACGAGAAGGAGGTGTGGAGTATTGGGAAAGTCGAGTTGGAGGAGGGTTCGTTTGGCGACGAGTGATGATTAGTTATGCTTGACCTACGAACTGCATGAGTATAGACAGATGTATACCCTTGTTTTCCGGGGAATCTATGTTAAACCCAAAAAGTCGACCATTATCGTTGCGATAAGGCAGAGAGCGAAAATGGATAGTCACGTGATATCGCAGAACTGGTGAACCCAACAAATTCACTAAATCAAATGACGCGCGACCTTACGGAGCGAACTTAACCAAAATCTTTTCTGAAACATAAATGATTGTTAAACACCGAATGTAATCATTTTGTGGTGTGAACGCCTTAGTGATTGATGGCTAGAATACATCGCTCACTCATCCATACTCATAATGACGAGTTCCGGCTAGCGTGGGGTACAAGCCCTAAAGTGGAGGCCCTCGCTTAGAGCACAGTGGCTTAGCTAATCACCCGCCCCGATCTCAAACTCCTCACTTTGGGAATTCAATCTGTTGTCGAGTGCAACGAACATCATCCGCCAACGACCGTCGATACGCCGACATCAAGATGTGAGTTCATCTCCCGAAGTCGATACTCTCTTCCTGCGAACGAAATACTGCTCTTTGATGGACGTCTTAAGGCGTGTTGAGCGTGCCGTGGACCCTTGAGCCCGAAGCGATGCTGCTTCGTCTCGTCTGGGATAGAATTTCTCGAAAGGCCTCATGCTGACTGCGTGTGTTTTCTCTCGCATTACAGGGTCAACCTTCGCACCCAGAAGCGCCTCGCCGCCTCCGTGGTTGGCTGCGGCAAGCGCAAGATTTGGCTCGACCCCAATGAGATGAGCGAAATCTCCAATGCCAACTCCCGCCAGACCATCCGCAAGCTCGTCAAGGACGGCCTCATCATCCGCAAGCCTGTCACTATGCACTCCCGCTCCCGTGCCCGTGAGCTCAACGCCGCCCGCCGGATCGGTCGTCACCGCGGTCTGGGTAAGCGCAAGGGTACCAAGGAGGCCCGTATGCCCAGCTCCCTCCTCTGGATGCGCCGCATGCGTGTCCTCCGCCGTCTCCTCGTCCGCTACCGTGCCGCCGGCAAGATCGACAAGCACCTCTACCACGAGCTCTACCACCTCTCCAAGGGTAACACTTTCAAGCACAAGCGTGCCCTGATCGAACACGTGAGTCTTTGATGATGAGTGGCGGGACAACAGCGGCGGTTTCGCCTGCTTGAATTTAGACTGACCGGCTCTGCAGATCCAAAAGGCCAAGGCTGAGAGGCACCGTGAGCGCATCCTCAAGGAAGAGATGGACGCTAAGCGTGCCAAGAACAAGGCTCTCCGTGAGCGACGACAGGAGCGTCTCGAGGCCAAGCGCAACGCTCTTGTTGGCGAGGAGCAGGAGTAAACGCTTTGATTTTCTTTCCTTCGTTGACGGGATTTGGCGGTGCGGATGTTTGAACTGGGGAATCGATCAGCCCAAGAGATATCATTTCAGATCGACCACATCGCTCGTTTCCACATTCCAGGTTCGACTCGGTGGGATAGTTGCATCCGGGATACCCTGGGACTGGGTTCGGGAACAGGGAAAAGAACTCTTTTCTTGCTTCTCTCTTTCTCTGGTGAAATGTGGATAGAGGGAGGAGAGACGGTATTGGAAGCGAGGGAAAGGGAATGAAAAAATATGAACAAGGATTTCTTCTACAAATCAATGGCATGGCGCTTTGTGTGTGATATGGCAACTTGGATTGATTGCATTCTATCGTCTTCTCTGCCCGCCAACCTGCGCCTTAAAATATAATGTCGTAACGTTCTTCTGTTGGTAGATTGTCCCTCCGTCCACCATGACTTCCTATTCTAGCGTACAAGTCTATCTTCGGAAAGGCTTATCGCTGGCTCTAGAATATCCTGGTCATGACGCTTTCCAGGTACAGTCCCTGCGAAAAAGAAAGCCTGTCGGGAATACCTGTCGGTTGCCGTCACCGACTCTTCAGGGAATATGCAAGTAACCATTGCGATAGAACTCGCCCCTAAATTTGCCCAGTCTATCCCCAATGCAGTGAACAACGCATTTCTTTTCAACAACATTTACCAGAATGTATCAGCTGCCTGTCACTTGTTTGCTGTCCAGCAGGCCTCCCCTCGCCTATAAATACCCGGTCATGCCCATGTTCTGACCATCTTCCTCACTTAGCATCCCCACCTTGTCCTCAGCTCTATACCATCCTCCATACTATCTCTTATACTCTCCTCTCAACCCTGTTGCACGTTGGTATATATCATTGCTGTT
Source organism: Aspergillus spinulosporus (assembly GCA_003574815.1). Classification (NCBI taxonomy): domain Eukaryota; kingdom Fungi; phylum Ascomycota; class Eurotiomycetes; order Eurotiales; family Aspergillaceae; genus Aspergillus; species Aspergillus spinulosporus. The sequence goes on along the minus strand of QPHH01000005.1, from coordinate 1,192,169 downwards.
GGTTCTCCACGCACAGTTCTTTCTCTATATAATTCTTATCATCGACTTTTATATTTACCCCCCTGACAATTTCCGAATATACTATTATTCCCTTATAGCTTGCGATGCATCCGAATATATATAGTGTTTATGTAATCTTGTATGTCGTATCCTTCTAATACTTTGCTATACACTGTTATATCTCTTTGTCATTTGAGGACTTCAAACACTACTACCTATCTTGCTCGCTTTATTATCTTTGACTACATATACATTTCTCCTCTCTCTCAGACTCGCTTTTATAATCTCTGATCGCCGTGACATACTACGCGTATGTAGAAACCTCTTGGTTAGTACATCTTAACCATTACGCAGGTTGTCCCTATCTCATATATTCTGAAAGTCCCATTGACTAACTGCTCAGTAGCCACTGCTCACGTCCTACGCAGGGTATCTATGCTAGAAGATTGTACAACTGATCTGGTTTCTATCGCGAATTCTTACCAAGGTCGAGATCTCCTATTGGCCCACTGAGCTCGAGGTTTCTTGCCTAGTTTGGACCTTACGGAAAAAATGGCATCTGATTGAGTCAGTCAGCAAGGTTGTTGTCTACACTGACAATGGCTCTACAGTTGGTATTTCGAGACAGACGTCCCTCAGCTCGGTTGCACTGGAGAATCCCAACCTCCGATTGATCCGTGCGAGTCAATATATACAACAGTTTCGCCTCACCGTCCACCACAAGCCTGGAAGAACAAATTTTGTGCCGGATGCCATCTCCCGATTACCCAGGAATGGGCCCATGGGGCAGCTCGCACCCGCTTCGCGCGATTCCTGCCTGGCCAGCCTGGCCAGCCTGGCAGGTCCTCTCCAGCATCAGCCTCCTCTCTGATGCCCTGGTGGGGCTGCGCCGTTACAACACGCTGGAGGTGATCCTGACGAAGAATGTGCTCTTCAACCCTGACCCTGATCAAGCCCATCTGCGTTGGACACTCATCGATCAAGTACGCCGCGCAATTGCCGATGCCGCCAAGCTTGCTGTCGAGTCCTTCATCCGAGCCGGGGTAGTCCTCTTCCCCAGCAACAGCTATCAAAGCAACGTGCCTGCGCCGGCTCCGGCATGATATAGGAAGCCAAGTGAGGATAATGATGAATCACTATTATATTCGATTGGAGCATTGGAACTGCACCCATTAGAAGCTCGGGGCATTGGTACCCTGAATCGCGCCATCCTAAACCGGCTTGACCGTGTCAACCAGTGCGAACGATGGGAAAATAGGTGACCAGTGTAGGTGAGGGACCTCAAGGGTTGAAGACATGAACTTCTATCACATTGATCACCTCAAGATGGAGCAAAACCGCAAAGATAGTGCTACAATCTGCGTAGCTTGCCCATCACTCTTCCCTTGTCTCCGAGCTATCTCTTCAAGGATTCATACGGATGTGAGCGGGCAGAGCTCTGGCGTTATTCTCTTCCTTTCGAGAACAAGCAAGAATTTTCTCGGTATCAGGGTTCTCAGTGTTGAGCCCTGGAAGATACCAGTCTTTACAATGGAAAGGCGAACGTTCCAAGGTCCTTACGGTCAAGAGAGCTAGAGCAGCCCGCTAGCCCTTTAGGTCTTATCTATAGACGTGAGTAAGGGATTCTCCAGCTGCGAAAGGTGCCTCGCCTAGTCTGTTAGGGTAGCGGCTTTTCTTTACAGGATTCTGAACATGACAGAGGCGGGATCTCGTCAAGCAATTTAAGGGGGTTTCCCAATTTTCTGACACAAAGGGTGGAATAATCGGCCTCAGATGCTGGTCGCCCTCGCTAGCGGACCCATTTTTTACATCAAAACATGCTGATGGAGGAATGGCCTTTTTCGAGGCAATCTCGAGGCACATCCATGTCTTGAAGAGGGTTTACTTCCATCTCACCCCCGACTTCCATCAAGAGGTCTCTTTCCCTCGTCGAGCTGATGAAGGTGTTCGAGTCATGTGTCCTGTGCATGTATCTAATTCCAACGATGTCGGCCTGCGCGATCGCTGCGAAGTGCCTAAAATCCGCAATCGGCTTCCACTTCAGCGCAGATACTACTCGAAAAGAAGGTCGTCTCCAAGATGAAGCCATTTTCGGCTCGGTCCTGAGCCTGTCCTTTTCGTGATCTGGAAAGGGAGGTCACCGGGCTAGGATAATTGGCCACCTACTGATATATCTGGGTGCACCACTCCAAACACATATTCCGAAGTTACAGCCGAGGCGGATGAATTTCTCTTCCTGCTTTCCTCTGTTTATGGGGACCGCAACTGCTAGACAAAAAATATCCCAGAACGATGGCCTGGATCAATATTGACATTCAGCTTGGTCTGACGATATTATGAAATAAGTGGATCAAGAAGAGTGCTCAAGCAATTCAAAAGTCGCTGTCACAGAGAAAGCCCTGTCTTTCTTTCTTTTTTCTTTTTTTCTTTTTTTTATTTGAAAAAAAAGAGTGGAGCTTGCTCAAAATGCCTTCTATCTGAAGAACTCCCAGACGCTTATAGGACCTCGATGAAGTTCACAGCGTTGCTTGCCCCGGGGCCCGGGCAAGCCTTGCGAGTGTTGCCCTCGGTGTCAGAGTGTGAGGACTGGGAAGGATTTACTAAGCCTGCTCGCACGTCGTTAATGGTGTGCCTTTGGGATTTTTAGTTTCGTTTTTCTGCATAAAAGGCTTTTCTTGTCTAGTAAGCTTCTTGTAGAGCTTTACATAGAGCCTCATCGTCTTTGGAAAGCTCAGGACGTTCCCAGCAAAACTCCACCCGTGTTAGGAGAAAGGACCACGCGGTTGGCAGGCCATCGGTCATACAAAGACCAAATGGGATAAGAATAAAAGATCATGACTTCGTGCTTTGACGCTGACGGGGCTTGTCTGCCCGCATTACATTTGCAGGGTTAATTGGCACGTATTGCTGGCCGCAACAATCTATAATAATTCAGAGTTATTGTGCCCGTGGCACAGCCTGTCAGGTAATAGAACTAAGGTTGTCTCCACTATGAAGACAGAAAAATGCTATTATGAAAGGATCTGAGATAGCAAAGAGCAATGCTGTTGTCTGGTCTACATGTATTCCCCTGTTTCCGTTAACTCCGCTAAAGTCCATTTGCCCCTCGTCCCAAAAGCCCTAAGTCCAGTACCCCAGCCAATATAACTCATCATCATACACTTCCCGGTGTTTTCAACAAGTCAAATTAGAAGGAGAAACCCTTGAATCAGATTACGAAGATTATAATGAAGATTATTCTTACAGGCACGACCGGCTTCGTCGGAAGCGAAGTCCTGCAGCAAGCTCTCCAGCATCCCTCCATCACCTCCATCGTCGTTCTCTCCCGCAAAAAACTTCCAAGCTCTGTTGCTACGAACCCAAAAGTCACTGTCAAGATTCTTGGTGACTTTCTTTCATATCCAGACTCGCTTCTCCAGGACCTCACAGGTGCCGAAGCCTGTATCTGGTACGCCTCTACCCATATGGCTGCCCTGCACCACTGGGCACTCAGCTGACGTATGGCATGCAATAAAGGACCCTCGGACTTCCATACCACTCCGATATAGTCTTCTATCGCAGAGTTAACGTGGACTATACCCTCGCTGCCGTAACAGCGTTCACCGAGTCTCTCACGCCGGGCTTAGAGAAACCACTGAGGTTCATCTACTGCAGTGGTGCAGCGGCCGTTCGAGACCAAGAAAAGCCCTTGTGGCTGATGCCGCAGACACGCAGGATCAGAGTGGGTCTCTACATTAAGTTCACCTTTTGTGTGTTATTATTTATTTTTGTTTCTCTTGGATGGCATGACTGTTGGATTGATCTGACGTGGTGATAGGGCCAAGTTGAGAATGAGCTCCTTGAATACGCTGAAAAGAAGGTTGGCAAGGTTGAGGTTTATATACTCCGGCCGGCGATGATTCTTTCAAAAAGTTGGTCGTTGGGGTGGCTCCTCTATGGCATGGCGCCGTCGATTGCTGTGGATATGTTGAGTAGGGTCATGTTGGACCTTGCTGTTGGCGGAGGAAGGACGGGGAGGGTGCTGGAAAACAGGGAGATGAATGCATGGGACAAGACATAGAAGTATGATTGCCGGTTTCAGATGGTATCATTCTTGTTTGGGGATTGGTGTTGTAGACTTACTGGGTGGTTCTCTGACAATTTATCCAGGCTGATTGTGCTGAGGGAGCTATGATATTAAAATTTGGTCTCTCACACATAGTGTCGATATGTGTGTATAATGCATTCAGGGACACTGGGTTTGCACAACATCTCCTGCGGGTTCGAAGCTTTTTGAGACTGGTATGGAAGCAATGGAGGCACCAAACAAGCTTAGGCCTTAGTACCGAGACGGTTGGGGCTCTACGAGCTTTCTGCGACACGGTTATGGAGAATGGTACGGTCGAGAGAATGTGGCGATAGGTAAGCTCGCAACGAATAGTTGAAGAAGAGATGGGTAAACAAAGCTGAAGCCCTGTTGTGGAGGAGTTTGTTATGCAGCAGAAATCTTCTTCTCTTGATACTGCCATCATGGCAACAAAGGCAATGATAATAAACAACTCTAAAGAGGCAAAACAATAGACGTTACCCTTGACCTATAATATTGAATCATGAGATATATAGGCTAACATCAACTGACGGCAGTCGATCTATGGAGACGGGGCATGGTTGTTACGGATCCTGTTGGGTAGGTCCACGCTTCCTGGTGAACATTCTTCCTGAAACCAGGCTGCTTTGGTACGGGAGGTCTATTGGGATTCTTTAAGGAAATATGTCCTGGACGATCTGTGGTTTATCATGCAACGGAATCGGTTCCGGTAGAACGTCAGTTGTCGCGAATATCGAGGTTGGTAATGAAAAGCGCATGTTAACATATAGATTAGTCATATGGCTAACAGAAAGCTCGGGATTGAGCTCATTTCCACTCTTAGCCAGTAAGAGTGATGTCACTAAACATTTGGAAGCCCTAAAAAAACATCCAACCGACAGGAATCACTGATATCACGCACGATACGTGGGAGGATAGCCCTTCAATGTTGAGCCATAATCTGATGATCTGATGTATGGTAGTTGAATCGGCAGGCTTCGGACTCTTGAGCAATATCCTGGTATTGTTTGGACCAGTAACGAGTGGATAGGAAGGACTATGGTGGCAACCAGACACAGAGCATGCTTAGCAGAACGCTGCGGGCAATTCCTAGTCTAAGAAGATAGGGTTGGCCATCTCTGGTATTCTTCCGGTGTGGAGCCAGGGTCCATTTTTTAAATTAAGCTTCTTCTTACTCGCTATGGTCAATAGGTGTGGCATGAAACTGTTGACAGCCATGAGCTAGGCCATGGCAATACCAGCACCTACCTTATAAAGGACAGAAAGAACAAGGCAATACTGGCTGATGAGTTCTGAAGATACGGCAGCAGCACGAGCCTCAGTATTTTCAACAGCACTTTCCCTTGCCCAAATTCTGGCCCAAAGTCGTGGCGCTATGATTCTCATTAGCTCGAGCACTGCGACCAGATGGACGCCGCGGGCTGGAGCTCGCAAGCGATGGACTCGACCAAAAGCACATATGCTCAATACCTCAACACCCGGTGCGCTATTGCACGCGAACACTGGCAAAGGATGCGTTTGTCTAACAAAACAGGCCCCAATTGATAAGCCTCATGTCAAGACAGACCATTCCTGCTGGCCACAACGCTGCCCTAGCAAGATCCTGCACTGTACTGAGTAGAAATTAGCGCGTAATGTTCCCGCATGCTACGGGCTAAGGGGCCCTTTGTCTATCATACACTTGACTAATGAATCTGAAACCTCTTCGAGTATATCAGGGCTGCGGAGCTTTCGCAAAGGGGTGCTCGGAGAATGATGAACGAACAGAGACCGTAGCCGGTGCCCAAAACTCCCTCTCATCACCATGGATAATGCAGGCCAGTTCGAGCAGGTTGGCTAGCAGGGTGTGAATGTCTGTATTGACACAAAACTATTTCAGTAGGTCTACATCATTCCATGAGAACTGGAGCATCGAGTGCGTGCCTGACGGTGAAATGGATTGGTGTGGATTATGCTGGCGAAGTTGTGGAATGCATGCATTTCAATATACAAACTAGCACAAGCCCCTATCAATAGTCTTAAATATGTAGCAGAAAATATATATATAAAAAAAAAATTCCAAGACAACTTTGAGCGCAAAGACTCCTTACTAGGAACGCGTCACACCTACAGTTCCTAAGACCACCTGAAGCCTTCCAACGCCTGTCCAGTTCCGTAAGCTGTTAGGATATTTGATGAAGATACTAACAATGTTGGAATTCATCACTCTGCCCACTCAGGTTGCCCAATTAGGTGAACATCCACCATGGCGTTGAATGAGAGCCGGGAGACAGCCAGCCAGTCCATACTCCACTAAGTACTACCTCACTTTCTCACGTAGGAGCGATGCTACTCTCGTCCAGCCAATGCATGCCTGCCCTTCTGACGCTCGAGTATTCCTCTTTGGGAGTTGTAAACAGGAAAGTAAGAGTCAGACCAGCGCATTATGGACGGGCAAGTGTGGGGTTAAGAGGGAAATAGAGAATAGCCATACATTCAAAGAGGTCCGTCCACGAGCCGGTCTTCGAGCCCTGGAAAAAGAAATAATACTATAAATCGGCTCTATACTTCTCGACGAGGGAAAATGAAATGGAAGAGTCTTGGAAGAGAAGAGAAAAAAGAGCTGGAGGGTATTGAACCGCAGATGCCTCAGGTTTTTGTAACAGTATCAATACTATATATATTACAACTTACCGTAAGGCGCCGTATGGTCTATACCAGAGTCGGAAATGGAGCTGTATCTGTACTGTATACCCACGTGACTTTCACTGTATGCCAGTCGAGCACTTTTCTGTTTGACGTCAACTCCCAGACCCAGAGTAGACAGAAGATAACCGGTTGATTTTGCTTTACAGGTGAATTATCGTGATTGATATAATCATCGTTATTATCTTATCCCGCCGAATGGCTAACTCGCGTCTCGCCTTACTCACAGTGGCGGTCTGCTGCTGGTTGGCAGCTCATTCTTAGCCTCTGATATCCGCTGCGCAGAATCGCTTTGAGAGCTGAAGTCCAGCGTCCGGCCGAGACGATCCCCTGTTCTTTTGCGCCTCTTGGTCATTGTGGCCTACTATTTTTACGAGGTTCGACTGTCGAGCCACCGTTGGGCCACCATCGGGCCACGCGGTGGAATGGGAACGGGAACCATAGAACCAGCTGGACGGGATCCTTGCGCCACCAGGTCATAGAGGATACAAGGACGGAAATATATAGTGGATAAATGTGTTACTGGGCTAAATGAAGAGAGAAAGGGCCCTCTAAAGCCATACTATCCACCCACTCTGCCAGCAAAAATGGACAACCTGAAGCGGGCACCCAAGATTGCCATCGTTGGCGTCGGCCAGGTTGGGGCCGCAGCTGCATACGCCCTCGTGCTTGGCTCTATCGCCGACGAATTGCTACTGGTCGATATTCGCGCCGCATGGCGAGACGGACAGGTGCGCGACCTGTCCGACGCGGCGTACGCAAGCCGCAGCAAGACCCGCGTCTACGGCGCAACATACCGCGAGGCCAGCCAGTGCGACATCGTGGTCATCACTGCCGGGTCCAAGTACTTGTACGGTAGGTCTCTGGCATTCCCCAGCCGCCTGGCCAGTGGTGACGGTGACTGGACTTGCATGGGACAGGTCAAACCAGCATGGACTATTTGTACCACAACACCAGCATTGTGCGCTCGATCATCAACGAGATGAAGCCGTTTCGGTCCGACACCATCCTCCTTATCATCGCGAACCCCGTCGATCTCATGACCTCGCTGGCGAAGGAGCTCTCGGGCCTGCCGCCCGCGCAAGTCCTGGGCTCCGGCACGTTCCTCGACTCGATCCGCCTCCGCGGGCTTCTGGCAGACGAGACCGGCGTAAGTACAATTTGATCCAGCTGAGGCGCTTTTTTTCTGCCCAGCTTATACAAATCCCACACTTAACCGCTGGATAAGAACTGGTTGCTGTCTTTTCGTTGTAAGATCTCAACACCTTGAACATACCACTGATTGCTCAGCTTGCACCCAACTCCCTAGATCTATATGTCCTAGGCACCCACGGCGACTCGGCAGTGCCTGCTTGGTCGTGCGCCGCAGTGGGCGGAGTGCCCCTAGAGAAAGCACTGGGGCTGGAGAAGCGGGTCGAGGAGAGCCTCGTCGAGGAGTGCAAGCACCGCTCGCAGAACATTGTCCGTGCCAAAGGAGTGACAGCGTTTGGGATCGGGTCGATCGTGTGCAGCATCTGTGTGTCGGTGCTGCTGGACAGGCACAACGTGCGGCCAGTCAGCCACTACCAGCCGCAGCACGGGTGCTGTTTCAGCTTGCCTGCTGTGCTAGGGAGGAAGGGCATTGTGCAGACTGTTCCCGTCCCACTGTCAGCGGTGGAGCAGGAGGGAATTGCACAGTCAGTTGGTGCATTGAAAAGCATGCTTGATCGTGTGCAGGAGGAGCAGAAGAAAGGAAACAGGTCTACAGTATAGTGTACTGGTGATGGCGTGTTGGTAGTAATGAAGCATTCTCATTCGAAGATACTATAGTAAACCGTAGAACAAACAGTAAAGGAGTACAGTGAAGGTAACGAGTAGATACGCAATAAGTAAACAGCAGTAAACAGTAGAGTGAGCTGTAGGCCAGGAGGCAATATAGCGTCTAGTTAGGGCTAGGCTGGAGAGCCACTTGAAGCAAGCGCCGCCTGCACATTTTTAGCCACGGCGACGAAGCTGTCCGGACTGACGGAGATGGAATCGATGCCAGCCTGGACCAAGAAGCGTGCAAACTCGGGATGGTCACTGGGCGCCTGGCCGCAGAGGCCGATCTTGCAGCCCTTTTTGCGGCACACCGCGATGACCTCGGCGATCATCCACCGCACTGCCTGGTCCTGCTCGCTGAACAGATGGGCTAGCTCCTCGGCATCCCGGTCGACGCCCAGCGTCAGCTGCGTCAGATCGTTGGACCCGATCGAGAAGCCGTCGAAGTGCTCCGCAAACTCGGCAGCCAGGATGACGTTGGAGGGGATCTCGCACATCATATACACCTGCAGCCCGTCCTGGCCGCGCACCAGCCCGTTCTCGGCCATGAGAGCGAGCACGCGCCGCGCCTCGTCGATAGTCCGGCAGAAGGGGATCATGACAATCGCGTTCGTGAAACCGATCGTCTCGCGCAGCTGCTTGATTGCGCGGCATTCAAGCGCAAACGCCTCACTGTACCGCGGCGAGTAGTACCGGGAGGCGCCCCTGAGGCCCAGCATCGGGTTCTCCTCGCGCGGCTCAAACTGCGAGCCCCCAATGAGGTTGGCGTACTCGTTCGTCTTGAAGTCGCTCAGGCGCAGGATCGCGGGCCGTGGGTACACGGCCGCGCACAGCGCCGCGAACCCGTGCGCCAGCCGGTCGACGAAGTAGGCAGGCTTGTCGCGATAGCCCGCCGTCAGCCGCGCAATCTGGTCCTTGGCTGCTTGGTCGCGGAGCTCGTCGAAGTGCACGAGCGCCATAGGATGCACTTGAATGCTGTTGCTGACTACAAACTCCATGCGCGCAAGGCCGATCCCGCTGGCGGGGAGGCGCCACCAGCGATACGCGGCGGCAGGGTTGGCCATGTTCAGCATGACCTGCGTCGAGTGGGACGTGGGCGACAGACTCGCCCAGCAACCGCGGAGTCGCCCACCGAGAGGCCACGCACGAGCTCACAACCGCGGGCGCCGACCAGCTGGTGGCGCTGGAAGACATCAACGTCGCGCCGGCGCGAGTGTACGGTCTCCGGCCGGGCCTGGACGATGAACAGCTGGCCAGTGAGGCCGTCGCGGGCCCATTCCATGTCCATCGGACGGCCGTAGTGCTGCTCGATGAGACATCCCCATCGTGCCAGCTGCAGGATCTCGCGCGGGCTCAGCACCATCGCCTCACGCTCCGCCTTGGACGTGGGCACATTGCGCGTGCATCCTCCTCCTCTTCCCTCTTCTCCCTGTCTTCCCTGTCTTGCCTGGGTGTAGATCATCTTCATTGCCTTTTCGCCACAGCGCTGGTTGATGATTGGGGTCAGGCCGGGATCAGCCAGCAGCAGCGGCTTGGAGACATGATACTCGTCTGGGGTGACGGTCCCCTGCACGACGTTCTCGCCCAGGCCCCAGGCAGCATTGATCAAGACCACCTGGTCAAAGCCGCTGTCTGGATCGAGCGAGAAGAGGACTCCAGCACCGCCAATGTCGGACCGGACCATGCGCTGCACCCCGACAGACAGGCCGATACTGACCTGGTCGAAGCCCTGGTCTGGCGGTAGCTGATCGCCCGGTCAGTGAAGAGAGACGCATAGCAGCGCCGGCAGGCCTGCAGCACCGCCTCCTCGCCACGGACGTTCAGGAAGGAGTCGAGCTGGCCGGCAAAGCTGGCATCGGGCAGGTCCTCGGCCGTAGCGCTCGACCGCACTGCGACGTCGACGTCAGCGTCAACATCGCCATTACCATCGCCATCACGGCCATCGCGAGTGTCCTTGCGCTCCGACGCGACAAGCCGTCGGTGCGCAGCTTTGATAGCTTCTTCCACGTCAGGGGGCCATCCCCCCCAGAGGAAGCGCTTCCGGATTGCGTCCCCGGTCTCGGGCAGGGTCGCCCTGCCGGCCTGCCACCCCGCGAGCAGGCGCGCAATGTTCTCGCGGATCCCGTTGGCTCGCACAAACTCCCAATACGCCTGCGCAGTGACGGCAAAGCCGGACGGGATGGCTACACCTTGCGGCGCAAGCGCGTTGACCAGCTCGCCCAGCGAGGCGTTCTTGCCGCCCACCACGGCCCCGTCACTGCGGCGGATGTCTTTGAAATCACGGGTCAGAACTGCGCTTTGCTTCATCTTGGCCTTCTTTCTGACCTAAAGAAAGGTGGAGAACTGTCGATAGAAGGGCAGGAGTCTTGCCGGCCTGGGGCTGCTGGTACCTAAGTTTGCCTGGGCGACTGACAGGCCATGGTCCGTGAACCTGAATTGAATAATGGTGTGCTGCATGATGATGGTGACCCTTGCAATTACCAATGCCGTCGTCCCCAGCGGCGAGCACACCACACACTCGGGAAGTGCAAAGAATGAAGCTATCCATGGGTGTGTAGGGTGGTGTGGTCGTTGATGTCAGCCACGCAGCTGGGCACTTCATTGCGCATGCTTAGGGTCTACCCTGCCCTGCTTCTCCTTTGATTCCTCCCATCATCATCGTCATTTCTTCTTATTCTTCCTTTTCTGTCTTCTTCTCCTTCTTCTGTCATCTTTCTACTACTGACGTCTCCTAAGAGTACTACTAATCGCTAATCCAGCCATGCCCCCCCACGAGATCCCCCGAACCCAAACCCCAGAGGAACGTATCAACGCCGCTCGAGGGTTCCGCGCGTAAGCAGACCCCAATCTCCCGTCGCAAGACCACGAGACGAAAACGGACGGACCCTGACGAGCTGATCTTATGCAGAGCGCTGCACAACCCCCACGTCTACGAGACGGCCAAAGAACACGCGCGGCAGTCACTCCAGGATCTGGACGAAGACGAAGCACGACGAGAGATGCAGGAAGAGGCTGGACAGCACGCGCCTTACCACCGCCAGCATAGGCGCTACGAGACCCGACATGCACCGCCAGACCAACCGATGCCGCCCCAGGAGCGCATCAATGCGGCGCGCGGATACAAGGCGTATGCACGACGACCCCGGTACATCCGCACAGTCGTAAACTCGGCTAACAAGAAGATCACATCATTAGGGCGCTCCATAACCCGCTCGTCTCGGAAGAGGGGAAGGAGCATGCTCGGCGCATGCTCCTGGAGATGGACGACCAAGAGGCCCGGGAGGAACTGTACGGGGAGAAGCCCAAGAGTCCAACCAGGGTCGCGGCGGGCTTGAAGGCGTGAGTGTACTCTGGACTCAATGGGATCAGAACTCTTTTTTCTTACTGGCGTGCGTCTGACTTGGGTTTCATAGGGTGACGCATAACCGGCGGCTGAGTGATTCGACACGGTACACGGCCGCCCAGAAACTGCGCGAGATGGGGTATGCTCAGGAGCAGGAAGAGCAGAGATAGAGATAGGAGACGAAGGAGAACGAGTGGGAGGAGTGGGTTGGGAGAATGATCTTGAGCTTCGATGTACAGAATGGCCTGAAGTGAGAGTTTAGGGCTTTGTATTTCTATTTCTGCACTGCTATTCCCCCCTTCAACTCTGAGTTTCAACACTCCATAATAAAATACTGAATAGTATAAAATACTGAATAGTTAAGATTCTAGCAGCATCTTCTGGATCCACACTTTGCGTCTCATAGGCCAACAAGCTCTCCACAGCGCCGTGGTTGGCCGCGCGCCATCCACGGATCTATACAAGTGGGCTGATCGTCCTCGAGACAGTTAAGCGGACTTCAGGCGCCGTCCCTCCTCCGTCCATAAACAGAGAATCCTATCTCTTTTCTCTGAATCTTGTCTACTTGCCCTGCCCGGTCTCGCCTCCGAATCCTGGTGGTTCCGGAAATGGCAATGGACACCTCCGACCATAGCACGCGCACCAAGCCAAAGGAAATAGCGACTGTTGTCCCACAGCTCTTATTCTATATTTGCGTCTTTTGTGTCTACGTTACCGTGATGATGGCCTGGTGAGTCTCTAGTCCCTCGGCCCTCGTCAGTGCAAGCGTGACCCCAAACTTACCTGAACCGCGCTCAGGGTCCTGCATTCATACCGCATCACCCGCCGCTCGTTGGGACTAGCCTGTCGGTGCAGCCCGGCAGCCGTGGAGGCGTGCGTCCATGAGAACGAGCCGCTGCGGCTCAGGCTCTCCTGCTTAGACCGGGACGCCCCGAAGACGGCGCTGCGTACTAGCTCGTTGGCGGTACCGACTGAGGAGTCGCCCCTGATCGCCTCGAGTCAACCGGTCTCACCTTCCTGGTAGGTTAAGGAGAAAGACCTCCCCCTGTTCGGCCTTGCTGCTGACCTGCCTGGCCATGGCTACAGCTGCATCTGTCTAGATACCGTTCGCCCCGATGACCTGGTGCACTCGATCCCGTGCCGCCATGTCTTCCACGCCGGGTGTCTTGAGTTCTGGTACCTGTACGAGAACGACAACTGTCCCCTCTGCCAGAGGCCGCTGCTGCCACAGGCTGGCGGCGGCGGCGACTCGGGAGAGAGGGTATAAGAAGGCCGGTAAGAGGCGTTGCGTCGTTTAACCCAATAGGACGGGGTCCGTTGCTGAAGAAGCGGCGCAGACAGCCCTTTTCAGCAGTTCCCTTATAAAGCATGGAGTTGGCCATCCTTGCCAGTCCAATCCCGTGTCTCGTAACAGTCAATATGTACGAAAATTGGATGGTAATGCTGTATGTCAATCAGCTCCAGACCAAGACCTGCTCTTGCCGGCTTTCCAGTGGAAATAATTTGTATAAAAATAAAAGAAAAAATGTGTATAAATCTACAATTGCATCTCTGTAGAGACACTCACAAACTCAGCAGGTTGCCAGAAGGCCTTTCATAGGTAGAAAATCCCAAGAATTGGCAATATCACGGTCCTGATATTCTAGCATAGACTGCTTGCCTGTAAACATGCCAGTGACACATGCAGCAAGCAAGACCTTCTCGTGGCCACAAACACCGTGCCAGTTATTCAGCCAAAAGCAGATGGAGCTATTCAGTATACCCTAAATGCTTGCAGCGCAGTGAGTCCAGCCACTCTTTGGTGTGACGGGCACGTGTGAACACAATCCCTAGCCTATCTATGGCGTATTGGCTCAGCGGTGGCCTGATCAGTTTCGTCATCTCTGTCATCTCCTGTACTACGGACAGCAGCTGACGTTCGTTCCCAGCCAGTAGGTGGAATACTCCCCCCTCCCTCTCTCAATTTGATGGCTGGACAACGGCCAGGTCCCTCTGGACTCCATAGCCAACTCGGCCAGACTCATAGACAGCTCGGCGGCCTCCGACCGTTCCGGCGATTTGCACCGTCTGAGAGCATTAAAGATAACCCTCGCCATTCCCCATTGCCATCAGACACAGCGTCCAAGATGCCGTTCATGGACTACAGTTTGGTTCAGGAGTTGAGGCAGCAGCTGGACGGCACCCAAGCGGATATCACCTCCCTTGGTTCTGCAGACTATACCGAGAGCACTCGGCCGTGGAGTGAGACCTGCAAAAGCGATGCGGTAGGTACCCTCTTTCCTGTTTCACTGCGTTTCGCTGTGTTTTAATCTATCTACCTGTCCACCTACCTACCTCCTACCCTAACTCGCTGGGGCTTCCCGCCGCTGATGCTTCTAGGGAGCCGTCGTCAGCCCCACCTGCACCAGTGAGGTCAGTCTGGTCGTCACCTTTGCGCGGGATCACCACGTCGAGTTTGTCGTCAGGGGCGGGGGGTACTCGACCGGCGGCGAGTCTGCCACCCAGGGAGGCATTGTGATCAGCCTGGACCGCATGCGCGGGGTCTCGGTCGATTCCAGGTCCCAGACGGTGCGCGTGCAAGGGGGTGCGCGCTGGGACGACGTCAACAGGGCCACCGCGCCCTACGGGCTTGCCGTGGTCGGGGCGACAGCGAGCCAGACGGGCGTCGGCGGCTCAACACTGGGGGGAGGGTACGGCTGGCTCACGGGGCGATACGGGCTCATCGTTGACAGCCTAGTGCGTGCCACGGTGGTGCTCGCCAATGGCAGCGTCCTCGAAGCATCAGAAGAGGCCCATCGGGACCTCTTCTGGGCAATCCGCGGCGCAGGCCAGGCATTTGGCGTGGTGACCGAGCTGGAGTTCCGAGCACACAGGCTGCCGGACCAGGTGTTTGGGGGGCTGCTCTACTTCAAAGCCAGCAAGCTGTTCAGGGTCATTGACTTCGCCAACTGGTTCCACGAGCAGCAGGACAAGGACAGCGGCCTCTTCTTTGGGTTCCGGGCCGCGCCCAAGTCTGCAGACGACTCGGTGATCATGGCCGTGCTCTTCTACAACGGCCCCCAGGAACGGGCGACGGCCTTTTTTGCGCCCCTGCTCTCCCTGGACCCGGTCATCAACCGCACGGGCATGATGCCCTACTGGCAACTGGCGCGGCAGGCCAACGTCCGGTTCGACCGCCGCCGCAGTCGAAAGAGCGGCGGTGGCACCAAGCTGCGCTTCCCACCAGACAAGGACCTCATCCCCGTGCTCTGGCGCGACTTCGACCAGGTCATGCAAGAGTTCCCGCAGATGGGGGACAGCGTGCTCGCCATTGAGCTGCTCCCTTTCGCCAAGCTGATGAGCGTTCCGGTGGAAGCGACTGCATGTGCGAATCGGGACTGTCTCTACAATGTCGGCCTGCTGCTATGCTGGCACGATCCGCGCCTCGACGCCTTCATCGATCGATACCGACAGGCTACGCTGACCAATATTCAGAACTCGCAGTGCTGGGCCCAGGTTGCCGAGGGAGGAGTGGCCGCGTATCCCAATTATGCAGGTGAGTGGAAGGCTAGTATTGGTTACTTCACCCAAGGGATAGTTGCATAGCATGGCATGGATTGCTGAGACCTCTCTCTTGGTTAGGGCATGATTTCGCTACCAGTTACCTCTTTGGTCGTAACCTGCCTCGACTGCAGCAGCTGAAGAAGATTTACGACCCATACAATGCATTCCGTAAGTGGCAGAACCTGCTCTCCTCTCCCACTTGATTTTCTTTTTGGCGGTTTGCCTGCTGGGCGATTGTTGTCTTGCACGGTGTCTAAAAGTCCCCATGATTTGTATGCCCACTATGGGAGGTGTACGTAGGTGTATCTTGAATATCTTAAATCATCGTTCAGAATCCAGAGACCGATGCTCCGAGTATCATGCAATCAATGTTGCATTATTATCAGTGAGGCAGGCCAGCCAAGGATCCCCTCGAGGCGATCACGTTGCTTGAGCTACCTCGCAGCCGCTTGCTTAAGTCAATTCTCGTTATCCAACAAGGTGAAATAGGCATAAGGGCCACCGAGACCATAGGCTCTGTCCAACGTCTGCTGTACCATTGTCTAGAACAACTAGCTTCGAAGACGTACCGTAACGACACCAGTTACTCTTTTCCTTCGCCTGGACTTCTACTACTCCTGCTTCCCTGGTCTACGAAGACATCGCACATCTGCATAGCAGCGGTGAGTACAGAGTCAACGAGATATTCCAAAAGACAGCGTCGTCAAGGGTAGGCCTACGAAATTCAAGGCGAGCAGTACTGCACGATACGAAGAATGATTTTGAGTAATTATATAATCCAGGCTTTTATAAGAAAGCTCTAACGTACGCGAGTACTATAAAAGCCCTGCCGGTATAGTCCCCGAACTTCTCCTGGAAACCACAGTTTGCGACTTATCCAGGTCGAGTGACCCAGCCCCATCTATCCGAGCAACAGTTCTCTGGTATGGATAGGATGAGCTGCTAGGCGGCTTGGGAAAGAGAAGGTTTGGCCCCTGTCTATCACTTCCCATACTGCTTCTCCCGGGGAGAATGAGAGTGCTTCCCAAACTTGTTCCGCTGGGCGCCGAAGTCGGGGAGGGGAGGTTCGTCCCTTGGTATTCGCTCCCCATGCTGCTTCGCCCCGGAAGAACGAGCGTGCTGCCAAGGCTTGTGCCGCTGTGGAATGAGTCCCTGTTCGCTGCTTGAGGTTCTGTAGAGGACATATATGGTCGATCTTCGTGATCTTTATTTATAGGCGCAGTACGCATGCCTCCGTCAGGCACCGCTTCTGTATCCGAGAACGGATCTGAAAAGGGTGGGGTTTGGTGCTGGTTGTCAGAATGATGGGCGGCGCCCGGTTGGAAGTTAAAGAGACCGGACGATGTCGGGGATGCGTCGGCGAGATATGACATCTGGGACCGGAAGTCCCGCCGTAGACCTGTCCTTGAGTTGGTGGACGCGCGGTCACCTTGCAAGCTATCTGTGTCGGACATTTGGCGGGACCGCCGGCGGCGGATGATGATGATTATTATAGCAATAAGGGCTATGAGCCCGAGGAGGCCGAAGAGGAGGCCGAATATGAGAGCGTATGGTGGACTCGAAGAGTCATTGTCCGGCACGGATGAAATGAGTGATGTGGGTTCGCTTGTTGAGGTTGCGGACGTAAATGTGGTGAGAGCAGAGTGTGTAAGCGTAGTGCTGTGTATGCCGTCCAGCCCTGACTGGTGGTCCAACGTCTGGCTGGCTGTAGACGTAGTATACCCCTCAGAAGACGTCCGATCAACTTTTGAGTCCTCGGTTGACGTTTCAGTAGGGGACGTTGCGTCGGTCAAAGTAGATGAAGGAGTGTCGGTTACGGAATCAGTTGCTCTTGGTTCTCGTCGTACCTTTGTGCATCTGAGTCCTTGATAGAAGATAATGGAAGGGTCCGTCGACATGGCAGTCAGCGCTCTATCGATCTATAAGCTGACTACATTAAGATTAGGAAAGGAATGATGCGTCGAGCAATATAGTACGAAAGGCGGGTGGAGGACGGCCAGATGAGGCGAAAAAAGAGGCTGTAAAGTCAGTCAGGCCATGCTTGACGGTTCACCAGCAGTCCTTCCAGAAGGCAGAAAGCAAAGGTGAGCCAGAAGTCAGAAGACTGGGCCTGAGCCTGGCCGACTAAAGCATAATAACCCCCACGATGCTCGGTGCGCATGGACCTTTGAGGAACAGTTTCGATGACCGTGCGGTGATACCTAGCCATGGGTCCCTGGCTGGGCGAAGCCCAGCCAGACGCGCATGTTCCTGAGTCGAGTCCCGAATGAAGGCAGTGAATGATCACAGTGGTGGAATACGGAGGATTGGGTGAAACATATTCCGTCCAATGGGTCGACCCAGGCAATCTATAGAGAACGGTAGTCTG
Organism: Aspergillus spinulosporus; assembly: GCA_003574815.1. Classification (NCBI taxonomy): domain Eukaryota; kingdom Fungi; phylum Ascomycota; class Eurotiomycetes; order Eurotiales; family Aspergillaceae; genus Aspergillus; species Aspergillus spinulosporus. Next base: position 1,174,343 of record QPHH01000005.1, on the reverse strand, counting down.
ACCAGGATCCGACAAGCTAACCAGGAGCAGCCAACAGGGGCGAACCATCAGCCCGCCACAGCCAAATTCGGTAGAGGAAGGCGGAAGTCGGGACTGCCATGCTTCGTATTCATGGACGACTCTCCAGAGAAACCAACTGGGGAAACGAAGGATGGACCGAGTCAAGAAAGGAATGGAAGGCGGATCCCGAACCCAAGGAGAATCGTTAGCTGAGTAACCAATTACGTCATGTGCTAAGTCAGCAGAGCCGGCCCGACAGTTATTCCGGATTCGGTCGGGTATGCCCATAGGTCACATGATCGCTGTCGACATGTCGATTATCATCCATTGAAACGACGGCTCAAACGCGAATCCCAGGGCATTCCAGGACATCAAACGCTTCAAGAGGCCTTGCAGGCCTCCGTCGGATACTCAGCGGATGCTCATCGAGACCAATGGCTCCATTCATGCCGTGGGTGGCAGGCAGAGCACGAAAACCCCCCGGGCCCTGGCTGCATGATGCCGCTCCACATGCAGGGTATATCGACCCAACCATCACTCGTCCGTCTGCCTTGGACACGCTCCCCCTCCTTCCTCCTTATTCTTCCCTGAGCTCCAGGTCTTCGGCCTCTTGTTTGGCATCTTTCGTGTAACCGGTGCATGCATTTCTTTGGATGAATCGAGGCATCTTGCCACTTCCGCCCCTCTCACTTCCCCTTGTCCCCTGAACCACACTTTCACCCTCAAAGGTTCCTGGACTTGGAGGCCCATATAATCGCATGTGACGCTGATGCATTCCTGGCTTTCTGCCACTTCCGAGTCTCGTGCATTTCAGCAATTCCGTTTCGTCAAGTAGAGCCACAATGTTTGGTTGGAGTAGTGCGATCGGTAAGTCCCTAAGCCACCCGCACGACGGAGCTAAATCCCACCGCCGTCATTCACATCATCCAGAACGCTGACGAGTAACGGCTGTTCCTGCAGGCCTCCCCGCAATCGGGTCGGACCCCGACAGAGAACGCTCACCCCCGCCTCCATTAGCCTCCCTCGACTTCCCCATCTACCGCCTCCCCGCCGTCGCCGACGAGCCCTCTGAAGACTCGCTGCGCAACCTCCAGGCCGTCCTTGCCTCTATCCGCCGTCCCCAAGACATTACCACCGACAAATTCAAAGACCTCAACCTCAAACTCGAGACTGACGTGCCTTTGTCCTCCATTGTGCGTCATGATGGCGCGAAGACTGCACCTCCGCTGCCGTGGGAACTGGACTCCCCCACGCCCTCGCTCGGGTCGCGGCCCCCGGCCGACGGGACCCCGATCTTCATGGAGAATGGGAATCCATACCCCACCAGGGACAAATACGAGCTTCTTGAGAACGAACTACTGCTGAATAATGACGATGCGTTCCGGGAGGTCGCCAGATTGGAACCCCGCGCTGGCCGCGAACGGGTACGAGTGACGCAGACCAGGAAGTTTTGGACGGCGCTGGAGCGGATGTCACAGTACTGGGATGATAGCATGGATGAGTACTACGAACGGCCCAAATCGCCTAAACCGAGCGAGACGAAGGCAGACGATCCCGATGCGGCGGGGAACACGGAGAGCGCCGCCGGGACAACGCCAATGGAGATAGACCCGCCGACAACCACATCTACAGAAAACCAGGCCAAACCGGACCTCGTCAAGAAGTACAAAGGGCGTCGCATTGCTGCCGGCCACTCCATGCCCGAAGACATCCGCGACGAGACCATCCGCGCTCTAACCGAGATGGCGGCGTGGCCATTCGGCTGCCAGGCCTCCCTTCCCATGAACCCTCCTAAGCTCTTACTCGGGACGCTCCTGTTTCCCGTCCGGCAGACCTTCCAGGCAACCCGCTCGCCCAAAGACCGCCAACTCGCCCGCAACGGGATCCTCGAAGGGCCCGTCTTCGTCGCTCAATGCCGCCCCGAAACTGTCTTCCGCGGCCCCGGCGAAACACATGGGTACGGACTCGGCGATACCTGCGACCTCGTCCGTGAGGTAGGCGCCATGCTCCTCGCCGCTCAGGAACGCGCGCGCGAGGGCGCGATCGAGGTCAGACCCGGGGAGGGGAAATGGTGGACGACGAAGCCCCGATGGGGTGGTGCGCCTAATGATGCAATTGGCGATAGTGTGCGCGTGACGAATGAGCAAGAACGGGAAGCGGCCGCGCTGACGGGGCGTGGACGCTCGGGGTCCCGGCCGCAGCCGCCGGGGCTACGCCGGCCTGGGCTGCGCCGGGCAATGAGCAGTAGCGACAAATGGAAGATCATCCAACCGGGACCGAGTCTCTGGGATAAGCGCATGCGGTATATCCAGATTGGACGGGACAGGGAGTGTCCGTTTGATGATGTACGTTCTATTTTCTTTTCCCCTTCTCTTATCTTCCTTTAACAATCCACCAGATCTACATGCTCTCCTCAATAAACCACCACCTCTCAATCCTGCACCTCCGTATTCACCGCCGCTACCTCGACATCATCACAACCGGCAGAAGCACTGTCCCGCCGACTTCGAACGACGAGTCACACCCCTGGCATATCCTCAAGCTGCGGCGCACAAGGTGGTACGATCTATTTGACACCCAGGACCGCGTCGACGTCTTCCGGGGTATCTGGACGATTTTCCATGTCATGCTCCGTGCGCCTCGTCCGCCTGAGGCTATGCCACCCGCTAGTCTCCCGCCCATTACGCCGGTTGATCCGGCAGTTGTTTATCGAAGTTTGCCGTTGGAGTCTGTTTAGATTTGTTCCATGGGCTTTCCAGTGGAAGTAGATTGGGATGTACATACCACTGGCGAATGATTCTTAAGCTTTTTGGTTTCAGCATGCATGCATACATGGATAGAATATGGATTCATGTTCGGAGTGTGATTATGTACATACCCATGGGTTGGGTAATTTGAACCAATGCTAGCAACATTACAAGGCGTGCTTTCAATGGGAATTCCTTTCTCTCAGCTGTAGCTAGGACCGCACTTACAGTCAACGTAGGCTACGATATTGTCGCTCTGGCCCTCACTTGCCTCCCCGGTCCCAGTCCAACAAGAATCATTAAGTGAACATACAAGCAACGACCCTCTGAAGGGAGGCACACATCTCTCGTGCTATTGTACACCTACGTCGAATTGGACTTATATTACGATACCTTTGCATTCTAATGTCAGATGCTTCTTCAATACTGCGAATTCTTTCCCCAGAATCTTGCTGCGCTACCTGCCTCAGTGACTTCCTACTCGCCAAACCGCAGATTCCATCTCAGCAAACCGAGCTGGTTACGACAGATTAGCTAAATCCTCGGCGTAAGGGCTCCTCCCGCTAATCCTGTACGTGTTTAAGTATTTTCTCTCCCTCACTGTACCCTTGAACCAATAATCAAGGCTGTCCGTGCGTGCGAGAAGATCAGGCTCCACACTCCACAGACTACCGCTTGGACCCGGGTGTATTCTCCTTGTGCTCTTATTGCTCGCTCGATACTGACTTGCGACAACAATGGCGCTATACTTGTCTGGAACTCGGGCCACTAGCATTATTAATTTGATAGATCAGTCTGACCTGTACATCCAGACCGTTCCAAGTCCCCGGTTCACGACCTGCGTGCGTCGGCATTGCGCTTTGATTGCAGCTTAGACTCTACATACAGTAGGCAGCGGGATGCTTCCAAGGCAACGCAAGCAATTAGGAGTGCAGGCGCGCTTGGACTATGAGAATTGAAGTAGAGAGACAGAGACATGGCTGCACTCTCTTGATATTGATCCTTTCATATGTGACAGCTGCACAGCAATATACAATTCTCTACCTATAGTACTGTGTTATGACCACTCAACAGGAATGTATATATCATGCCATTGAACATAGAAACAGCATCTCTGTAGTTGCATATTACTTAGTCAGAAAAAAAAAAAGAAAAAAAAGTAAAAATTAAAAAAATAAATAAATAAAAAAATAAATAAATAAAAAAATAAATAAATAAATAAAAAAATAAATAATAATAAGGAAAATGTTGCCGTATCCTCGACCAGGCTCGCGGTGATGGCCCGGCTCGTGACCCAGGCGGTATGCCGCCGGGCAGAATATTAAATGATATCATTAGCGTAGCTCTAAAAGGAACAACAAAAAACCATACTTCATACATTGATCACCCCTTACTCATTGCAACAGAAAATCAACCTTTATGAAGCGAGGCTTAGCCGTTATTGAGAATACATCCAGCATTAAATTTAAATAAATCCTATTTTTTAGAAATATTTTGACTTATTAGTATGTCCAACAAGGCCAGGAGGCAGCCTAGGCACAGCTCAAACTCACCTCTTGCACAGCAGTCTTCATCGCCGCGAACCGGCTAGGACATTACATCTTGCGCGAGTCTTGCTGGTTTAATGATATGGCGGCATTAGACAGTTCCGTTGTCATCAGCCTCGTTCGTGTCCGAGAGTAGATCGAAGACGAAGTCAAAGAAGCTCGAGCCGGCCACTCGACATCCTTCCCGACTGCTGCCACAGTCTCTAGTATAGAGGTGTGACGACATCGATAAGTGAATTGGCGGCTATATCGCAATCCTTCACATACTCGCCCTCTCTAGCTAGACCCAGATGTGCGAGAAGGCGATGAGATACTGGTTCAATATCTGGGCGAGCTCTCTCTCCGCTTCCATCTCGCCCCCGGAACAGGCTCTAACTCTTCTTCCGTACGGAGGGCAGTATTGCGCAGCGTTAAAGGACTGTCTCTGAATGGGACGATAAGAGGCTTCACTGAAGGGAATGTACTTAGTAGAATGGGCCTCTTACGCCCAGGTGTACGAAAGCCGTACATCGTAGTTCAGTCTCGGCGAGAGCAGTCTCAACGCATCCGACAGAGTCGTGAGTTCCGACATAGATAGCCAGCTGTCTAGTTTAATGGAACAGTTAGTCGGTGGGGGAGTTCGTCTCGACAGATATTGCCGCGGCATGGATATACTCGTAAACCTGGGCGAAAGAAACACATTTCCCCTTACCTGTCGGCGGAACCTGGTATCGGCTGGTTGTAGAATCTGTAGCAACTCAGACAGGGAGAGACGATCTTCTCAGGGTCGGCCGTGCTTGGTGATATGAGAAGGGGCGTACTGACCGTCTGGTTTTCTTGTCTGGGTCTCGTTTAGATCTCGTCTAAATTCGAGCTTATATCAATTGACTGAAGGGAAATCCAGCCAGAAATCGAGAGCGAGAAGTCCAACGAACCTAGTACCTGAGACTAGGACTCATAACTTAAAGACGACCATGTCTTGAGGGGGGCAATCTAGTGCCCCCTGGCTTGCAAGCATACTTGTATACAGATCGCGCAATATCAACCACTGGGGTGTATTGTCCCTGAATATCATGCAACCAGATGAACAAAGTCCTCTCAGCCAGGGTATTCTCATGTCAGTGCCTGAGCAAGATCAAGCACACAAAAGGCAAGCAAGCACGCGTATGAATAAGGTTACTTGCCCTTCGCATATCCAAACCAGCAGCAAAGCATGTCGGTAATCTCTTTCTGCCTGGCGGAGCGAAATTGTCATATTGCGATTATGGTTCTAGAAAAGTACATCAATGAAGACGGGCCCAGCATGCCGAGTGATAGGTTGAATTGTTTAGTCGTTGAACATGCAAAGAAATAGGCGAATGGAATGAATCGACAGTAGCAACGTCGTTGCCCATTCGAGTAATGTGCCCATCAAAGGGGCCAGGGCGAGCCAGCCAATCTTGGTTATAGTACGACTCCCTTACATTAAAGACGAATGGTATATGTCCTTCGCAGTCTCAAACAAACCAATTCTTCTGGGCACTCCAGTAACCCAAGCATTCCACAGATACTCAATGATTCAAGCCACTGTAAGACCAGATGCATACTGCTCTTTAAATCCAAAACCCTTGCCACCGTCGAACATCTTCAGCACGAGTGAGAGCTCTGACAACGACCTAAAACACACCTTGCTACGGAGTCAGGTCCTCTAGTAGGTGCGGTAATCATTAGGTGAGTAATATTAGGCGAGGACCAAGTCAGGAACCCGTATCCCAGCTCACGGTACATCCGTACACACAGTCAAGCGAGCTGCAGCCGGCCGGCCAGGCGGCCCCGGAGCCGGACATGCTCGGGTGATCTGCAGCGAGGATCTCAGGCCGGGCTATTGGAAGAGCAAGATATGACAGGTCGTTGTTCGGTGCGTTTGCTTGGACTGGTATAGTTTATTATATGGAGCTGCGGGTGGATGTCTAAATTAGGTTTAGGGCTAGGGTTAGGTTTAGAAATTGGAGGTCTGAGCCTCGTCGCAGTGACTGGCGACAGTGTATAGGGATGGGGTCGGGGCCGGGTTTATATCGATCGTTTATGAATATCGTGCTCACTGCTGGTGAGAATTTCGGTAGCAAGTAGCTGTTAGCCATGGACAAATTCTCGATGCGTACCCAGTAGAGCGAGGTACGGCAGTACCCTGCAACCCTGCAGCTAAAGGAAGCAAGGCCGCCAGGATTGCCTAATTCGGCACGGAGCTTGAGCTCGAGCTGACGTGATAAGTGACGAAATAGACCGGGCTAGCTGCACTTCAGCCGCGAGTCGCGAGCGTAGAGCCAACCAGGTGTCATAGACGTAGTTTAGGCGAGGCCGCAAACAATGAACTCGTTATGGAGTCTGGAGCTTTGATATGACTCCAAGGTTAATTAACTTCTTGTAGCCCCGCCGAGGCTGCTGGGAGAAGTCTGTGCACAGCACAGAATACGGGATTGGCTGCATGGTGCATGCAAGGCTGCAAGCGCTTGAATTTGTTAGGGGCTGAGGTGGGCAGCCTGATTGGTCGGCAGTGAGACACTGGGGTTGGAATTCCTGCAACGGTTTTGATGTATAGACTCTGCAAGCAAGAAATTACACATCAAATTTGTTGCTGCTATGCCTGTCATTTCAACGGGTGCGTCAAGAATTGACTTTTTCCAAGAGTGCCGTCTGGACTGCGGCTGCGGGAGAGGAGAGGAGAGATCGTACGTGCAGGACTCCCATTGCGGGGGAGCTATCGCTCGCATACATATAGCGTGTACAGGGCAGTGTGTACGAGGTTGATAGCGAATAAAGAAGGCTTCCAGGGTTGGATGTTTGCGCATTCAAGGGGACCGTGGCATCTGCTATTCATCCAGTTAGGACTCATATCGTGGTGGTGGTGGGTTTGAGTACGTCATCATTCAAGCAGTAATTCTGTTTCTCCATGCATCAGGGCTTTATTGCTTGAGCGATAGAGATCTTCTGCGGCTCAGGTACAGAGTACGCCGTGCTTCATGCTGGCGCGAGCTTCTTCTCCCAGATGATGACTTGCAGTCACGGCGCCCTCGTCGGCCGAAACCACGCCGTGCACATAAGGCACATGATTGTGTCTGCAGAAACTAGCTTATAAGATCAACATGCAGGGCGACGAGTGCAGTGCACACAGCAGACGGGCGGGCAAGTAGTTTAGCTGTATTAATACGACCAGTCGTGCGGCCGATCTGGCTCACGATCGAATCATTGGGTCCGATCTGCCGCGCCCAGTTGGCTCTGAATAGCACTGGTTGCTTTTTGCAGTGGGTTGAGAGGTGGTCGGAGTACAGAAATGCAGTCGTTGTTCAGATATTACTGTACTACCCCAGTTGAACGGAGGTGGAGGGAAAGAGGAGGGTGTTGGATAGTCCTCTTTCGTCTCAACTCAGTACTCTGTACACCGGTCAGTAGTCGAGGATCCTCCTAAATTGTGCCGTTTCGGGTCGGGTTGTTGATAGGTATGATTTACAGACTCTTTATGGCTCAGCCCTGAAGGGCCTCCCTCAATATCCCTCCACCGTTAGTTCGTACGAATACGAAGAGCTTCAACTTTCAATCTGATCGGAGTGTAAGCTCAACCAGGAAGGTAATACCGAACTCCTGAGCGGGCTCAACCCGCTTGCGCAAAAAAATGTTCAAGTACATGTGCAGTAGACAAGCCGAGTATTAGCCCAGGTCTCAGAGCAGTGGCTGAGGGTGATCCCAGGGTCGCGAGCGCCACCGGCCCCAATCTTCGACTTGGACTTCTTTGTTCGGACGGACTTAGTGATATTCGAGCATGTTGTTCAGCTTCTGGAAAAGGATAAAATAGCCCAGCCAATGACTTGCGCGCATTGTGTTTGTCCAAGTTGATCCTCGGCAGGTATTTGGAATTGAGGGTCTGCCAGGAGTCGGGTTTGGACCGGGCGGGCTATTTTGGGGATGTCGAGTTACCGATAGAGGACTCTACACTCTGCACGGATAGATGGCCGATGGCTTACTCCTTAGGGGTGTGTTGGGTACAGGCTACGGCATGACAGAAATCGTTATCACAGTGGATACGGTGACAGGACTGGACAGCGGACAGACGAGAACGTGCGGACATGGATCACTCGGAGCCTCCTCTAAACTTCAAAGCAGCGCTGTGAAGTTCCAGGTGGCACGATGTGGTGGCTGCCGTGCGCCAATACCGTGTCTGCGATGCGTGGTGAAAGAGAAGTCGCTGCGGGGTTGAATCAATGGGTGGGGATACAGCGTTGTTGCTCGGCCACCGCCAATGCAGAACAACGGTTACATTAGGGACCTCACGACTTGCGAGGCCAGGAGAGTCATATAGCCAGACGGTGAAGCGGCTATTCCGCCTTCAGGCCATCACATTTGTGAGCTGCGAGTTGCAATTGCGAGCGATTTTCTCGCCGTGCACAGATTTATCATGTTCTGATCGTCAGGAGGGAAACTGGTCGCATGGGTGATGCTTCTTTCCTGTCTCGGGTCTCAACTGCTAAGTCAAGTCTGCTGAAATCTTTCAGCAGCAGTTTTAGAACACGTAGACCGCACTCGACGACTGGGTTGCCCTAGAACTCCCCTAACCCAACACCGCGTTGCTCGGAGGACTCCGATGTCTCAGTATACCGCATCGTGTTAGATAAGCTTGATGCTCGTCACCGTAGATCTGCGGACGATGTGGGCTCAGCACACTGCACATGACTCAACCGCTACATACGTGTACTCCGTGGTCCGGATTAGCGAGTCGAGTTTCGCTCTCTCAGGTGATGGGAGGCGATGCAACAGCGATCTCAGCACATGGATTATCCGCTTCTTCGGCGGACCAATGGCGATGGAGACGTTCGTACCGGCGTACAGACTGTACCGTGCCAAGTCGACAGTCAACAGTCAACGTGGTATGTTGATCAAGCCTGGAAATTTCGACCAGTACCAAAACAGCGACATCAGGGGACGTTGAAGGAGAAATCCGCTATCCGAGCCAAGCCGTCGAATCAGGACTCACCCTTGAAGAATGCCGCGAGCCTGTGATATGCTCTTGTGAGCCTGCTTTGAATATGAAAGGACGAGCCTGAGCCTAAAAAGGCCGACCGCCGGGCACCTGATCGAGATACGGTTGGTTTTTGGTACCAGGGCAGATCGCGGCAGAGGGGATACCCGTGGGGAGGAAATGGGCAGGGGGCGGCTCGGCAGTTAAGGCGTTAGTGGACGCTAAGATCTGGATTCGAAGCATTCTAGAGGCTTTGGACGAAGTTAATCCTTCAGAATATACGTCAGCGGCCGTTCCCAAAGAAAGCTGCCTCGGGAAGTGTTTTCCTCGACGAGAGACGCCAGCTCTTTCCTGGCCATCGTGCCCCTCCGGCCGTCCGGGGCAGACAAACAAAGGGAGCGTGAGTACGACGGATAACCGCCTCGCGGGATGGAAATATGGAGACGGGGGTTCTTCTGGGGACAGACTGGGGTTCAAGCCATCTGCAGGCAATATTGCAATATGCACAGGGCTTCCCCCCCTTGCTTGGGCTTTGCACCACAACCGAGCCTGACGAGAATTTTGATACACAGCAGGTTTGATCCTGTCCCGGAACACGGTGGTGCCCCACTGGACTGGGCGGGCAACGGGATGGAAGACTCGTCGCCAGCCGCTGGCAGCTGGGCTCTGGACGCTGGATCCTGAATCCTGAATCCTGATCGGACGAATCTACCTTCTCGTCTCTGTCTTCGTCTCGGTCTTCGTCTCCGTTATCTGGATCGGAAAGTGGTCGAGTTGACGACGACGCCGCGGAGAGCCGTTGGCGGCAGCGTTGGCGGGCGTTAGCGGACGGTTGGACTTGCCAATTGCCACTGGCCAGGAACGAAGGATGCCAGCAGCCGACGCGGCGCAGCGTCCCAGAAGACGGGATCAAATGTGTTAGTCGTGCAGATCAATTGGACGTTACCAGTTGGAGTCCGACCAGCTCGAAACCGGAAGATTAAAGGACGGCAGAATGAAGTCACTGAAATCATCTGGGCCGTTGATGTCACTGACCATCAGTGGCAACTGGCCTCGGCAAGGAGTTGCTCGTCCTGATCGTTGATCGATCCAGAGCGCTGGTAAAGGTTGTTGAGGCAGAGTGGCGGCAGAGTGGCGGCGAGAATGCCGATCAGGATTTGTCAGTTTGCATTTCTCCGTGATTTCTCCAGAGTCCAGTATTCGGGCAGATGGGAGCTCCCCCTGACTGACGCGACGCGGCGTCACTCTGCTGAGGACTGTCCTCCCTTGAAGGGGACACAGGGTCGGACGGGGGGCAGCTCTGGTCCTACGAGGACTGGACTGTGAGAGTCTCCCAGTCACTGCAAGACCCTAGCACTAGAGGGTCGACGGAGTCGAGCCCTCTACAGTACTGTGAGAGTAGATACTGGATCCGTTCCTGGCCGGCTCTCTCCGAGGCTGGAACCAGGGAACACCAACGCCTACAGCCTACTATTTACCGCCAAGAAACATAAGATAAACAACCCAAAAAATCAAAATCAAAATCCAAAAAAAAAAACTGCTAAAGCTCCAGACGGAGAAAAACTCCGGTGATGTTTGGGATAGATGATGAGATCGGCCCCTGCGAGTCGGTGCTTGATCGTGCTTGATCGGGTCAATTGTGCGAATTGGGCCAATTGTATCGACTGTATCAATGGTATCGATTGGGTACCCAACCCTGGAGTCGTCAGTGTATTGAGGGAGGACTCCTGGAGTGAGAGTTGAGTGAGAGGTGAGTGCGGCTTGAGAGAAGAAGCATCACGAGAAGAATCACGAGAAGAATCACAAGAATCACGGTCGGAGCATCGTACCAGTTGGGCAGCATCGTCGAGCGTCCCGCACGCCACCCCAGGCCTAATATCGGTCTGGCATGGGTGGCATGGGTGGCATTCCAGGTGGAAGGAACCAGGCAGGACAAGCTGCCAATCCGGTTGATCTGCTCGGGTTGTCAAGACTGGGTTTGGCTTGTCTGTCTCCCCACCGCGTGTCTCCACTATTGGCTGAAGATTGAAGATTGCTTTGGAGCTGTCTTCGACGACTCGTTGCGCGGCTTGTCCACTGTATCGCTCAATCATCCATCGTCAATGAAACCTGCACTGAATGATGGAGCTGGAAATGAATGACAAAGAGATTTCCCGTCCAGCCAATCAGGAGGCCCAGCCGATCTGCGCGGGCATCTATCGATTCGTGGCTGTTGGGGGCCCGCAAACAAGGCCAAAATCAGATACGGATACAGAATCCAAAATATAATAATAATAATTTAATTCATCCATCAGATTTGCAAAGGATTCTCTCCAAGGAGGGGCGCGCTGAAACAATTGAACTAATCCAGCAAATCCAGCAAGTCTAGCAAGTCTAGCAAGTCTAGCAAGTCCAGTGGCTGAAGTAGATTAAGCAGATTAAGCAGACAAAGCAGACAAAGCAGGTTCAGCAAGTTCAGGAAGCTAAGCAAGTCAAGCAAGTGAAGAAGGTTAAGCAGTCGAGCAGTCGAGCAGTCGAGCAAGGCGAGGTTGAGCAATAAGAGTGGTCACCTGAGAGGAGAGTGTCTTTGGCTCTTGACTCTTGAAGTGGCCGCCGGCCGCATTCTGCATTCTGCATTCGCTGGTGATGAACTGACTTTGAACCTAATCTTCCCTTCAAGCCTCCTGGGAATCCAGGCCTATGGTGATCAAGTTTATCCTCTCTATCAATCACATTGACTGACTGACTGGTACGTCTCCTCCTGCCCTGCCACCCATTCGTTTTCTCTCCGCTCTGCCCTCCGCCAGTCGACCCCTGTCCTGGCTATCCTGGCTTGGGACCGTGCTGGCCTGGCCGGCCGTGGACAGTGTGTCGGGCAGTATTTCCAGTCCGACTCGGTTTTCTGGTGTTGTTTGTGTTCTGGTCATTTTATCCTGTTGATTCCCACCGTCAACAGCTCTGCTCTCGCGCTGATCCACTTTCACCCATTCTCCCCTCCTGGATTTCGCACTAAAGTGCGCTTCCTTCCAGTGCCCGCCTAGTGTGATGGATTCGGCCTGACACGGAAGACGCACACAGTTTCGTTTCTTTTTCACTCCACCACCGTTCGCTGTCGGGTGGGCTCTGTACGCCATATTCGTCCATAGACTGCGAGATTTCCCAAAACTCCCTAGCCACCCCCCCCCCCGGCGCTATCAGCACCTCATTATTATTACTCCCGCCCTAGCATGCTTCCATTCCTTACCACCATCTCGGGTACGCTACACTTACTTCCCATCGCTATCACTCCGCATCCTCTTTTTTTTTTGGTCCTTCTTGCTTTTGCCTTGGGTTCTGATTTTCGCTGTTGACGCCGACTCTATTTTCTCTTCCTCGTGCTTGGACTGTCCGACCGTTGGTTGCCTTGCTGACGGCCTCTGTGCCTCCGTGCCATAGACTACCTTGCCTGCCTGAGCTCCCCGTCGATCGTCACCCCTCTTCGTGTGACCTTGGGACGCGAAATTATACATTGCCCAAGAAACCGATCGATCTCTTTTCTTTCTCTTCTCTTCCGCTCCTCAAAGACGCTGGACGAACCCGCCCGACTGCAATCGCGACGGAGGGTCTCCCACTTCCCCGCTCACCCGCCCGCACAGCTGCAGCTGATTGCCTCTTTGGGAACCTCTTTGGGAGCCCCAGCTTCGCCCTTGCTCGTCCTGCTCGCCCAACGAGCCAGCCCCCCCGGTCGTGTTTTACGTGGGCATAACCATGTTCTCGTGAATGTATGATTGTCGCATGCGATAGACCGCCTGTCGAGCATCTGCGCCCGCCCAACCCGCCCACGCGAGACGTCGGAGCTGCTAGAATGGAAATCGTCACCACGGAGGAGAAATCAAGGATCTTCCCCCAGTACTCCGGCCCCCCGCCTTCAATGCATCGCATCCCGCCCGCGGACGCGCCGCATGGCTTGCCAGGGGCCCCGGGCCTGTACGATCAGCCATGGCGCCCGTATCCCCCGTATGAAAATCACCATGCCGAACCGCGACGGGTTTCGAACAATGCTCCGCAGCCTCCGCAGCCTCCGCAGCCTCCACTATCCACGCATCCCAACTACCCCCCGATGCACAGTCGGGAGCTGCCACAGCTCCCTTCGGACGGTCCTTTCAGTCGACCCGCCAGTCTACCGGTGCCGGCAGCCCACGCGCCCCCAGAGCCCCCTCAGCCGCAGCATGCCAATTTCCACCCGATGAACGGAGGAATGAATGGCGCACCACCCGAGGCTTCGCCTGTGTCTGCGCCCGACTACGCCAGAACTCGCATGTCGTTTCCGCCCCAGGATCAGATCGCTCACAGTAATGGAGATCCCCCCCCGCCGCCGCAATCGCTCCCTCCGAACCAATATCCAACCACTGTTCCGCCACCAATGGCTCACACGCCAGCTCCTAATTACGACCCCAATTACAATTTCCAGAATAGGAACCGTAAGCCGACTCGGGCGCAGCAGGTATGATTCCATGTTCTATGTGCCAAGCAGGTGGTCAGGCTGACCCTCTCCTTACTCCAGGCCTGCGACCAGTGTCGAACAAGAAAGGCAAAATGTGATGAGGGGCGGCCGGCATGTAGCCATTGTAAAGAGAACAATTATGTTTGCGTCTATAAAGAAGTGCCCCCACACAAGTCAGTGGTCGCCTTCTTATCGTTCTAGTGATTGTGCTAACTTAGTGGGCTTTTAGGCAGGACAAGTCCACTCAACTTTTATTGGATCGGATACAGCAGTTGGATGATCAGTTGAACGTGAGACTCGAAGCTGCGGAGCGGCTTCACCTTGGTCACGACAAGACTCTTGATCAGATGTTCAAGGTGGTCGAGTGGATTCGCGATCAAGTGCCTCGAGTTTGGTCGCAGTACCCAGTAATTAAAGCGGATGGCTTTGATGCTCCCCAGAAACCTGAAACAAAGGAGCTGGTGACTACGGAAGTTGCAAAACCCAACGAGTTTGACCCTTTCACCAAATCACTTATTCAGACTGGAGAGGATGGGGAACTCTCCATCCCCGTGGAGCATACAACAGCAGCGCATAAATTGCTCACTTGGCCGACAATCAAGGAGCTGCTTCACGGCTATGACGAGAATTACGTGATGAGGCTTGAACAATCTCGCGGACTGGTCCGGTTTGAGGGCCGGGGGGAGACGCAGGGAATGGACGAGGGACTAGGTTATGAGGCTCCCTCGCAGCAAACGAGCCTCAACACGAGCTTCGATGATAACTATTCTCAATACACCACACCCACGGGTGGGGCCTGGAATACAGCTCCCAAATATAACGAGGCTCCTCCTGAAGTCAGGGGTATCGATGAGTTTGGCGTGATATCAATAGATGCTGATACCGTCCGCCGTTACCTCAAAAGCTACTTGGAACACATACACAGGCTCCATCCTTTCCTGAACCCGGTCGATTTGGAAAGGAGAATTGAAGAATTCATCGCCATGCATTGTCCGACGAGCTCCATGTCCGCACATGGACTAAGCGCGAGGAATCCGATCGATGCATCCAACAGGGGTGCTAAACGGAAACGATCTGGTGAAACATTACAAACAATGGGATATGATAACCGGTCACCCACTTCGGGGAATTCTGACAGTATACCGCCTCGGAGAGTGGAGAAAACAATGCGTAACGCGATCATCCTGCTTGTACTGGCGCTCGGCCGCATCTGCGAAGTTCGTGATGAGCCAATTCGTGGACCATGTATCGACCAGGTTATCGACTACCGCACTGAGCAAATCCCTGGAGCGCCACGACGCGGCCCGAGACCTGGACCGAGGACTCCAGCTGGACCTGATGCAATGCCCCTACACCAGAGCAGCTTTCATTCACCATATGATGACCGTTTAGCACCTACTCCTACTGCAACAGATGAGAGGTTCATCACTCTACCAGACCCCCCTCACCTGAAAAATGTTGATACTGTTCCGGGTTTCGTGTACTACGCCTATGCCGCTGGGATTCTAGCTGCAAGTCAGGGGGCAACGTCACTTCCCTATGCCCAGGCTGCTTTATTGGCTGGCTTGTATATCGGCCAGCTGGCCCATCCTTTCCAGAGTCATTCCTGGATCGCCCAGGCAGCAAGAGCATGTCAGAATCTTACCCTAGCGTAAGTCTGAGTTATGGGGAATTCTTTTCTGGTCAATCACTGATCAACGATTTTAGGATGAATTATGGAAGCCTGGAGGGCGATGAGAAGGACCTTGTCTGCTTTGCTTACTGGACTTGTCTGCAGCTTGAAAGGTATTTGCACCTTCTGAATGCTAGTATAACAGCTTCGAGCTCACACAGTATGTAGTGATATTTTGGCGGAGCTGGATCTTCCTGCTAGCGGAATTTCCCGCTCCGAGTCGCGTATCGACCTCCCCCTGGGCTCAATGCTCAAATTATCCAACACAATTTCGGAGCCCGATACTATGATGATGTTTTTCTATTCCACGCAAATACACCTACGGAAAGTACTAAACCGTGTGCATACCGATTTATACAAAGTTATAAGTGAGTCAACCTCGATACATCTTTGAGAATCTTGCGTTCTAAGCCTTTTGCTACAGAGAAAGGAGAGAACAAGTGGAACGGTACTACACAGGAAATTCTTAGCATGAATCTTGAATTATGGCGGAGTAGTCTACCCCCAGAAATGAGATGGAATGACAACGATCCTCCATCCCCTGATATAAACCATGCGCGCATGAGGGCCAAGTATTGGGGCGCGCGGTACATCATCCATCGGCCGGTGCTATTCCATGCCCTCCATTTCTTAGGACCGAATGCGTCAGGATCGGCAGTAGATTCGCCGGCTGGACTTGCAGGATCTCACACATCGCCGTTGGCGCACGGCCAACGCGCCACTGATATGACGCGCATTTCAAGTGACTTGGGCACTTTGCAGGGCTCAAATGGGGCCCATTCGTACCGTGATCTTCCACCGAAGATACGCAGGGCATGTGGATTATGTGTGCAAAGCGCTATTCAGAGCACTATTGCTTTTGACGGGGTCAAAGGCCGCCCAGTGGTGACAAATATTTTCGGTACTGCTCATGCGTACGTTCAACATGTCTCATCACCGTGTGCTATCAAGTCTGACCTACCATAACAGGCAATTTGGGAATATGCTGGTCCTATCCACCACATACTTGTCACACCTCCAGGAGCTTGTGGATCGGAACGATCTCGAGAGACTTCTGCGGAGAACTATTGCTTTCTTGCTCCGGAACCGAAATATCTCGCCGACGTTACGGGTTGACGCAAAGATCCTCACTGATATATACGAGAAAATATTCGAGACGCCGCCCGTTCTTACCGACGTAAATTTGCCACACTAGGCATCCTCATACTTTCCGCCAACTTCGGTTCTATTTAAATCTCAGCAGCTCTACTATTGAGCTCACTCGCTAGTTATACCCCCTTCTTCATCAACACCTTCCATTTGGACTCTTTTCCACAGCCTTTGCAGTCGACGTCACCTGCATCCTGAAACCTCAGGAGTTTTGTTTCATGCGACAACAGCGCATACCGGAGCGTTTTACGGCCTTTCATTGTTTCAATGTTTTGCTTGCATGTCATCAGTCACGGGTTAGATGCAACGGTCCGTGCGATTTGGAGAAGGGGCGGTTATCTGTGGGCGACTCTGTCGGTCCTTTTCGTCTCATCTGTCTGTTCTGTTTTGATGGTCTAGGGTTTGGCGTGGGAGGCAATCTCTGCATTTACAGCGAATATCATAACATACTTATAGTAACATATCGGGCTGTTTCTGGCGGACTGTCAGTCCGCAGTGAGATACCCTGGCTAAATAAGCATGAATTATTTTGCTATCATGGACTCTCATAATTGGACCAGGTAGTAGTAGCGAAAGCACTGATTAACCCACAATCCGTCTTGAACCGCGGTCCGCTCACTCACTCTCTCTGGTTATAGGCCAGGAGTGCTGGTGGAGTGACGGAGTTCACAGAGCCTCGGTTTCCTATGATTTCGACCTTCCCCGCATTCTTGTCGACACGGTCAAGGGTCAACACATGCAAAATTCGAAGAAAAATCCCACGAGTCATGGCGTCCGCTCAACTATGAGTGATCAGCCTGATCAACCTGGAAAAGGGGCACTGTCTCTTGGCCGCTGTCTATCTTATGAAGAGGCTTCGCTGCATCCCTGCGCTTGCTCTTATATTTCTCTGAGCTGCAACTGAAAGACACTCGCCACTTCACCATGGCTCCCCGAGGGTACTGGCTCTCGCGAGAAGGTTCGTCTTTTGTCTTTACTTTCGACCTCTCTGACCCCCATCTACAGGATTCACCGCCGATGTCACGGGAAAGCTCCTACAGCGAACCATCCTAAGCCCCTGGAAGACCCTCCCGCTCCTTCTCCTAGCCCACTACACGTCAAAAGGTCAAGCTACAGCCTCCAAACATCCAAAAGCCTTCCAAGCCCTCAAAATCCTCGCCACGCTCGCCATCATCCGCCGTATAAACGCATGGCTCAATCAGCGCGTTCTCAACAATGGCCTCACAGACCAGTACCACTGGCACAGGGAAGTTGTCGTCCTCACGGGCGGGAGTAGCGGGATCGGACGACAGATCGCGCAACTTCTCGGGAATCGCGGTATCAAGGTCGCAATCCTAGACATTCAGCCTCCTCAAGACGGACAGGCCAATCTGCCCTCGACCGTCCGCTTCCACAAATGCGACATCACGTCGCCCTCTGCCATCGCCGAAGCAGCCGCCGCTATACGCACGACTATGGGCGAGCCTACAATCCTCATCAATAACGCAGGCATTCTCAGCAGCCGCACTATACTGGGCAGCACGGAGTCGCAGACCCGTCTGCAGTTCGAAGTTAACACGCTCTCACACTATTGGCTCGCTAAGGAATTCCTCCCCGGAATGATCAAGAATAACCACGGCATGGTGGTGACCGTCGCCTCGCAGGCGGGATACACTGTCACGCCGAACATGGTCGACTACTCCGCGACTAAAGCGGCCGCGATCGCATTCCATGAAGGTCTCGGTGCGGAACTGGTAGCGCGGTACAATGCGCCGCGGGTGCGCACCGTGCTCATCACACAGAGCTTTGTTAATACGGGGCTGATTGATAAACTAACTCCTGAGGATACGTGGTTGCATCCGCTTTTGAATCCAGAAACAGTCGCGGAGGGGATTGTGGAGCAGGTTCTCTCTGGAAAGAGTGGGCATGTCCTGCTTCCTGGGTCAACGGGATGGCTTGCGAAGAGCTTCAGGGGATTTCCGCTTTGGTTTCAACATGCGAATCGGATTAAACTAGAGAAGTTGATGAGAGCTGATTAGGATGGATTTTTCTGGGTTGGCGTTTATACATAGTTCATACTGTGTGTTCGTGGTCTATCTTGTATAGGTGGTATGTCGTATACCGTTTGCGGTCTTCAGTACTTGTACCTTGTTCTTGGTAGGAGTTAACAGTTACCACGCCTATTTTGTGCGGGTTAGCACGTGCATATGTACCTATGCAGATACATAAATAGTTGCCTGAGGTATGGAGCAATCCCCCCACATTCCTTGACCATCATAACCACAGATCAGATCGGAATGACCCATGGGTCATTTATATCTCCTCCCCCATCGATAGTAGATTACTGCTCTACACCGTACGATTGCATCCAGGTACGAGGTGAATTCCTGCTGTCAGACCAGCCACCCTGATTCCAGCATGTGCATTTTCCCCACCGCCCAGCCTCACCGCATCCTTTGCTCTCCAAATCCTCAGCTTACCTAGTCAAGCCAGAATTTCTCCGGTCGAAAGCAGGCCATAACAACTCATCATCATCGATCTTGTCCCTTTTTCATCATTTTGTCGAACAATACTGCGTGCTGTATCTTCTCCACTTGACATTGATTCAGACAGACCCAGTCACACCATCGATCCTTTGAATCTTCACGATCTGGCCGTCCAGTTCCTCGCAACCGTGCCCAACCCGATCCAGGCGCTAGATCACTAGTGGCCGATTGTCTGGAGCAACCAACCGCTTGGACGACCACCACAGCAGATCCACGGTTCAGCTCTTGTTTACCGCCGCCAAAACATACCGTACTGCCTCTAGCCCAGTCCAGCCTCCTCATCACCTCACTTTTCTCTCTTTCCCAGCGCATTATATGATTATATGGTTATATGGTAATCTGACAACTATACTCACTGCACTTATAATCTTTCTATTTTTCATTGATCGAGATTACCAACCCCACATGATCGTCTAATCGCCAGAGCGCGAATAGCTCTCTGCCCAGCATGTTCAAGGCCCTCATGGGCGGGGGCCGTTCCTCCTCTGATGTCCGCAGCAGCACCAGCTCGAGCTCAAAAAGTGGCAGTCGGCACAAGTCCAGCCATGGCCACAGATCCTCTGCTTCGTCCACAGTAAGCCGCAAGTCCTCTTCACGGGGTGACGACCGTGACCGGGGTTTGGGCGATCTGTCGGCGTATCCGGCTGCCGGCAGTCGCAGCAGAAGCGCGCGCTATGCGGAGAGCGCAGCTGGAGAGTCGGTGGCATCGAGCTATGCGACTGCAAGGCCGAATAACGACTCAGTCGATCGCGTTTATATTGAGCGGGAGCCGAGGCGTAGGGAGTCGGAATATGATGAGCGTGAGGGTCGCGAGCGCGATAGCGACCGCTTTCGAGATGACCGAGACCGAGAAAGAGACCGAGATATTGACCACGAGAGAGAGCGCAGGGAGCCTAGGCCGGATAGGGAACATTCGATAAAGAGGGATAGGGATAGTCGCCGTCGCGAGCGCGAACGGGAGCGGGCATACTCTGGGGATAACTATTACCCTCCCGTCGCGAGCGGTGCAGTGCTTGCGCCGTTCGACCCGGTGCAGGCGACGCGAGGCTCTCCGTTTCCCATGAACACTGTCTCTGTTCCACCTGCGGCGCCTGTGGCTCCTACGCCGACTATTTACGATCCCCATGTTCAACAGCAATTCCCTGGACAGTTCCCGACCTCCTATGCTGAGCCTTACCGTCCGCCAAACCCTGCTGGTGAAGCAGCCGATTACTATAATGACCAGGGACAGTCCGTTCAAGAGCAGCCGGGCGTTCGACCGAAGCCTCCACTCGTTATTCCGAATAGCCAAGCGCACTTGATGACAGCCTCACCTACTGCGAATCCGCCTCCTGAGCCCAGCAGTCTGGGTGAAGTTGGAGCCGCTGCGTCATATTTCGCCAATGATCCCGCGCTTGACATTGAGAATTCTGGTCATTCTAACTCCGGCCCCGAATCCAGGCCCCCCAAACCGTCGAACCCGTCGCAGCCACCATACCACGCTGCTCAAGCAGCAGGCGTCATGGGAGCAGCGGCTGCAACTGCTACATATGGGGTTGGTAACTATTCTCCCGAACATGTATTGACCGAATCACCGGTGGCTTACGTTCCTCCTACGTCCACGAACGGTAACAAGCCGCCCCACACCCAATCTCACTCCCATGGTGTCGGTGCTGTGCTTGGTGGCGCCGCAGCTGGTGCAGCAGCTGGTTACATGTTGGGCCATCATCACCATTCATCGTCCAGTTCAGACCACATTTCTCAGTACACAATGCAGAACCCGGACGACGTGTCTCAGATAGGTCCAGGTTACTCCAGTGGGCCATTTAACCAGACACTATACACTGCTGGCGCCGCAGGTGCTGTAGGCGCTGCAGGAGCTGCAGGGGCTGCGTACGCCGCTAGTCCTCTGCACCCGCACCACGCTGCGATCTACCATGGATCCCCCTTCCAAGGCGGAGCCATGGCGTTCCAGCAACGCCAACGCGGCCCTCTAGACAAGTTCATCGATTTCTGGCGTGATCCGGAAGGTGTTGGCAAGTTTGAAGATTATACAGAAGCCATTGGAGTCTGCAAATACTGCTTTGAACCTGGCACAACTTCGAGGGATGCACCGCGAACTCACCATTACAGACGGCGCCGGTCGTCAGATCGCCTCAGTGGTGGTTCGCGAGTGGACAAACTCAGCCGCTACACATCTTCGGAAGACGAAGGCCGGCGGCGAAAATCAAAACCATCTTGGCTACCAGCCATACTCGGTGGATATATAGCCAAGTCGCTCTTCGACAGCAAGGACTTTGACGACTCGTACAGCGTCAAGACTGGTCGTGTCGCGGGCGCCTTTTCTGAAAGCGACTCCACATCAGACAAGAGGAGCAAGACTTCACGTGGTGTTTACAAGCAGTCGCACCGTAGCCGTTCGCGGGATCGTATTGGACATCGTGAGCAGAAACCAAGCCAGTATGAAGGTTCACGAATTAGTGGTCGGTTTCGGTCCAGATCTCGATCTTCATCGCGATCCAACCGTCATACTCTTCGCAATGCCGCTATTGGAGCTGCGATTGGCACAGCGGCTGCATCGGTGGTGAAATCTCGAGGCGAGCGGAGTCATAGTCGCAGTCGCAGTCACAGTCCTTCTCAGCACAAGTCTAGGGGTAGAAAGTCCTCCTCTTCCTCCTCCGGTTCGTCGTACGAGAATATATCTCGCCCCGCTAAGAAACTAGCCGGCGGCTTCGGCTCTTTTTTTACCGCATCCTCTGAGAATCTCAGCAAGAAGCGACGGAGCAAGAGGAGCAAGAGCATATTTTCCTTCTACAACTCGTCTTCATCGTCTGTTGACAATGATCTTGCTTTTGGAAACGGATATACAAGGAAGTTGATAGGAAAGTCTAAGCGACGGAGTTCGAAGGAGAAGAAGGAGAAAGACGTCGACGCGAAACTGCTGGCGCTGGGCGCTACAGCAACCGCTTTGGCTGCTTCGTCTCCTCGCCGCAGTCGCCGTGCCGGGGAAGTATTCGTTGGTCAAGGCTCGCGCTCCGGTCGATCAGACTATACCTCCTCCGCTAGCAACGATGACGACTGGGAGGATATGGACTCGGAGGGACAGGCGTCGAGCGTCAGTTCCGCCCTGGCATTCGGCACAAGTGGACATTTTGTGCGTGAAGACTCCCATTCGTCAGATTCGTCTAGTTCTGGATGGGGCTGGGGGTGGGGACCTAAGAGCAAGAAGAAGACGAAGAACAAATCGAAGAGGCGGCCAAGCTCGCCCAAAGACCACTTCCCCGCCGGTCCTGCTACTGCCGTAGTGGCAGGAGCATTGGCAACAACGTCTTCTAGGTATCATCGAGGAGATAAGGAGTCTAGCACCAGCTCAGCAAGTCTTCAGCAGGTGGCTCCAGTGCCTACTTCAGATCCCGGCCGGTACGATGCTATTCCCGTCTCGTCGTTCCCCCCCTCCGAGCCGCAATTAGTTCGACCAGGTGCTATTCCCCTTCAGCAGCCGCAGCCTGTCACGCCTGTCTCGCAAGCCGTCTATACCTCTCAAGGAGCGCCGATTCCGCCCTTCACTGCGCCCATTATTCCCACTGCCGAGAACCCTTTCCCCTCTTATGAATCTCAGTCGCGAGACGCAGATCAGAAAAGCTCCGGCTATCGTGAACGCACCAGTGAAGTTCCGGTGCTGAAGAGCCATAAACGAAGCGAGTCTACGCCCGTGATCCGCACTGAGCCCATCCAATCTGCTTCTGAGCCCGGTCCGGGCATCAAGCGCCGCTCCACCGTTAAAGATCAGGCCTCCGTTGTCCAGTTTGACTTAACTCGCGAGCAGGAGGATAGAGAGCGCCGCGCGGAGCATCTTGAACGGTTGAGGCGTGATCTAGGGCGCGGGGACCGTATTGAACTGATTGATCGAGAGGGCGATTCCCAATCTGCGCCTGGGGGATACGGCCTGCAAAGAGGCGGCGAGCCTGACTGGACGCGTGAGCGTGAGCGAGAACGAGAACGAGAACGAGAGCGTGAGTATCTATATGAGCGCGAGCAGGAGCGAGAACGAGACTATGTCCCAGATCCGGCTGGTCCAATTGTCGGGGGCGCGATAGGTGCTGCCGCTGCTTCAACCATCCTCTCTGAGGGATCATCAAAGGATGATCTGTCAGATAGGAGCGAGAGACGGCGCGAGCGTCGAGAACAACGGCGAGCAGAACGGCGCCAAGCAAACGGCTCTTCAGCTGTGTTTCCACTTGTGGAAGAGCCTCCTAAGCGCCCAGACGAACTTCCTGAGCATGCAGAACCACGAGAACTAATGGAGGAACGGGCAAGCTCAGCTAGTCCGTCGAATAATCATGTCAAAACCTCTGCCTTCCGTAATGTCAGTCGCAGGAAGTCGGTATATGATGATTACGCCACGTTCTTCTACCCCGAAGAGCTCCGTCATACCCCAGATTCTCACTCTCGGCAAGGAACACCTACAATGCCAACGATTGTTGAGATTGTCCCAGCTAGCGAAAGGACCGAGCCGCCACCGCCAAATCCAAATGCTGACTACGAGCCGCCAACCGATTTCAAGGACTTCGACAGACTTCCATGGCCCGTGCCTGTTTTGAGAGTCACTGAGCCAACACCGCCCCATAGCTCCAGTGGCTCCGTTAGAGGTGCACCTTCGCCTGTCATTACACCTTCAGAGCCTGCTGAAGCTGAAAAGGAGTCGGAACGACCAAATGCTTCCCGTGTCTCCTGGGGCGAGCACCAGACACATGAATATGAAGTCCCGTCTACATCCTCCGAGCGCAGCTCCGTCGATCTTCACGAACGGCAACACGAATTTCCTCCTAAGTCTTCTGCCCATGATGATGATATCGGCTTCTCATATATTGCTCCCTCTGATGCCCACGTGGAGGACGTGAACGAGGACATCGAATTCGCTGCTACTGTTGCAGCCGCGGCCCAGGCGGCTGGCTTCGATCCTGCTCTTGTAACAGAGGATCCGATCTTCCATACACGGACATCACCTCCGGGCTCCCAGACGAGGGAACGGTCTATCTCGCCCACGACTATAGTTTCGGTAACGGCGAGTCACGAGCCTCCTGCTCCCCAACAATTCCGTGGTTTTGTGGAGGGTGAAGTCGACAGCCCTTCAGCCCCCAAATCGCAGTTCTTCTCTGATCCAAGCGCTGTAATTTTCGATAGACCATCTGCTTTTGAAAATCGGCCTGAACGGACCTGGGAGACTGACCGCCCAACCACTCCCGATCAGCCTGTAGCCGAGCATGTTGATAAAGTTGAGACGGAGACTGCCAAGGATGTCTCTCATAGCGTTGCGGAGACACACGGAAGTCAAGAGGGACCGTCTGTCGAACGCACACATGAGTCCGAGTCTCCCGGTGAGGAAGAGTGGTTTATGCCCGGTGGCTTTGAGACTGAGGAGTCAAAGACTGAGCGACGCAGTACCTCGCCAACGGCGAGTGTTTCTCAATCGAGAGTTTCCTATTCTGTCCCCGAAGAGAGCGAGCCTGAGGCTGGACCTGAGCCTCTGAAGCGAACCGAGACCGAAGGCACCGATGATATTAATGATACCTCCGAAGCAGCTATCGGTGACGAAAATGAAGGCGAAGGAAAGAAGAAAAAAAAAAGAAGAAAGAGGCGTTCAAAGGGAAGTGACGCTCTCGACGACTCGGCCTCGATTACTTCCTCCGTGCTCACGGAAAGCAGCGACAAACGCAAGAGCACAGATGACAAGAGCAAGAAGTCTGGCGGTTTCTTAGCCAGCTTGTTTGGCTCTCGAGTATCCGAGCCAGTGGACAGCAAGAGATCAAAATCCACAGACAAGCTTGTTTCTCGCGAGGTGCAATCTGAGATCGGCCCGGCTACTTCTGAAGACTCGCCGCATCGTGCCCATCGGCACCGAAGCTCTAGAGATTCCAGAGACTCTAGCCGAACGGATTCTCTAGATGGCAGGCGTCGTTATGATGATCGCGAACGCCACCGTGAGTTTGAGCTACACCGGGCCGAGAGCTTCCCTGTCGAAGGGTCCAGAGTTTCTGAGCCTACAGCACATAAGCGATCCAATTCCATTGACAGGCTTGCATCGCGAGATGTCCAGTCCGAGATCGGGACGCGCAGGTCAGAGAATGAAGACTCTCCACGCCGACGTCGACATCACCATCTCACTTCTAGCGGTGGTGACTCAGTATATGGGAGACGGAACTTCGACGACCTAGAATTGGACAAAGACGGAGACAGAGGAGACGATGCAGACAAGGAGAATGTGAACCTGGAAAGTTATAAGTCGAGCAGGCAGCGCCGGGAGGAAAGACGGAGACAACGATTTGGAGATGGCGATGGGAATGGAGATGGGTACGAGAAGGTATAGTTTTGCTCTTTTTGGATATTTTTTTTTGCGATGTGATATGTTGTGATGTGACGACCTCTTTTTTTAATGATCTTGTAAACCATCACGTCATGTTTATGCCCATCCGATGTCCAATGTCTAACGACCCAAACTTGATTGACTTATTGATGGTTGAATGATGCATTTGCTGAACGTATTTCCTCTCCTTCCATCGTATAGGAACCAACATCCGGAACGTCCCTAGACAGCGAACGAGAGCAGCCTTTTTTAGTCGAGCGCCCCGAAATGCCAGTGTCGCCGCTGGACACCCACGAGCATAAGCATGGGCACGAGTATGAGTATGGTAGTACTTCGGGCCCTAAACTGTCTTCTCTGAACCCCGCAGAAGGGGCAGCAGGAGAATTAGGGCTCGGAATCATTTCCCGCCGGCCTCGAAGTCACTCAACGACACCACCCTCGTCAGAGAAAATCGTTCCCGACTCAGGTTTCCGCTCGATTTCGCCCGGTCCTCGACGACGATCTCTCTCCCGCTTCGCTGACTCTCCCACCGCCGTACCCCTGCACTTCCGCCCTCCGCCTGCATCACCAAGGCTCCAGCGCTCACCCTCTGTGACTTCTCCTCCAGGCGCCTCGCCTGTGTCTCCTAGCCAACAGGGGCGTCGAAGCCGGCCCAACTCGCTTGAATTCAAGAACTCGCGTGAAATTCGTCCACTTTTCCTCGTGGAGCGTCTTGGCTCAAGCAAGATTGATCAAGGACAGTTTGGCGATGAGTCATTGCCATCGCTACCGAGCAGTAAGAGCGCTTCGACGGAGGATCTTACGGCGTTGAGAGATGAGAATGCTTGGGAGGTTCAGCCGGTCTCAATCGAGCAACATCATGATATCCTGGGGTCACAGCAGAATACGCCGACCGGTGCGACGTTCGGCTCTGGAGTACCACGTCATCTTTCGAGGAAGGAAGAGCTCGGCTACGAGTTCCATTCTCCATCGGAATTGTTACAGGATGCGGAGCTAAGCTCATACCCTGATTTGCCAGAGTCTCTAAAGGCGGACATGTCTCTTCGTTCAATTCAGGGGTCTGTCGTTGGCGTGGAGATGGACCCCGAAAACCTACCCCCTCTCCCAGATTCGAGGCCTTCTAGTCCGGATGACAAGGATGATTTCGTCTCTATTTCTGATGTGCAGATGGTCACGCCCACGCAGGGGGCAGAGACGGAAAAAGGACTCGCTTCGGCGAATAGAGATATCCCGGGTCTTGACCTGTATGACGGTATCAAATCCATGGGGTCCGTTGATGGGGCTATGGCTGCTTCGTCTTCTTCATCACCATATCCTGATACAGGGCAACTCGCTGAAATCACTGAACTCAAACCCGAGAGTCAGGAAGCCGAAGTTGAAGGCCAAGATGACGACGCCCGAACAGTCACCGGCAATGATGTGCCTACCCTAGCAGACCTATCCCCACCACACTCCCCCAGTGCCGTGAAAGAACGCGATCACATCCACCCGGAATCTTGGGATTTCACCTCCGTCGTAGGCGCCACGATGGCTGCTACCGCTAATGTGGATAATGCTGTACCCGGGCATTACTCCGCTACCATGACCAGTGAGACAGACAAGCCTGCCGAGTCCGTCGCTGATACGACGGAGGATGAGTTCTTTGATGCGATGAGTCGGGATGAGGCTGCTGATCATAATCTGGAGGAGAGGGCGTGGGAGGCAGATCTTCCATCGGGAACGGAGACCCCGCGACAAGTCGAGTCTGGCCTCCATGAGCCGTTCACTGCAAGAGATGTTTCTGTGGCGGGATTTGAGGATGTTGAGAAAGACAGTGGGCTGAATGCTGAAACTGAGCTTGAGCATGAGCCTCAGCTGAAACGGGAAGTTGAAGCGGAAGTTGAGGTACTTGAAGCCCAACCAACAAATGAGCCTGTGCGTGCTCCTGGGCCACAATCCGACGATGCGAATGTTCCTGAGCCAGAGCCAACAGTTGAGCCTGAACCCCAGCCGCAGCCCGAGGCTATCGAGTTAGAAGCAGCGTCAACCAGCAAGAATGAACAAATGGAGCCCAGTGCTGGGCTGACCAATAAGGCGGTTGAAGAGCCTGTGCTCGTGGCCGAGATTAACCGCGCTGAAGATCAGCCTAAAGAACAAGAGCCAGATGCACCCTCTTCTTCGGAAAAGAACAACGAAAAGGAGGAGGAAAGGAGAAAGAGCCTTGATTCGAGTAACCATGATGAGGAGAAATTGCTTGACATGGCGGCCGACACAACGGCACTTGAAGCTGCACCTTCGCTCGAGGATGCTGCTGCCAATGTTCTGTCCGCACAAGCAACCAATGATGCTATTGACCAACCAGCTGACGAAGTGTACTCAACAATTCCTGCACCGCAGACTTCTGTAAATGAGGAGACCGAGCCTTCTCTTGAACCTATTGCAACTTCTGAGGTTCATGCTGCTGAAGGGGCCGAGTCTTTTCATGTCGAAGATACACCTGGCCCAGTCACTGAGCAAGCATCTGCGCTAGAGAAGGAGCCGAGCTATAAGGAAGCTACCCCAGAAATCATTCCTAAGGAGATTGAATCAACCAAAGGCCAGGAACCCGGTTCGGCTCAGGCAGAGGTACCTCAGGAGGTTCTCACTGAAACCGGCCTCTCCAAGAAAGCCAAGAAGAAAAAGAAGAAGGCGGTCAAGTCCATTGAACAGACTCACGACGCTGCTGTCGAGTCTGCCTTCACTTTGGATCAGTCTTCGAAGGACGCGCAGGAGTCTATCGTGGAGAAAGAACCAAGCGCTCCCGAAACAGGAGCCGTGGTCGTCTCCGAAGAGAAGCCAGTTGAAGAGCCAGCTGTGTCAACAGAAGATATCCCTTCTGGAAGTGAACTTACTGAACCTTCTGAGCCTGTCGAACCCAGGAGCGTAGCGGAACAGCCAGCTGAGGCACTGCAGCTGCAAACCCCAAACCTGGAAACGCAAGACAGCTTCCCCACCGCTGACAGTGCGGTTCGTCCCATTGAAGCTGAAGCTGAGACTGCCCACGAGTCCAACGAGCCGAAACAAGAAGAGAAAGATGAGCTCCCACAGGCACAGGCAGAAGATATCCCGCTCTCTCGTAAAGCCAGTAAGAAGAACAAGAAGAAAAATAAGCGCAAGAGCACTGCTGAAGCTGAACCGCCTGAAGCAGCGGGTGCATCTTTGCCTGGTACGTCAGAGCAAGCTGGGCTTGACCCTGAAGCATCTGTCTTAGGTGATGAGAAGTCCAATCTAGAAGTACAGGACGTGAATTCCCGTGACAACATGGATGTCTTAACGGACGCCGTTGAGGGCAAAGAGGCGCCCAATCCCGAGCCCGAGACAAAGCCTGAAGACGCTACCACCCCGCTCGAAACAAGCGGTCAGGTACCACCGCCCGATGACAACAAACAAGTACCCGAAGCAGGTACCGAACAACAGGCAACCGACGCCCAAGCCGTTGATACTCCTGTGGCGATTCAAGACGAAATAGTTCCAAGTCACCTAGTGGAGATTTCAGAAACCAATGACGGTCAACCACATGTGCCTGAGCGAGCGACTATCGAGCCTGACGTCGGGGAGCTCTCGTCAACTGGGAAGAAGAGCAAGAAGAAAAATAAAAAGAAGCAGAGCGTATCTTCAGTCTTTGAAGAGACCTTGTCCTTGGAAGTTACTGGTGCCCTCGGAACCGACACCCGAGACGCGACACTGGCCACAGAAAGCACCCCCGATGCCCCTGTTGAGACTGATGCCCTTGCTGGCTCTGAAAAACTTTCAGCAGCAACAACTCAAGATCCTTTTGAAGAGACGTCGCGCGACGTAGAGCTTCCGGCCGAAGGCGATGATGCTCTCCCCGAAGACCAGGCTGCAGCCGAAGCTGCTCCAGTGGCAGATGTGCAGATGAAGGCTAAGAAAGACAAAAAGAAGAGGCGGCAATCCCTTGCGTCTGATGAGCTAGAGTCAGAGACGCTAGCTCCCGGGTCTGATGCGGAGAAAAAGTTGATTGATGTTCCTGTCCAGGAAGATCAGCAGACACTCGAGATCCCTGAACCAGAGGTTGAGCAGACGGAAGTGATAACTCCTGTGATTAAACATAATACGCTGGAGGGCCCAGTAGACGAGGTTAAAGAACTTCCTGAGCAAGCCGATGAGCAAGTCGCAGAAAAGGTTGGTGAGCAGATTGGCGACGAAGCACCTGCCCCGGGTGTCCCGCCTGTGGTGGGTGAGCCAATAACTACCGAGGCCGTTGAGCCCGTACTAGAACATTCACAGGACAGAGCTACAGACCTCACTATAGAGGAATTCGACACAACCAAGACGCAGTCAACCCTGGAGCTGCAAGAGGATAAGGCTGCTGAGAGAGAGACCCCTGCTGTGACAGAAGAGCCAACTGAACCTGCTCGCCCGGACCCTTCACCGCTTGAAGGCAATACAGCAGTGACTGAGCCAACAGAAGCTAGTCAACCTACAACTTCGAAGAACGCTAAGAAGAAGAAAAAGCAGAAGCGACAGTCTCTTTCTATTGATGAAAATGGAGCTGAGGCTACGCCTAAGGCTAACCCCTCAAAGGAGGAAGACATCACAGAGAATTCCGCGGAACGTGAAGATCTGTCTAGTCAAGATGCAGCTACTGAGCCCGCACTGGAAAAAGCAGCTGGACAAGGTGAACCAAACGATATTCAGACTGAAGCAGCTACCACTGCGGACGAAGTACAGGAAGCTGAGAAACTTGAAGGAATTTCAGTCCCTGCTGATGATACTCCTGAGACTCCAGTTGAGCAAGAATATACTCGTGATTCCGCTGCTCCTGAGATATTCAAAGAAACAACCACAGACGAGACCTCCGTTGCCCAACACGAAGATACTGTAATTACTACCGACGAGCAGGAAATGACTACATTGTCTCTGCCTGAAGAGTCAACGCCAGACCCAGCTC
Source organism: Aspergillus spinulosporus (assembly GCA_003574815.1). NCBI lineage: Eukaryota > Fungi > Ascomycota > Eurotiomycetes > Eurotiales > Aspergillaceae > Aspergillus > Aspergillus spinulosporus. The sequence continues at coordinate 1,143,999 of QPHH01000005.1, read as the reverse complement.
AGTCTCAGGAGCATCAGCAGTCCTCGGAGCCAGCAGAAGAAAAGCAGACATCGACCTCGAAGAAAAAGAATAAGAAAAAGAAGAAGAAGAGTCTGTCTTCTACTTCTGCGGATGAGGGTTCCGGCATTGCCCCGCAAGATCCCGTCAGCGAACAGGAAGTGGTTGACTCCCAAGCTATCACAGTTACTGCTGAATCGGAAAAGGCTGCACCTGACACCGCTGCTGCCACTGGAGAGTCCTTACCTTCTGTGCCTGAATCAGCTGAAGCAGAACCAGACTCTTCGGAGCCCGCCTCCCAGCACCCACCTGAATCCACCACTGACACGAATATTACCGTTGAGCTAAAAGAAGTTGCTAGTTCCACCCAAGAGTCCCCGCCATCTATTCCTGAATCCGCCGAGCTAGAGGCAAAGGAACCTGAAAGCCAAGATACACCGCCCACTGATGGACAACAGGCTAAGGCATCAAAGAAAAAGGCTAAGAAGGATAAGAAAAAACGCAAGTCTGTCTCATTTGTAGCTGAAGGGTCTCCAGAACAACAAGGCGAACCTTTTGATTCTCTTGAACACACTGAGCCTTCAGTCAACGACTCAACAGACGCTATAGAGTCAGTGACAAATGATGTCCCTGTTGAGCGTGAGGCGCTCCCCGAGCCAGTCACTGCATCTCCTGAACCGGTTCCGGGAAACGAGCCAGTCCTTGAGCAGAATGAACAACAAATCCTCGAAGAACCTACATCAACTGACTCTCCTCTGGATGACGAGAGAGAGGTCTCTGCAGTCCAAGCTTCTGAGGACCTGCTCAAGGACGGACCTGATACTTCCAAAACAGAGGAACCGATTCCCGCTTCACAGCTTGAACGAGTCGAGTCCAAACCTATGGAGCTGACTGCAGAGACAACAACGCCAGAGACAGGGCTCTCCAAGAAGGACAAAAAAAGGGCCAAGAAAGAGAAAAAGCGCCAATCAAAGCTGCTCGCCCTGGAGAAAGACAACGTACAATCCACCTCAACAGAGCTCGCTCTAGACCCCGAAGTATCGGCCAATGAAGTGGTAGCTGAGATATGCGAAATGAAGACTGACGCACCCACTGAGACGGCATTCTCGCCTGCAGAAGAAGACGGTAAAGATAATCAGTCCCACGACACCGGATCCCGCGGCGGCACCGATAAAGAATTGACTTGGACTGATAACGATGTGTCTTCGCAGGTAGAGAAAGAGAAGCAACACACAGCCTTCCCGGATCTTATCCCCGAGCATGAACTTGAAAGTACCGAGGCCGACAAGGGGGCTGTCGAGGTCGAGCCTGCACCTACCACTGCCGATCTTGAAGTGGTAGAAGAGAATCAACAGGAGGCTGGTTTCGTACCGTCTGGTAACGCTGTTCTTGAAGAGCAAGGCATCAATCACAGTGGGGTGGTCACAGGTCTCGGAGAGGAGGAAGTACAGAATGAAAGTGAGCGGAAAAAGAATTCAGATAATGCAACTGATACACTTGAAGAGGCGGATCAGGAAGAACTCAAACCTACTATTTCCGAAGTATTTGAGGCTGTTGAAGAGCGTTTGGAGGAAGCAATCCCGGAACAAATAACAGAAGCAGAGCCTGCTAAAGAAGCTGAACCCACTCAGTCCACGGAAAGTATCGTCAGCGTAAAGTCAGAGACCGAGCCAGCTGTTCCGCCAAGAAAACCGAGCAAGAAGCAGAAGAAGAAACAGCGACAAGCAGACAAGGCTGCTGCTTCGCAGGAGCAGGAGAAGGAGACTGCGTCTACGGAAGAGGTCTCGAATCCCCCGGATTTAGCGACGAAAGACGAGGCCAAGGTCAATCGTTCAGTCTTTGAAGGGGTCGAAGACGAAACTAAAGTTACTGAAGAGCCTGCTCTGCAAGAAGCAGTTACGGAGGCTACTACCAGAGAGATTCTTGAGCCCGCAGACTTCGCCACCATAGACTACCAGCTTGTCGAGCCTGCCTTTCCCGAAGCTGTCCAAGACACGACTGTAGGGCTTGAAGAGGCCGTTAGACCAGAGTCTTCATTGGTCATTGTCGACGACAGCAAGCCCGGCGCAGAGATTACCAAGTCTGATGAAGAACCCGTCGATTCTGCACCTCTAGGTCCAGTCCATGATTTAACCACATCTCCTGCCCCTGAAGAGATCCCACAGCAAGCAGAAACAAAGGAAGTGCATGGTGACGAGCTTAAATATATTGTGACCGGACGGGAAACAGAGCAAGGTAAGAGCTGGGAGGCATCAGCTGTGACAAACCAAAAGAATGAGCCGGTTACCAGCGCTGCCCTTCTAGCGGTTAATGAGAGGATTGCTGAGAAGGAGACCATGGCGAAAGACGACACGTCTGTAGTTGAAGACAAAGCCGAGGAGCCCACAACCGGACTAAACAAGAACAAAATGAACAAGGACGAAGCTCTGTCGCATGTCACGGATGTGGATAATGTCTACTCTTCTAAAGGGGGTCCTGTGAGTGCTACCGAGCCCGCTGGGCAGACTGAGGGGACAGATGAATCTTCAAGGAATCAGGCACCAGAGCCTACCCCTTTACAGCCAGCCGAACAAAAGGAACAGCCAACAAGCGATCCTGCGATTAAATTGGGGGTACCTCAACTCGAAGGTCCGGTGCTAGCGCCTATGGAAGAAGGCGAGTTTGAGGAGCAGCTGGAAATTGTCCCTCGGGTCGAGGAAAAGGCTCCCCAAGTTGAAGGCCCAGGGCCAGTTCTCCTTAGGGCCGCGGGAGAGAATGAGCAACTTGAGACATCGCTGGGAGATCTCTCTAAAGACGAGTCTCGTGAGGAGCCTCCTGCTGCTCTGGAAGAGTCAACTATGACCCGGAAAGAGTCTAAGAAGAAAAAGAAGAAGGCGAAGAAACAGACTAAGGAGCAAGAGCAGTTAGAGAAGGACGTCATTGCTTCTGCCAGTGCTGAAACGAAGGTTAGAGATGATGTCAAGACAGGTGATGCCGTTGAGGCTGAAGCTTTCTTAGCTGTAGAACCTGTTGAGAGCGTCGAGGTACAGAATGAATCAACCGATGAGGCGACAAATAATCCAGCGGAGGGGGATGGACAACTGGACACGGCACCAGAAAGGCCGGTTCAGGGGGACGTTATCAGGGTGGAGCGGGAGGATATCCAGGAGAAGATGACAGTTGAATCTGCAAAGGAAGCTCTATTAGAAAAGCTGGTGCCAGAGCAAGAGTTAGAGCCAGATTCGGTTGAAGCTGTCGCAAAAAAGGAGGTGGTGGTGGCTACTGCGGAAGAGAGTCGTGCCATTGAGCCTAAGTCTGCGCCTGCCGCTTTGACAAGAAAATTGTCCAAGAAGGAGAAGAAGAAGCTGAAGAAACAAGCTGAGAAGCAAGAGAGGGGGGTTCCAGTTCAGACGGTGGAAGCAGTCAAGGATGATTCCTCGGTCCCGCAGGCTGTCGTGCAGGCCCCTGAGGAGAAAGATGAACAAATCCCGACAGAACCTATGGAGCTCTTAAAAGAGGATGTCTTAATCCCAGGACCTGCATTAGAGCCAGAAATGACAGAAGAGCCCAAGACAGAGTACTCGAGGGAACCGATGAGCGAGGGAATTTCACCGGTTATAAAGTCAATGGAGCCAACTACTGAGCCATACGAAGAGGAGGGTATACCACTTTCCAGGAAACTTCTCAAGGAAGAGAAGAAGCTCAACGACAACGTTGAAGGGCCGCAGCTAGAAGACCAGCAGGCAGAGCAGGCTAATCGGCCTGAGAACCAAATCCCTAACACATCTCCTGAACCAGCCGAAGCTCAAGAGATAGCCCGTGAAGACGAAGACGCATGGCCTGCTATAGACTGGGCGAAAGGTAAGATTGACGCCACCGATCAATCTTCTCAATCGTCCCCTGAAGCTCATGCGGCTCCGTTCGTACCAGAGATACCTGAGTTCAAGGAGTCTGCTATTCCTGAGGCTCTTATAGAGCGTGTGAGCGGAAATCCCGAAGAAGCAGCCAAAGAGGGCAAAGTCCAAGCGATGACTGGAACCATCGAGCGAGACGTGACAACAGTTGACTTCAATACGACTGGCACCGATTCGGCCCTGCGGGCCCTACATCATGTAGAGTCTGCGCAAGAAAAGAAAGCCGAAAAGCCCAAGACAGCGGTTCCCGTGTCAGACAAGATTGCCAGCATATTTCCAAATCTCGAGCGAGGGTTCTTCCGCAGGCCAAGCCCGAACCCGAGCCCGACTCAGTCGGTAAAAGATGGGGCTGAGGAAGAGACCGCGGAAGAGGCGAATCGCGATAGCGCGATCCAGGTCTCGGAGGCTCCCATCGCTGAAGAGGTAAAGTTGCAGCCGGAACTCAGGGATAGCGGGTATATCCCCAGTCCTGCGGATGATGTTGGTGCTGCCTCAATAGAACTGCCAGCGAAGATTGGCTCATCAGTTCCGCCAAAAAATTTGGAACATGAGTCTAGAAAGGACACTATACCAGAGCCGGTTCAAGGGGATGATGTCTTTGGGATTGCAGCTGCAAGGGAATTCCCTACCATTAAAACTGATCATGATCTGGAGCGGCCGATCAAGGATCCTCGAAAAGAGCCTCGGGAAGAGCCTCGATCTATTGCAGACACAATTTCAGAGTCTGGGTCTACGTGTGAGCTTCGTCGGTCGCCATCGATTCACGGGCGCCATGTCCAGCAAGGACTACCTTGGTCTCTTGAGGAGTCTGCACAAGCCCGCCGCGAACGAGACATCTCGCCCAGTCCGCTTCCCCCCATCGCGGAACAGGAACCTGAGCGAGCCATGGTACGGGACGTGACGCCCCGGCTGGAGATGAAGCCCGAACATGTCCTTCCACGACCTGAAACACCAGTCAGAAAGTTTACGGAGAATGCGCTGGGCCGGCGCGCATGGCCTACGCCTGAGAACGAGTCCGACGATGATTGGGAGAAGGTGCAGAAGCCCAGTCCCAAGAACCTCTCTCCGGAGCGAGGGTTCCGACCGGGGATTCTCAAAACACCCGAGCAAGACAAACCAGTTCTTCGACCAAGCAGGCCGCCGAGCGCCAAAAGCAGCACGCACTCGCTGCGACGGATCGTGCACACTGCCAGTGGAGATCTGCGCGCAGCAGCACTTGCAGCGAATGATGCGGCCGAAGAGCTAGCTCCAGACAGCACTCACCAATCACAGGCGGCCACCCCCCAGCCTCCAGCTCGAGCCCCCACCGACCTGGACGTCGGCGAGATCGCATCTTCCTCCTCTTACGACCCCGTCACAGACAAGGGCAAAAGGCCCCTCCGCAGCATGACGGACGTCTATGTAAGTATTAAGTCTCACTTGATGGTTTTTTTCGATTGTCGTGTTTCCTTGGATGCTAATCGTGGTAGGAGGGCTGGGGTGAGACGCCGAGTTCCCCCCGGTCGCCTAGCCGACCGGCCAGTATTCGGCACCGCCGAAGTATGCAGCACCTCCAAGAACTTGAATTCCGACTCGAACATCTACTACAAGAAAATCGCGACCTTGCCGCTGCTCGCGACGCAGCTGAAGACAAATTACGCAATGCCAGCCTCGCTCGTCGGAAAAGCGACCAGGCGCTTAACACTCGCGACGCTGACCTGCGCGATCGCGAAGCGGAGCTCGAACGATTACAACAATCTATCGAATGGTTCCAAAAGGAGGTCGCCCGGTTGAATGAAGAAAACGCGGGGCTCACCTCGACAAATGCTGCACTTATTGCTACTCATACACAAGAACTCCAAACACTGCAACAGACCTCGGCGCGCGAGATTGAGCAGTTGCGATCGCAAAACGAACGTCTGTCGATTGACTTGCACGAACGGATTAAATCAGAGATCGAGACGGCACTGTCACAAAAAAATGCTGAGCTACGCCGGCTGCGCGAGGAGCTGGAGAGCGCGCGCGATAAAGTCAAGGAACTCCAACAGCAAATCTCTGCCCAGATGAACGACAATGTCATCGCGTTCCGAGGGGAAGACTACTTCGAGGCCGCATGTCAGAAGCTCTGTGGCCATGTGCAGCAGTGGGTTCTACGCTTCTCGAAGCATTCCGATCACCGTCGCTGCCGCAAACTTATTGAAATCAAGGATGAGAAGATAGCCGACCGGTTCGACAATGCTATCCTTGACGGATCGGACACAGATACCTACCTTGCTGACCGTGTCCGTCGACGCGACGTCTTCATGTCTGTCGTCATGACCATGGTGTGGGAATTCGTCTTTACGCGCTACTTGTTCGGCATGGACCGCGAACAACGCCAGAAACTCAAGTCGCTCGAAAAACAGCTCATCGAAGTCGGCCCGCGCAATGCTATCCACCGCTGGCGAGCCACAACTCTAACCCTGCTCTCCCGTCGACAAGCCTTCGCAAAGCAGCGTGACAGCGATACCGAAGCGGTCGCGCTCGAGATATTCGACACCCTCTCCCGCCTTCTTCCCCCACCCACCCCTGTCGAATCACAGCTTCTCGACTCCCTACGCAAAGTTCTTCGTGTTGCAGTCAGTCTCTCCATCGAAATGCGCACTCAGCTTGCAGAGTACATCATGCTACCTCCGCTACAGCCTGAGTACGACACGAACGGCGACCTCGCCCGCCAGGTCTTCTTCAATGCATCCCTCATGAACGAGCGCAGCGGCGAAACTACGTCCAACGAAGAGCTAGAAGCGCAAAACGCCGTCGTCCGCGTTGTTCTGTTCCCCTTGGTTGTGAAGAAGGGTAATGACGCCGGCGAGGGAGAAGACGAGGTTGTCGTCTGCCCGGCTCAGGTGCTTGTTGCGAGACCAGGCAAAGACAAGCGACTTAACAGAATGACTAGCGGCGACCGCATGTCTATTGATGCCAGTCGCTCGGTGCATAGCATTGCGCCCTCGAGCATGAATATGAGCATGAGTAATGTGATCTAGGCGTCACACTAGGCTGCTTACTCATACTCTGTCTTCTGCTCTGTTTGCTTGTCCTTTTGCACGGAAAATGCGTTCTGGCGTCCATGGATTGCTTGGGATTGGTACTAATGATATTCTATTTTTGTATTTTTGAGACCATGTTCATCATGATTCTTACGGCCTTATGATTTTGCTTTAGAACAGACCTTATGATGTTACGGCTGTACGTATGTAAATAATAATTTTTATTTGTTTTTATATTTCAAAATAGCGTGACTTTTGTCTCTTGCGCGCTCCGCATGCTCTTTATTGAACACTATTTCCAGACATTCATGATATACGGAGTAGCTGCGCACCTTCACACCCAGCACGACAACATTCCATGGATTTCTTGCTGAAGAGGAGAAACCACAATGTGTGATATAGAGCAAGCGGGCAAACGATCGCGTGTTTATATCACATTGGGCGTGTGGTTTAGGGGTATAACGCTCCATTCGCATTGGAGAGGTCCCGGGTTCGATTCCCGGCGTGTCCACATTCGTTTTTTGTTTGCATTTTGTTTTCCCAGCATTATTTTGTTTCCCCTTGGAAACTACGTATTCTTTATTTGCTCGTACAATGCCTGTTAGGGGTATACCTAGAGTTGTCACATTCTTCCCCGTTAATCATGATCTTTGAGCTACAGAGTCAATGAAATCAGGAAATAAAATAAAAAATAAAAAATAATACTTCTAATGTCATACCGACTCCAGCAGTTGAGCCTCGGCTTCTCCTGCGGGGAAAGCTCCTGCTGCCTCGGACTCAAATCTCCATTTCAATCATTAACATTCAAAAATCCCTAACCATTCTCTCGCTCAGCGCAACCTCAGAGACGCCTCTTCCCCAGCCGACCCATAGCTACACATTTCGTTTACGACACAGAATGCCTGACTTCCAAACGCCTCCACCATCCTCCTCCATCTTCACACTCTCATTCCCAACGCCCCACATCCTTCTCGTCACTATATCCCGAGAGTCTCGCATGAACGCGATCCCGACGCAAGGACACAAAGACGGGTACGCAATTTGGAACTGGTTCGACGAGGAGCCGTCGCTACGGGTGGGCATCATTACGGGCACAGGGAGCAAGGCGTTTTCAGCGGGTGCGGATCTGCTGGAGCAGCTTGAGTTCAAGACGAAGAGTGATGACGCATCTTCTTCTGGTTCTGCTTCAAGTAAAGGGGCAGAAGGGGTGCGACGGGAACCAATGCCAAATGGCTTTGGTGGAATCTCGCAGCGCAGAGGCAAGAAACCTGTTATTGCGGCTGTGAATGGGCTCGCGCTGGGTGGGGGGTTTGAGATTTGTTTGAATTGGTTCGTTTCTCTGCGTCGCTCTATAATTGTCGTAATTGATGCGATGCTGACGAAATATTTACTAGTGACATGGTCGTCGCCTCCCCAACCGCTCAATTCGCCCTCCCTGAAGTCCAACGCGGCCTCTACGCCGGGGCCGGCGGCCTCACACGTATAATCCGCACAGTGGGCATGCAGGTTGGCACGGAGCTCGCCCTGACTGGACGCCGCATCAGTGCCCAGGAAGCAAAATCCCTACGGCTGGTGAACCACATCTCTGAGACGCCGGAAAAGGTCCTGGATGATGCGATCAGTCTGGCCAACATGGTGGCCGACGTTAGTCCTGACGCAGTGATTGTATCAAGGCATGGGTTGCGGGAGGCCTGGGAGTCAGGGTCTGTGGAACAGGGGAGTCGGGCGACGGCCGAGCTTTATGGGGCGAGGTTGATGAGGGGGGAGAACCTAAGGAGGGGTCTCGAGGCTTTTAAGGAGAAGAGGAAGCCTGACTGGGTTGGGTCGAAGCTCTAAGGGGAAAGTTATGCCCGTCCAGATGTTGTTGTGTATATACCCGAGCACTTCATAAGAAGCTCTCCGTGTTAAAATGGATATGGATCTCTTCTGTCATTGCTGCCCAGTGTAAGTAACTTTCTCACTGTGACTCATAGGAAGCCCAGGAAATTGTCCAAATGCAACGTGTAGCATATGTATGTTTCACTCTCACCGAGCCGCTATATCTTCGCTTGCTTGTAAACAAACAAATTTCTCCCGTCCTTCGTAGATACCAAACCCTGTTTCCCAACCTGTTCGGTACCATTGCAAAGCTGCTGGAGTGTATTTGCATCCTCCACATTCGCAATAAACCGATCCCCATTCCCATTACCTAGTCTATCAAGGAGCCGGCCCACCACGAACCCCATGACCGGGGAACCGTCGCGGCCGAACTGGACTGTATATGTCTGGATTCTTTGTTAGGCCTGAAGTGAATTCGTTTATCTGAAAATGAGTTTATGTGAAGTATGATAGAAAACATACCTCAATAATACCAACCCCTTTTGCCCGCTCCTTGATAGGAGGGTGTTCCTCGTCTACATGCGATGGAAGTGGATTCCACATCGGATAATCTGCGTCCTGCCGCGGCTGTGTTGAAAGGACGACTGTGTGGTGATAGGAGAGGACGCCGCCGTTGGCGAGGACGAGGCCGTGTTGTGCCTTGGATGAAGCTTGCTTGCGTGTGCGAAGTTGGCGGGCCATTTCTATGATTGCCTGTAGACATTATTGTGTTTAGCAAAGTGCAGAAAAGCATGACGGAAGAGGATCAAGTGAGACATACATGCATAGAATAATTATTCCCAGCTCCGCCAAATGAGGTCAGGCCTCCCAGGACAGTTATGGGCTTGGTGCCGTGGAGGGGGAGGCCGAGGTGGTGGGCTGCGAGCTTGGGGACGATGGGGAAGCATCTACGTTCTAGTTAGCACTTTACATAGTAGCATTGTAGGCTGAAGAAACATACGAGTAAAAGTCGAAGAGGTCAATATCATCCGTCCGTAGCTCCGTTATCTTGAGGGCTGCGTCCAGAGATTGAGAAAGACTGCGACTGGCATGGAAGTATGGCCGTTCCCAGACTTGAAACATCAGTACGTTTACCGTTCACTAATCGATGGGGAAGCATACATCGGCTGCTATCACTCGTGCCTGCGCCTCCTAGTGGGTATATCCACTTGCTCTCTGGGATGCCTAATTCACGGGCGAATGTTGTCGTGGTGATGATACAAGCAGCGGCCAGGTTGACAGTGTTAAAGGCATTCATGAGTAGGGGATCTGGTGTCCTATTAGAAGAGTCTTCGTCAGGGGCCTTGTACTAACATGGCGAGCAGATCATGCGGTTGCGTTTCGTCACGGTCCCAATCGACTCTGCTGTCTCCGGTTTCTGACCGTAGGACCAAGAGAAAGGGAGTTTGGCAGCAATCTGAGCAAACTCGGCGTACAGCTCCGCTGACTCTTTGTGGTTTTCTGATAGAGTCTGCTTATTGTGCGCTCGGAAAGCTGCTTCGTAGAGAGGATATACTTGGATTGGCGCCCCCAGGAAGTGCCGGCTACCCAGGTCTAATTCATGTGAGCTCTTGTCGAACACAGGAAGACGGCAGTGCTAACCCTCTGGTCGTTCTCGATCCCAGATTGAGCTGTGATCATCAAGCTTAGTCCAAAGCGGTGGAGGGAATTTCTTCGCTTTCTTAAAGGCCTCCACTGCTGCCGTCAGTACAGTCATCCGCTGCCATACCACTGGGGGACACAAACATGAAGCCAACGCCTCAGCACCGGTCACGACTGCCACTTTACTCCTTTTATACGCGACCCGTCGCGCAGCTTCGTCAAAGAGCGTTCCAGGAGAATCGCCTCCATGATGGCTCTCGACAGTGTGGACCGCACCAGGCAATCCCAGTCGTTGCACCAGCAGCCCCGGCGCATCAGGATAAGGCCACGTCCAATTTGCAACGACAGAAACACTTTCGATAGCCAACTGTAGTTTCCGAGCGGCTTCAGGAGTGAGCGTGGTGTCTTGAATGGCGGCGCCGATGGCCCGCAGCATAAGGGTCAGCGGTTCGGCGGCATCGTCTCGTCCTTTGGCGGCGCGGTCGTTGATCTCGCCGACGCCGACTAAAACTGGGATTTCCGCTGCGCTGGACATGGTGGGCGTGGATTATGGTGCGACAAGCCGAAGGACGACGAAACCATGTGCTTGCCGGCCTATTTATCCCGCTGCTTGCCGAGGAAGCGCCCGTAAGGAGGGAGACGCCCGTGGGGACTAGTCGATGCTCAATCTCGGTACTCGGGAACGCAACGCGGGGAATCTGCAGGCTCCCCCATACTTGGTCTGCAATTTGGTAGATGTTGTTGTTTGACAATCAATATATAGTCTGCTGGTGCGTTGTTAGATGAATTAAAATGATGTCTAGTATGTTCGTAGCTTCGGCTTAAAAAAATATGGCACCTCAAAGTATGCCACCCTATCAGGGCATTTCCTCCCCACAGTCATGAAGGCAGATGCTAAGTCCTGCAGAGCAAATCAGCACCAATGTCACCGAGCTCCTGGGCGTCAAACACCCAGTGCTCCTGGCTGGCATGTTTAATGTCGCTTCCCCCAAGCTCGCAGCCGCCGTGACCAATGGCGGCGGCCTCGGAGTGATTGGAGGAGTCGCATATACTCCAGAGCTTCTCCGCGAAGCCCTCGACGAGCTCAAGAGCTACCTCGTAGACAAGAGTGCGCCGTTCGGAGTTGACCTTCTCATTCCCAAAATCGGCGGCGGCGCCCGGAAGACCAAGTACGTTTCAGGCATCAATTAGTGAATGGATTGATCGCTAAGCCGTCAGTTATGACTACTCCCACGGGAAGCTCCGCGAGCTCATCGAGATCATCATTGAAAGCGGCGCCAAACTGTTCGTCTGCGCGGTCGGCATTCCGCCTAGATGGGCCGTCGACCGTCTTCACCAGGGCGGCGTCCTCTATATGAACATGATCGGACACCCTAAGCACGCGCTCAAAGCTGTTGAAGTCGGAGCAGATCTTATTTGCGCCCAAGGGGGTGAGGGAGGAGGCCACACTGGCGACATCCCTACCGTTGTCCTGATCCCCGCCGTGGCAGAGCTTCTTCGAGGCAGGATCAGTCCCTTCACCCGTCGTCAGGTAGCGCTGGTTGCAGCGGGTGGGATGTACAATGGCCAATCTCTTGCGGCAGCACTCATGCTCGGCGCTGGTGCAGTCTGGGTTGGAACACGGTTCATTCTATCTGAGGAGTCCGGAGCATCGAGAGTCCACCAGAAGGCGCTGCAGGAAGCTGGTTTCGACGATATCATCCGAACAACGATCTTCAGTGGCCGCCCGCTCAATACGCAGGCCACGCCGTATATCAAGCGCTGGGAGAACGAGCGCAAGCAGGAGATGCAGGACTTGCAGGGCAGAGGGATCATTCCGTTGGCGCACGACATGGAGACCAAGAAGGATGACGATGAGGTTCTGGACAACGCGCACCCAATGCTTATGGGTAAGGTTGCAGGACTCGTGCGCGAGAGGCTTCCTGCTGCGAAAATTGTTGAGAGTATGGTTGAAGAGGCAGCGGCACTGCTGGAAGCAGGAGGGAGGAGTGTTTCCAAGTTGTAATGTTGATCCTAGCCAAGGTACTTCAGTGACTTGTTATGCCACCTGTGTTATTTCTCTTACTATCCAAGATACTGAGTCTCCATACCCTTGTCGGTCCCTTAAGCTGGAGAGTGTCATTGGTGATTCTTCAAAGCACTGGCTATGTATGTCTTTTGTGCAGAAATCCATACTAGTCCAAACCTGGACAAGGCCAAACTATTACTGCCTTGAGAATCGGGCAACAATATTCTTCCATTTATCTTCAACTTCTCAACGCATCCTCAATTCCTCCTACCATCCATCTACACCTGCCAGAATGGATGCCCTCACATTTCCCCCTTCTGAAACCCCGTTTTTAGAGCCATATCTCCCAAAACCCAAACCAAACAATGATGACCTTCCCTTCACAACCCTCACATTCGCAACCTCACTAGACTCTTCTCTAGCACTCTCCCCAGGGACCCGCACAATCCTCTCAGGGCCGCAGTCCAAAGCAATGACGCACTATCTGCGCTGCCACCACGACGCAATTCTCGTGGGCGTGGGAACAGCAGTCGCAGATAATCCGGGCTTGAATTGTCGGATCCAGGGAGTTGGAGGATACGGAGGGGAAGAATTACACGGCCAGCCGCAGCCCATTGTGCTTGATCCGTCTGCTAGGTGGGAGTTTAATGAGCAATCGAAGATCCTTCAGCTTGCCCGGGAGAGTCGTGGGCGAGCTCCTTGGATTATTACGGGCTCTGGAGTGGCGGATCACCAGGACAAAAAGAGTCTTTTGGAAAGATACGGAGGGAGGTTTATCTCCCTCGATGTCACTGAAGGGAAAGGGTTTGACTGGGCTGATCTGTTGCGGTGTCTTAAACGGGAGGGTCTTGAGAGCATTATGATTGAAGGGGGAGGATCCGTCATCAATTCCCTGCTTGAGCCAGAGTTTCAGCACCTGATTGACTCTGTTATTGTCACGATTGCTCCTACCTGGCTAGGTCAAGGGGGCGTAGTTGTCTCTCCGAAGCGGAGGTTTGATAAGAACGGTACGGCGATGGCGGCGTCGCGGCTGAAGGATGTGAAATGGCACCCTTTTGGAGAGGATGTTGTCCTCTGCGGGAAAATTGGACAATAACGAGAATTCTATATGCAGTGCAATTTCTATGGTTTATATGAATGGGGTATAGCTCCTTCGCCAGAAATCAACCTCAAACTGGCACGCCCAATCCAGCAAGGACCCTCCTTGGCCCAACGTGTTTCCACTGTTCCATTTCTTCCTCGCTCGTCAACCACACGGAGCCCAGCATCCCTGGAGTGTTCGTAGTGATACCTTCGAAGGCAGCATTCCGCCTGGGTATAATGAGAATCCACTCCCTGACCAAAGCGATATTATGAGGAATATAATTTCCATTGTCCTCGAGAAACCCCCGCAGACACTGCTTGGACTCGGTGAGCAAGTCCATGTATACCTCAAAAAGCTGCCTTTGCCCATCTGGGCTTCCGAGTTCAATGCCATGGAGATGACGAAGGAAATACTTGTACGGCACAGCTCTGTTGCCACTTTGGTCATCTGGGAATAGTCTCGGCGGCCGCGGCAATACCTGCAGGTGCTTATGCTGCCTACTAGCACCACCGGTCGGCCCACAGTTGTAAATGACAAATTGTGGCGATTCATTGAGCGACGTCAAGACCGTGCAAGCAGCACTCAGATCAACTAGGTCCAGCGGCTCCCGCTGCCGCCGGTACGAGTCGCTTGTCAGTAGCAGTAATTGCGGCCGGAACATGCAGAACTTGTTGACTACGAGCAAATGCGTTCCGTGAATAGTCGCTAGAAGCGAGGCTGGGTCATCCTTCGCTATATCGCTCCCTGGCCCAAAACATTCTGGTTTCTCAGCGTCTGGCCCTTCATAGCCACTGATGGGATCTCCGTTCTGCGGCTTCTTGGACAGCGAGGGGCTTATATGGAACTCGAGCTAGTCTGTATCAGTATTGTGATGCGTTTCCCTTGAAATGAGCTCACCGCAAACCCGTCGTCATCGAACTGAACGGTTGTGCGCGGCGCATAGGATATCTTCTTCCTTGCAACGAGGTTGTCAAAGGTCGATAATACTGCATTATAGCTGATACCTTGCGCCATGCTCAATTATGTTGTTTCTTTGCAGTGGTGACCTCCGATATTCTAGCCTAATGCAGGATGATTCCGCATTCCACTATACAGGGAGGTTGCTGCTTGTGGCGGAGTCACTCCCCCGCAACGTCGTCTACGATGTTACTGCCTAAATGCCTTAGGCCAACAGTCTTTTTCGAGAAAGCAAGCCGATACATGATGGTTCTGAGCTTGGTGGTACACTGTCAAAAGCTGATGTGGGCTGCCTTTACCTATAAAGTGCCATGCTTGAGTTGTCTCTAAGATGCTCTGAACACTTCCCAAGATCTGAGCACTTTCCAAGAAAAATAAGCTTCAACGGACCACGGCTTAATGGCGGGTTTGCATACTTGAATAAATTCAAGCCTTCCTCGGATCCAAAGCATGACGATCTCTGGAAGACGACCGAACTCAACCGCGTCAAGACACCAGTCCCGCGCCTCGGTCTCAGCCTTTGGCTCTAGATGGTGCGCCTGGCCGCAGTTTGACACCACGCCAGCAATGGTAGAACTGCCCTAATTCAGGGCATAACCGTTTACACCCTGATGAGGAAATGGACAGAAATGTCTATGTGCCTTGCTGGAAGGACAACAATCCCAATTACTACCAGCCATGGAGCGTGTCTAGGAGATGGAGGGCGATCGTCACATGTTACTCTATCTAGCTCCGCTGATGATATACAATCCCCACGAAGGCCCGGTGCAAGAAAGAGACCCTCGATGTGCGTTTCTGCTCCAGTCCCAGGGCAGGATTCATGACGACTGGATCTTCTTATAGACGTCGGCGTGGAATCGTTACTCTTCGGCCTATCCTGAAATGTTCGGCTGCAAATATCGTCCATTGCGTCCGATTGTCGTCGTCAGGTTGTGGCTAAGGCTCTAGGTTCAAACCTGTCGCCTGCCTCGTTTTCCCTCTGTGCTTTTTTACTTTTGAAATCAGCCTCATGTCTGTGGCTGATGTAGGTGATGTCTGGGCACCCACGCAGACCTTCTCCTTTTCTCTGCCTTTCGTAATTATGCGTGCATACACCGGCTCGGTCTGGACCTGCGCTTAGGGGTACATGCGAGGTCGATTTTGAGCGGGCGGACTGTATATCCTCGATCATCGTCGGTGCCGTGATGACTTTCGTGTTAATACCCCTACCCAGTCCTACAGCCGACTGTTGCCGGAACGAGCATAGGACAATTCTATTAATCGACTGACGACGAACCGCTACCGAGCCGAGCTCACATTAGTTGCCCTTGGTTTCCGAATGCTAGCCAATCTGTGCAGAAGCTTCCTCATAGTCTCGACGGAGTCATCATCCTTGTATTCAGCTTCTACTTCTTTCTGTTCTACTTTGTACTGTTCACCATGCTTAAGTATTGTCCCTACAACTTAATTGGCCTTAGGGCATACAAAAAAAATGTTCCGTCTTGTTTCTAACATTGATTAAAAGAGGGAAATAGGAACCTCGGTATGAATGACTACGTATATCTAATCGCGTACGGCGCTACCCATTAAGTGACAATCATTTTTTCTGACGAATCAATGCTTTAGGTAGTAATTTTCATGATATTACGCTCTCTAGTATGAATTCGGACCGTCTCAAACGACTGCACGTACTAGAGAATTCGTCAATCAGCCAGAGTAAGGCAAATTAATGACGTCAACGGACAAAATCACCTGACCGAGATAACTCCTCACTGCAGGTTCTAGGCTGATCTCAACCCTCAATTTTCAAGTCAAACAATTTTGACTGGCCTTGCTTGATACCCCATTGCGCGCCGTTAGGCGATCCAGTTGGCTCGTCCCCGTCTGTTATTGGCCCTAGACTACCAATTTCATTTATGAGGCCGATCTCGTGTTCCGCATGCCCCATGTACTACCAGATCCCGCGACACGCATCACTGTTGGATTATGCCCATCATCGCTTGGAGCCTTGCTGAGTCGTCCTGGCGATGCTTAAGCCACGTTTACTAGCTGAATCTCAACTACATCTCTAATTTGGATGGCTTATCTCTACCCCATATCCATACCCACCGCTTCCTATTTCTGGCTCAGTCGTTGTCGTCGTTAGATTCTGGAGCCTCGAAATAGCTCTTCTACCAATCGCGATCGATAAGCAACTGACGATTTGGCCTGGCTTAGTTGGCAAGGCTGAGCGGCTACAATGTCTCGTCCGCTACCTACGTCACTGCAAAACTCACCTTTCCTGAATAAGTCTACATCAGGGGAAGTTCGATCTTCTGCCGCACCGGCAGAAGACGACCTACCACCAATGCAAACGGGACAGGATCTTAATACTGGCAGCAAGAAGCATAAGCGCAAGAAAAATCGCAATCGGAAGCGTCGAAATCGCAGGCCGTCCTTCCTCGCTCCAGAAGACTCGCAGCCCGATGCCCCACCAACAATCCCCGAATCTGAGGCCCTGAGCGCAATGGCTGAGAATCAGGCTAAAGCTCGAGGGTCCACGCCGTTTTACAATTCTGGAGGAAATATGAGCAATACAAGTTTAGAAAGCGAGGCATTGTTGGATCATCGGTACGGATACATCAAATGTCATAATTCCTCCTTACGAGACAATTTGCTAACATTCAATTTGCGAATAAATAGAAATCAGCCGATGATGAGGCCGCGAAGAGAAAGTCGATTGGCACAATCTTTTCGACCTGGTTCTATGACTACCTCTTTCCGAGACTCTGATTCCCGCCCGTTCCACTCTCGCGGGAAAAGCTCGCTTGCAAACGATAGTGATCAAGAAGATGTGAACGACCGAACACCGTTGATGAGGCCACCGTCTGGCCGTATTCCCAAGTCACCAGGATATGGAACGGATTCGGTAGCCAGTCCGTTCAACTTTCACCAACGACGCCGATCGACTCGGTCAGATGCATCTCGATGCTCGCCGCGTGAGACCCTAAGCCATGACATCAACAACCCTCCGTCGATGCCCTCAACGCCCAAACTAGGCCCGGATATGGGCTACAACGATGCCGTGATGACCGGTGCGGAGTTCGATTTTGGTCTTGGCAGGTCCTCAGATGATCGGTATGACACGTCCCAGCCGCACGATATGGTGATCGATGTGGAGGGCACTGGGCGACGGTCAAGGAGCACGCCTGGGTCCGCCGCAGTATCGCCGCATCGTACACCGCAGGAGACACTAATCCGACGCCGGACAGTACCGGCGGAAGAAGATGTCTGCTTCCCACAGGAGGATGCCTCGGAAGTAGCAGAGGAATGTGCGCCCGCCTTGTCTCGCGGAAATGGACGACGGAGACGACGGACGAAGGAATGGCCGGACTTGTCTATCTTGGAGGACTGGAGCCGTGAGGAAAAGGAAGAACGGATAGGCGTTTTTCATGCAAAGAAGATTAGCGAACCCGTGCTGGTCGAGGGCCGTCTTCGTCCACAGTACCGAGCGTGGCGACGTGAGGAGGACGAAGTTCCTTACCGCTTCACGTATTTCAACGAGGAGTTTCAGAGCACTATTCATGCACAGACAATACCGGAATTGGTTCAACCAGGAGGTAGCTTCCGTGAACTTTTCATTCCCGATCCCCCCGAACTCGAGGATTCTTCCGATAGTGAGGCCTCAGAATCAGAGGAACATCGAAACAGCAGCCACCCAACGCCGAGTACACGTACTGCGAACCAGAGCCCGGGTGCTAGGGTAGCGACACCCTCCAACAACCACAATCACGACTCGCATCAACAGCCAGAAGGGAGATCTCAGCTTCGCACTTCGATTATCAGTGAAGCTGTGTCTGAAGGACGTGCGTCGGGCGATTTGCCAGACCAAACGCAAACAGCCCCCAAACCAAAGCGGTACGGACCTCGACCCACGTTTTGGCTCGATGTCCTCTGTCCAACTGATGCCGAGATGCGTGTGATCTCTAAAGCTTTTGGAATTCATGCCTTAACGGCTGAGGATATCATGATGCAGGAAGCGCGAGAAAAGGTGGAGCTGTTTCGCAATTATTACTTTCTGAATTATCGCACGTTTGAGCAGGACCCAAACAGCGAAAACTATCTGGAGCCAGTGAATATGTACGTCGTGGTCTTCCGCGAGGGCATTCTGTCCTTCCATTTCTCACAAACGCCTCACCCGGCCAATGTACGGCGTCGCATTCGGCAACTGATGGACTACCTGATCCTGAGCTCCGACTGGATTTCATATGCACTCATTGATGACATCACCGACGTATTCGGGCCCCTGATTCAATCAATCGAGGACGAGGTCGATGAGATTGATGAGATGATTATGCATATGCATTCTGACCAGAGCCCTGCGAGTTCGAATCCGAAGGAGGAGCAACGGGATGTGGTACCAGGCCCCGGTGAAATGCTGCGACGTGTTGGTGTCTGCCGCAAGAAGGTAATGGGCCTATATCGACTCCTAAGTAATAAGGCAGACGTTGTCAAGGGCTTTGCCAAAAGATGCAATGAGCACTGGGAGGTGGCGCCCAAATCAGAGATTGGCCTGTATCTGGGCGACATTCAAGACCACATAATGACTATGACCAGCAGCTTGACCTACTACGAAACGTACGTAATGGGCGCCTGTGCTTCCCTGAGCCCCTTGCCTCTGCCACTTGGACTCTTACTAATGCGTTTTGTTTAGGCTCCTGTCACGCGCACATAGCAATTACTTAGCACAGATTAACATCCACATGAACGAGCGGCAAGAGCAGACTGCAGACGTATTGGGGAAACTGACCGTCCTTGGAACTATTGTCCTTCCTCTCAACATCATTTGCGGTATGTGGGGGATGAACGTGAAGGTCCCTGGCCAGGATGTGGATAGCTTGACGTGGTTCTACTCGAGTACGAACACCTCCTTCAAAGTAATTTCTCGATCGCTAACCTCTGTTTTCAGTCACGGGTGGTCTGATTATCTTTGCCTTTGCCTCGTTCCTAATCGCGAAACGGGTGTACAATATCGTATGAGTGGCTTGGCCACTTTCGTTACCGATACCTCTGGTTCCATTTGGTCTACTGTTAGATATTTACATCGAGGTATATATGTATTTAGGAGCCGGTTGGCTAGAAGCTCTTGGCGTTGGGTGACTATGGGCTGGTCTCATCTACTAGTAGATATAGCAGGTATTGGAGTACATAAAGCTGTCGCCAATGAATCAGTAAGCTGAGTCTGGGCCGAGGAGAGATTACTTGATTAATTCCTCGCAATACGCTATAGCTGAGGTTTCTTAGCGTATCTGGCACTAGCACCGCTTCATAATCCTGCTTACTCTGTGTATGGTCAAGCCTCATGAAGTCATCATGATGGCGAAACGCTGTATTTGTGACCATTATTACCAGGTCGAACTCCCAATAAGGCTGGAAGTTATACCGTTGCCTCGTCACGTCCTGTAATGACCGAAATATTGTCAGCTACTCAAGGCCCAGAACTTGGTTCATCTTTATCCTCTCCACGCTCCTACATCTTTCATTCATTTCTTCTCTACTCTGTGTCTGCACCGATCCTTGACTATCATCTTCTCATCCTATCGTCGCTCACCGGCATCCCTGTCGAGGCTGACTGGGCTTACAGCGGTCAAACGCCGCAACGGCCCTGCAACCAATACACCTACGTACTCCATACGACTCCCCACTGCAAGTGTTAGTGGGCTCTTTCTTTGCCTGCGGCCTTCTCCCCGGATTCTTCGTTCGGCCACCTACTGCTCGCACTGTTCGACGTGGGCTCGTTTCATTGGGCCCGTTTTCCCCCTCC
This sequence comes from Aspergillus spinulosporus, assembly GCA_003574815.1. Classification (NCBI taxonomy): domain Eukaryota; kingdom Fungi; phylum Ascomycota; class Eurotiomycetes; order Eurotiales; family Aspergillaceae; genus Aspergillus; species Aspergillus spinulosporus. The sequence goes on along the minus strand of QPHH01000005.1, from coordinate 1,123,814 downwards.
CCTGAGAACTGGACTACAATTCGTCCCCAACAGGCGGTTACGAAGAATCAAGACGTGTTGAGTCTGTCGACACTTGACTGTTGCTAAATCCACCAATCTTCAAGCCCTGGAGCAGTCTGCCGCCGCCGGATCCTCCCTCCTCAAGCCGGCGTCTCCCTCGGATCGACAAGTGGTTTCCGCGAGCTAACGGGGCCGAGCCTGGTTCTAGACAATCCACCACTTCACCGTCTTCTGATCAAGTTATGTGTGTTGCTGCAATTGCACCGCACTCCGCACCGCTGGGCTCGCTCTGCTTTCCATAATCTCGCGCTTATACTGTTCGACTATTGAGAGACACCATTCCACGATCGACAGATTTGCTCCTTGAGAGCCCGTGATTAGCTCCTTCGAAATTCGACTTTTTCGGCATTTCCACTTCATCAGCATGTGGCCGGTGGCTATTCGCCTGCCAAATCCCTCCCCCATGTAACGTGCTCTGTGCGGCATCAGCTCACATTATTGTCATCCAACGGGTCGGTCGCTTTGCTCGTTGGCTGATTTCCAGGCTAGAATAGCCCTTTAGGGCGGCATCTTTTGTTTTGATTTTCGTTGCTCTCTTTTATTCGCCCTATCGTCGCCCTCCGAACCGTTTCCCGCCCCTTCCCGCCTTTGATTTGTTTTTGTGTCGGGTTATCTGACTGCTTCAATTTTTTTTTCTTACTTTTTGTTCTGCAGCCTGGTTCCCTCTCGGATTCCCCTGACTTCCCGTGCGCCTGTCAGCGATAACCTGACTCGACACTGTCCATGGCTCTGGAATCCGAGAGGTCGCCCTGCCCTGATGGGACAGCTGGTGGACCCAAGGCTGCCCAAGATGATGTGCCTACATCTCTTACCCGAAGATCCGTTAGCGAGAATGACATGAGGGAACTGCCACGTTCGACCATCAAGTCCCAGGTCCCATTCATATCGCAGCTACCCAAGCCTTCGCATACGGTTCAAGGCGTTTCCGGACCTTCTTCGACCACGAACTCCACAATATCCTCCCGCGAGCCTTCACCTTCCTCTTCTTCTCAGCGCCCTCGTAATTCCACCTCTACATCGAATTCTCGCGTTTCCTCCCGATCTCGAAAGCGAGCGCTTGATCGCAGCCCAGACCGATCTGCTACAACAAGTCCGAACCCTGGCCCGGGAAAACTCCCCTCCCAGACCATCAAACCTCTCGTCCTTAGCCCTCCCACAAATGTCGAGCCGTCCTCCGATCCGCCTAGCCCGGACAAATCCAGTATGCCGTTGTGGGCCGGTTCCCGGCGGTTGGAGCAGGAGCCTCATCTGCCGAATACATCTAGCAAGCGGACCCAGGTTTCAGGTGATGAGTATGCTGCCAAGTCGGAGAGGAGCGCGCCTCGCTCCGTAAACAGAGGGTCAGGCTCTGCTCTTGAAACAGTTCAGGAGGCTAGCGATCAATCTACACCTTCAACCGACACTATACTTCTTCAGCCCCCCCAGGAAGATGCCAAGCTGGAAAAAATCGACGAAGACGCGACCCCAAAAGCCTCGAAAATTCATGCGGAAAGTGGCAGCGACAGCGGGGGGAATAAAAGCTCAGAGCAAATGGAAGAGAACCGTCGGCGTCCGCCTTTTGCGTCAAAGGGTTCCAACACCATCCCCTCAAAACGGTCTACGACGTCACTGAGCGGCGGTTCTCGTACCAAGCCTGCAGACGGCTCTGTTCGGAACATGATCGTCGAAACCGAGACTGTGAGTTCCATACCTCAAGTTGGCTTGGGTGTAAACACCGGCGAACGAGGCAGCTCTAGTAGGGTAGACGCGGGGACTTTGCGGATGAAGCCCAGCACCGAAACCATTCGGCCAAAAAAAGAAAAACGACGCTCCCGCAAGCCGGCTGCCCTTACGAGTGGGACTGCGTCTTCCAAGGCCGATATATTCGAAGCCAAAGTAGCTAGCGCTGTTGATGAAGCCGACGTTTCAGACTCCGATGAGACTTTTGTTTACGAGTCCAATCCGCAAGACCAATACCCAGTTCGCCAGAGCAGATACCATTCTAGAACACCAAGCGCAACGTCAATGGCCAGTCAGGTGGATCAGCTGGCTGGCCGTAGTCGCGCAGCGATCAGGGAAAGTAATCACAGTGTTACTGGCAAGCGCAGCATGAAATTCACAAATAATACGTATACAAGCAGTGTGGATGGGGATGCCGACGAAGTTCCGCGTTCTCACTCGAGGATTGACGGCAATGGTACGCACACTCCCCGGCACCACATCGGGCGTCACGGGCGACAAAATATGTACCCTTCCTTGTTTGACAACGAGTCGCCGTTCCCCCAATCACAGGGGCACAAATCTGCTCGACATTTTGTTGGGAGTGGTTATAGACAAGCCAGGTCGGGTGGATCTCGCAACAACCAAAATTACCGCACCATCAATAGTTATAAAAAAGCGGGCGAAGTGTACGGCTACGATTTTGACGCTGAAGGCGCAGATGATGAGAGGACTCCGCTCGTTGGGTCACCGCGTCAGACACGTAGCCGTGGGGGCAGACGTCCTAATAGTGCCAGTCTACGACAGATGGAATACGTGCAGCAACGACATCGCAGCTGTGTTTCCCGCTACGGGGCTTGTTTTCTAATAAGCTTGCTATTCGTCTTGCTTGTAGGAGGTGGGACGTCATTTATCGTCGCAATCACTAAGCCTCTATTGGACGTCGAGGTCGTTGACATCCAGAACGTGCTTGCTTCCGAGCAGGAGCTCATGCTAGATCTCAACGTTCAAGCGATTAACCCCAATCTGTTTCCCGTCGTTATTGATGACATCAATGTGGACATCTTTGCTAAAAGCCGTTATGTTGGGACTGACCAATTCTGGCGCGAGGACACCCCGAACCTTGCAAGACTTGGGCGAGCAGAACGCAGAAAGCGTGCTGAGATTACTCGCACTACTCAATGCACTGATAGCCTGGACTGTGAAAGTGACGGCTTAGTAGGTCAGGTGGGACATTTGAAACCTAAAGGTGGTGTGGACAAGGGTACTGATCCAATCCCGTCTGACCCGGCCGGCGACCACCAAACTATGCTAATTGGGCGCGTTTTCCGACTCGATTCGACTCTGACATTCGAAGCGTCACCGTGGCATTATGAACCATCTACTTCAAAAGGCCAGATTCGTCTCTCCCGGCCCGGAAATTCTACGGAAAAGGGCGGCACCGAACGATGGGAGCGTGTGTTGCAGCACCCATTCGAGCTTATCGTTGCTGGAGTCATACAATATCAGCTGCCTCTCAGCTCTCGCTTTCACACATCATCCATCAGCTCCAGCATAAGGGTGACCCCTGATGGCGACGACGACGATGGTGACGATAAGCACGATCCAAACGAAGGCGAGACGGTCAATGTTGTGGTGACCGGTCAAAGCCTTCCTAATTCTGCCCTTCCTGGGGGCGAAACTCTCAAGACCATACGAGCATTGACAACAGAGACGCGACAGGCTTTCATGGCCTAGTTTTTTTGTATTTTTTTACGATAGCCAATTACGATTGCATGACATTCCTTCATTTCTGCGGCTTATGATATACCCAATCGCATACATTCGGGCCGTCACCGGCGCTTGGCTGTTTTTCATTCAAACTGCATCATCCGTGTCCTGTCCGTGGATCCATCCCTTGTTTTCAGTATTAGATATTGGCTATGTAGATATCGGCGCGGTTGGCTTCCTCTCAGTCATAAAATCATTCAAACACGCACGTCATGCATCTGGCAGTTCTTGTCTACTTCAATTCTTCTTGTTATATACTTAATTTCATTTCGACATGTTTCCTGGATCCTCTCCATCGTTCTCAACGCGACATGACACCCATCTTTATCATTCATCTTCATCATTATCATATTCCCTTTGTCAACTCCATATGACCCACCTGGCTGCCCATTACTTTCTTGATGTTTACCAACAAAACCAGAAGCGATCAACGAACCGGCGGCCAGAAAACCATATATCAGTGACAAGTTTACTGACTGGCATTTCAGGGCTGATACTAACATAAAATGAGTGCTGTGCTTCCGAGGGCATGTATACTGGTCTCGAGGGACGGCTTGAAAGTCGTTCAGTTTCCACCTTTATTGTCAACTCCCCTATGGGGCTTTTCCCTCTGTGTCAGATGGATATGTGGCATAAAAGTTAATCAAGTGAGTTGCCGTTTGATGGAGTGGTGAAATGGATATATATAGTTGGTACCATTTCTGGGTTCAGGACGCGCACCTGCGATGACTACCACGGTAGTATATCTTATTGTATGTGGCGCTTCCTGCGGCCGACTCTTATGGTTCATGAGTTATGAGACGACGCTTTATACGATATAGATTTTCGAAATGGATATATGATTACACGATTGACTTCCAATCTGAAAGTCTGTTAATTTTCTTCTGAGGCGCATATAATCCTTCTGAAGCTAGGTGCTGTCCATGCAAGACCTTTCTTGATGCAGTGTACCACGTGTCATGCTCTTCAGATGTTCTAATTAGGAGGCTGGAAATACCATGGTAATCAAGTTACTATTACTCATGTATTCAATGGAAGATATAGACTGCATTCAATATAGACCAGGAAGGGTGCTATCATCGATAAAATCGTATATCAAGGCCGTTTCATGAGTCATGATTAGGGGGCATATCATCAAGGAAAAACATCAAACATAAGTCATCATAGGTAACATCAAGTAAATGTAGAAGCAAAATCCAAGAACCCACCCATGAAGGGAAAGAAATAAATCAAATCATCATATAAATACCCGGTTGAACCGTCTTAGCAAACTCTCGACCTTCTCGGCCAGCGGATCATCTCCTGGTTGAGGAAGAAGACGACCATCGCGGTCGAACCGGTCAGGAAGGTCGATTGTAGCATCGGAATCAGATTCAGGGGCGCTTGATTGTTTTTGTGTTTGTGCAGCGCTGTAGTCTCTCGCCGACTCATAGGGATCAGTCGAGGAGCAGCGGCGCCGGTCAGAACGGTGACGACGGTGGTGACGGCGACGGCGGCGCTGACCTGAACTCATTCCATCAATCGTTGAATCGCTATCATCCGTCTCGTATCCCGTTGTCTTCTCGTTTGTCTGCGGATCATCGTCAAAGGCAACAGATTTGGCCTGGGGCGGTTCGCTGCCGGAGCGCGTCCGTCTGCGCCGTGAGCGTGGACGCGGCGTTGCTAGACGGGAGGAATCTAAACCTGAAAGCAGAGAGTTAACAAAGTACTTAATTATGGGTGTGGCTGACTCAAACACACCATCGTAGGGTTGAGATTGTGTGCTTGGAGAGGAGAAGTCGCGTGCAGCACTCACATTCTCATCTGCCCTCCGGGGCCGGGGTGCGTATGCATCTGGCGCTGGAGGAGGGTAACTGTACTGCTGTGGAGGGGGTACAGCATTGGGTGGGGTTGGATAGTCTGCCGGATTGTAATGTGCCGGACCTGGCGCAGGCGCAGGAGCTGGACCCGGAGGTGGAGGATAGTAGTTGTTAGGTCTGTACTGAGAACTGTCTACCAGACCGGTTCCGGGAGAAGGCGGGTATGGCCCGGGACTGAATGGTTGCTCGAAGGGACTCGGTCCATCGCTGTCATATCCTAATGGACAGGGTCAGCGTTGACCTCCATAACCGGTAGCTGGCGCTAGTATATAGGCCACTTACTCTGCCTCTCCCTCTCTTTATCCTCTTTCCGATGTTGCGAGTATTTATGAGCTGCATACCCAACGCCCGTGGCAGCCAAAGCAGCTCCGGCCAAATCACGGGAGCGGCTGCGGTGTCTATGGCGACTTCTGCGCCTACGGCGGTCTTCCTCGCTCGAAGGGGAGCTACTGCTGAATCTGGCACGGCTGCGGCTGCGACTACGGGTGCGACCCCGGTGTCCCGAGCCAAGTCCTGCATCCCTGGCGACTCGGTCAGAGGCATCTGTGTGGTAACTCTGAGAGCTTGGTGGACGGCCGTAGTAGTTCGCGGCAGGAATGCTCCCGTGCACTGGATGGTCGCCATACTCAATCAAGCCAGCTGAATCACGGGTAGGGTCTGGATAAATATCTGACGGCGCCCGCCCACGCGATCTTGACCGATGGCGGTCTTTACGCCGCGGTTCCTCCTCTGCTTCTTTATCCTTCTTCTTGTCCCAAATGTTTGCAGCCACAGCAGATCCTAAACCGGCTGCAACGACGGGAAGTGCTTTTCTGATCCTGCTCTTGGATCGAGAGCGAGACCGTCTTCGTGACCGCGAATGGCTTCGGGCTCTCTCGACCAAGCCGGCTACAGCAGCACCGGCCAAGCCAGCCTCTGCCATATGCTTACGGCGATGGGACTGGCTGCGCTTGTCATCATTGGCATCCTTGACGGAATGGGAACGACGATGACGGGAGCGACTGCGTCGACCGCTGTCGGACTTCTTGCGAGCTAAGGCTACAGCACCAGCAAGAGCCGCAGCTCCTAAGCCAATCTCTGCAAATGTTCTGGCGCGAGAGCGCGAATGAGATCGACTGCGGCTGCGCCTGTGGCGGGAATGGCTGTGGCTGTAGTGGCGATGATGGCTATAACGGGAACTTCGATCATCATCAAATGAATGAGAGCGGTGGCGGCTCTTGCTGCGGTAGTAGTCCTTCGCCCGCGATGCGGCTTCAACAGCGACGGCGCCCAGAGCGCCCGCACCGACATCGCGGCCAATACGACCGAGGCCACCAGAGACTTCTTCTCCATCCTTCTTTCGACGGCTTCGGAGCAACTCGGCGGCACCTACACCGATCAGAGCACCTGAGGCCAGATGTCGGTTATGGTGATCATCATACTCCTTGGTCTCTTTTCGAATGTAGACCATGCTGTCGTCGCTGCTGTAATCGTCCTCGCGCCGCCTGGTGGCCTGCGAGACAGAATCGCTAGGGCTCAGCTCGCGTCGGAAGCGGCGGTTATCGTTGTCGTACTCTCGAACACGGCGATGATAGTAGTAGGCCGGTTCTCGATCCACCTCGGACCGGTGAACGATGTCGTAGTCGGATTCACGCGGATTGATGTAAACGGGACCTCGAGCTTCTTGAATGATTACTGGCTGATCTTCACGAATGATGATGGGGTTAGGGCTACGGCGTGGCCGGTCCAATACTGTGAACTCACGTTCGTAGTAATCTCGGTCATAATCTGTATCACGCTCGTAACGTTGAACCATGACGGGCTCCTCGCGTTCTGTTGTGCGACGAATTACCAATTCTCGCTCGCCGGGACCTGACTCCTCGCGGAAGAACGAGTCTCGTTCGCGGTCTCGTTCTCGATCTTCTGGGGGTATGACGTAGCGCTTAACTGAGACGCCAGAACGACGCTCGTCCCAGTCGTCTTCACGATCACGTTCTCTGTAGATGTAAGAAGACATGAGGGGTTGTTGCAAAAGAGGATGTAAATGAGAAAATTTGCGACGGAGAGTGGCGTGGTGATAGATAGCAGGAGGAAGAGGCGTGTGCAGCAAGCAAACCGGAAGGATGCGGTTCACCACGAGGGTGGGGTAACAGGGCTGAGTCAATGCTGATCGACTGAGGCTGCAAAGAGAGAGAACCAATAGTATGTAGGAGTTGGAGGAATCGGGCGCAAGGCAGTGATTCTGCAACGGGGCAAAGAGAAGACGGTAGAAAAAGCAAGTCGAGAGAAACAGTAGAACGAGAAAAAACGAAAGAATGATATCAGGATTGAGGCTGGGGCTGAGGGAGAGCCTGGAGGAGGGGCAATTGTGAGACTAGTGCCGTAGTGGTCTCTGGCCTCAGTGCCTATGACGCGATAGATATAATTGAGGAAATATAACGGTAGATCTTAGCACAGATGGGGTTGACTAGGGACTGATAGTGATACACAAAGTGCAGATGCGGTTGGTTTTTGATGGCCTTTGATGTTGATGGAGAGATGAGGCTGTTGGGAGAGACGAACAGAAGGAAGGGGAACGCACGTGAATGGGTATGGTTTGGTGAATAAGTCCTGAGGCCTCGTGATGGTTCAGATGCCAACTTGATTATCTCTTCAGCACAACTCCTAGGCGCCCGGAGACGGAGTTTCTTCTCAACGCCTCGAGTCTTCGAGCTCGAAAAATCGTCTCCATCTTATAGCCAATCTTCTTCCATCCTCTTTATTCTTCTGTCCTACTCGAAACTCGATGGAATCGGCTAGAGACAAAGAATGAGGCTGATCAGTGCCCTACGGCCTTGATTATTAGACACACTTGGGCAACTATCGGGCTTCGTGGTGCGTATGCTTTCTGTCTATCCTCCTTCTGTCTTGGTCTACTTTTCTGCTGACGTTTGTTATTTTGTTTACAGAAGAGTAGAAGTGGAATCCCCTGCGGGTCAACACGACTTGTTCCATGGTCAACTGACACTCTCTGGCTGTCCGCTACCGTGGCTCTCAGGCGGCGCCCGCTCTCGACCTTCTCTGGAGAAGGTAAACTCCCGAAATGATTGCCCCGTCCGGCTCCACGTTCGATCAAAAAGGTGTTGCCGGAAGGGAATAATGAGCAATGAATGAAGACTCCTGGATGTCCCTTGCGCTCAGGCCTCTTCCTTCAATTGTTTTTCTCTCCCTTCGCCTTGATTCGAGCCCTGAGAATCATGGCGGGAGATCAATGCAGCAATAACCTCTCCGTCTGTCAAGTCATTGGTCCAACTCTAAATCCCATAGTTGGATTCTCTCATACCAATCAATAGTGCACACCTTTGACAAATCACGGGGACCTGCAAAGTCCTACTTTTCTCCTGCATTTCCGGTGCGCTAGCAGACAATGGTGCATGCGTCGGCCGACCGGAGATCATGCACCATGCATCCAATCCGCATGCTCCCATGTCAACAATCTGTTCAGATTGTACTGAGACTTGGCCGCACGCTTTGCTCCTTTTCGATTACCCTTCTAGAAACTGTCATGGTCGAGTCTCCACGAGGACCCCGACTCGGCCGGAACGGGACTTTTGTTTTCTGGTTCTTTTAACTGTCAATATCTGACTTATGGACTTCCATCAGTAGCAGCAACCTTGAATCGAACCCACTGGCCTTCGGGAACTGTCCATTGCTCAGGTTGCCCGACCAATGCTTTTCTGGCATTCTACGTCTTCTCTCTGTGAAATTGGTTTCGGTTTTCGTCTCGGCACGTCGGCGGCGGCCGCCCCACAGCGCAGTTGAGTGTCGTAGGATTCTGACAGACTGAGAGTTCGGAGAACAGCGTTTTGTCCAGGGTCCGACGTCTGTGGTTGTGCTGGGGTACATGACGTCGGATCCGCATGCTTCCTAATTTACGAAAGTACGAAACTATGGGTCATGATCCATTCTGCTGTCTGAAACCCCGAGTTTGAAACGAAGTGCTCGCAATTTGCCAGCTACTAGTCCTCTCCCCACAAATATTTGACGTGGCATCTCTGCCCCAATAAGTCATGGACCCTGTCTCCAACCTGTTTTAATTTCAGAGGCGCAGACTGCCCGTCCACTCCAAACGACAACTGGTCTAGCTGACCCTTCTGAACTTTCCCGGCATTCTACAGGAAGACTCGCCAGCGTTTTGACCTCTTGTGCCCCATGTTAAAGGGCATTCTTATTCGCATGCAGCTCAGCCGCACGATGTAGCCTCAAAGTTTATCCCCGCTAGGGACCAGCTTTCCCAACCCAGGGGGCCGGGACCTCACCACATTGGTCGTTGATCGGAATGGTCGCCAATAATTTGCACTTGCCGTCCCGTCTTTCTCGCGTGGCAAGGTGGCAGGCAACGTGGACCTAGCCGATCAGCGAGTGCGATTGCGTCCCACGGTTCCAGAAGCGTGTACCTCTACGACTGTACCTGGGCAATACAAGCGAGACGTGTAGATCATGGTGCTATCCGGTCCACTTTGTAGTTCTTGTGGACACGAAACAGTCTACACCAGTGCTCAGTTGGACCGATATAGGAAATAATTCCAAATATATGGCCGACTTGCCATCGGAAGTGGAAGATTGCAGGATGCTTATTGCGAATTGGTTCATTAAATTACCCAAGCAATGTTTAGGCTAAAGCAACCCCATCACATTTCGTTCCTCAAGGTTTTATAAAAGGGCCACTGTCCGAATTACCACTCGAGATCTATTTCCGATATCAAAATCAAGTCCATCTGACAATACCTGCTTATGTCCTTTTTACCAACTTGAACGCTATGGCTCCATCTTTTCGCCCTGCCAGCAAGCGACTTCCGATCAGCTGTCAAGCCTGTCGAACAAGGAAGATCCGTTGCTCTCGAGATGGCCGCCCTTGCCAGACCTGTGTCCGACGAGGGTTGGGCGCCGAAGATTGCGTATACCTTGGCCAACCGAGACTGTCGTCGGAAAACAATTCAACTGCGGACACTACCGTCCAGGCCGAATTACTCGCACGAATCCGAAACCTAGAAGATATGCTTCAAAGACAAGTTAGCTCATATCCAAGCAGTCTGAACTCACCACTCGCATCACCCGCTAGCCTCACCGGAAGCTTCTCTGACCTGGACAGTCCAACTGGCCCGGGTTTTACTTCATATCCCAGGAGTTCAATGGTAAACAACGTTGGGACTCTGCAGACATTTGCCTCAGGATACGTAAGGTACCTACCGTTGGTATCTCGATGGAACCCGGCGCATCCTACAAGCTCTTCCAGCGACTCTCTTCCTGATATCAACTCCGAGTTGCCAGAAGATGACGACGACGCGTGCCTCCCTTTAGCTGGGAATGCAGCCACGAGGGAAGAGCTACTCGCCCTTCTTCCACCGAGTCGGTATTGTGACGCGCTCAAGGATGTTTATTTTCGGGTCTTCTCTCCTGTAGGTCTTAAGTCCTTGGTTCACCAAAGTCCAAGCTGACATGCTATAGCTATTCCATATCCTTCAGGATCTGACCTTTGAAGCCGAATACCAACAATTTTGCCACGACCCAAACAGTGTCTCGACTGCATGGATTTCTCTTTTGTTCATCATCCTTGGTATTGGTGTCACTGCCCTGCACGACGACGACCCCTTACTCTCTGACCTGGGCCGTGAAAGGACCGTCAGTCGCAACGTCAAAACCCTATCTTCACGCTACCGATCCGCTGCTCTGCGATGCCTATCAGCCGATGGCATTCTCTCCCGACATTCTATAAACTCCCTTCAGTCCCTTATCTTGATCAATTACGCCAGACTTCACCGTGGGCTTCCAACCTGGGCGCTTTTGGGCTTGACTCACCACGTCGCCACCTCAATGGGTTGTCACATCGACCCAGAACGATTCGCTCTTGGGCCAATAGAACGGGAGGAGCGGCGCCGAGCATGGGCAGGGCTGAAAATGTTATATACCACTCATAGTAATATATATGGCAGTACTCACCCAGGCCTTACGACCATGAACACAAAGCTCCCTTTAGATGTGAACGACGTGGACCTCCTCACAGGTACCGCCCCAGAGACCGCCACCCCTCGCCCAACCCAGATGACCTACCTCCTACTGCAATACCGGCTTCACGACATTTCGTCCATGATTTGCGAGAGTCTTTTCAGCTTCCCTCCTCGATATACCGCCGCTCAGCTAGAAGCCGAGATCCTCTCCGTGCATGAGATGTGCGAAAAACGCTACCAGTTAGAACCGGGCATTGAGCCTCTCCCTGTTCATCATCTCGCGAACTTGAATATACTCTACAGCTACATTCACCAGCTGCTCCTTCTTCTCTTCCGTCCCGCCCTCTGTCGGTACCTACAAGGCGAAATCACCAACGAAACGTGTGCTGCGCGGGCGAAATGTCTAGCGTCCGCGAAGACATCTCTTTCTATTTACCAAACACTGCATGAATCACCACAGTTCGCCTCTTACAAGTGGTACAACAGCAACCAGGGCAGCTTCCACGCCTTCCATGCGGCAGTCATCCTATGTGTCATGCTGATGTATCCGGAAAATCAGTATGAGGTGGCCGATATCAAGGAACTCCTTTGGAAATCTCTCGACGTCTTCGCCTCGCTCTCCAACCGCAGCAACTTCTGCAGCAAGGCTGTGCCTGTGCTGCGCCTGATTATGTAAGTCATTGTTCCTATTAAAGCATCAAATACATTTAATGCCCAGCTAACTTAACTTACAAGTGATACCGCGTGTTCAAAATCTCCTCACCATCGACAACCACAGCCGCAGCGTAATTTATCGCCAGTAGACCAAACCGGCAACGGTGGTCTGCTCACGCCCACAACGCCGACATCAGGCTTCCCCCACTCGCCCACGGAGTTCTTCACCGAGTCTCTACTCACCCGCCTGCAGCCGCAAAACTGGCTTTCTCCGTCTTCTATGCCCTGGGACGGATGGGATTCTCTTTTTCTTTTGCTGTCGCCTACATCTGCACTTTCTGTAGGATGAGGCGGGGACTGTTCAGTTGCGGTCAGCGCAGCACCATTATTTCTAGGACGTACAGCTGCCTCAGGGTAAGAAGTTGGAGTATCTCGACTCCCCCTTCCCTTTGAAGGGAGACGGCCTGCAGCATAGGCTTGTTACCTCGCCTGCATCCTATGCTCAAGCCTGTTCTCGTGCGAGAATGCTATTCAGAGCGAAGAGTAACATGCATATCATGCACATCGTACTGGCTCGATCTAACTGGGTCCACCGTCCACCGTTGGGCAGACAATTGACCTTCTGGAAACAGCCTACTCGTTCAATAACTCGACTCGGCTCACCACGGCACGCGCGTATCCTGGAGCCTTTCCACCTTTCGGGGCTCACGAAGATACCTTCGATAGTAGCTAGAATAGGAGGTCATCGCACTTATCAAAGAGGGTCAAGAGAAGCTTCAATTTCTTCTGTGGAGGAAGAGAAGAGAGTAGCTGAGGATTGGACAATACATGCGTTCATCCGGCATACCACTTTTCATCTCATTTGTCGAGGCACTGAGAATGTACAAGTTACCTACAAGACTTGGACTTAAGGAAGTCCGTACGGACTTCATCCTTGTCTTTACCTACGCCTTACTCAGGTATGACTTTTTAGTACCTATCTGAAAAACCAACTCTTTCATATCTAGTTCACCTTCCACTGAACCAATTCGCTTCGCCATCCCCCGCCCCCTACCTAAACGCTATCTGCTCTTTTCAAAGTAGGTATACAATCCTAGCCTAACCTTGGTAACCCCACCTACCTCAATATCTTGGTATATGGTACAAATATTCTGAGTAGCCTCATAGCAATGTGTATCAAAGCAAGGCTGTTGGGGATATACATGCAAAAGAGCCTACCTACTGACTTGTTGCTTTGTGCTGTTTACAGTGATGACTGGACACTCACAAATCTATCAACCTTTGTTCTTGGTGACCAAGGTAGGAGTGGAATGCTAGGTTCGACTATGTACTCCTATCATGTTCTACATCCAGCAAGTGATATTGGTGAAGCTAGTTATATGATGGAGGTATTGGTTTTGTCCACACTCATGGCTCCTACTCCCATTGCAGAGATCCACTGCCGGGCCAATAAGATAAATAGAAGAAAAATAGAGTAAAACAGATAACGGACGCTATTTTTCTGATTAAGGGTGAAATTCATGTCTGCGAGCAAGATATCACATTGCGGGTATCTTATCAATCCAACCCAATGCAAACCAATACGCATGCGTGTATGCATAATCAGGCATACTAACGACCCGAAAGAAACCAAACATAAACCCCAAGATGCAATAGTAGTATATAATTATTCTTTTTCTCGCGTTAATGGCTTCACAGCATCTCTCATGAACCATCAAATAGTAATACACATCACACCTTCTCTAGTTGCATAGAGGGTGAGACACTTACTCCCGAATCTCCACAGGCTCCGGCCTGCTTTCCTCACCATGCTCCGCCTGCGCAAGGCCCTCAGTCTTGTTGACATCGGAACCGGGGTGGAGGTCACGAACAATGCTCTCGTCGGGAACCCAGGAAGCGCTCTTCCAAGGGACAACATGCAGGACATACATGGTGTCAACTTCCTCAAGGGTACGGCCTTGGGTCTCGTTGACAAAGAAGAAGACGACGAGGACACCGACAACACAGCAGGAGGCAAACACGTAGCCGTAGGCAAAGTGGATAGAGTTGGAGATGAAGGGGGTAAAGAAGGAGATCAGGAAGTTCCAGGTCCAGTTGGCACAAGTGGCAATGCCAATGCTTGTAGCGCGACTGCGGTTGGGGTACATTTCGGAGCAGATGGACCAGACGATGGGACCCCTAGGTAATTATGTGAGTACGTTGGATTCGTAGCGGGTGTACGAGCTGGCTTACCATGTGGTGGCGAAACCGGTGATGAAGAAGCAGGTGAACACGATCATGGCGGCTCCGGCCTTGGGGGTGTTCTGCGGGTTGTCAAGATCAAGAACGGAGTTGCCCACTTTGAAAATCGTTAGCGGATGTCATTGTTATTGTGGTGAATAGGGTTCATTCTTACCGGAAGCCCAGATGTAGAAGCAGATAGCCATCCAGGCACCGCCGACCATCAGACTGGCGCGGCGACCAAAGTGCTCGACGATGTACAGACCAGGCAAGGTCATACCGAAGTTGACAGCACCGAGGATGATCTGGGTGACGTAACTGTTGTTAAGACCGGTGGAGGTGAAGATGGAGTTGCCATAGTAGAAGATGAAGTTGGCGCCAGAGAGCTGCTGCAGGGACTGCAGAGCAATACCAAGAAGAGTACGGTAGAGCATACGGGGGCCAGTGATAACCTCGTGCCAGGGAGCAACACCAGCAGCGCGCTCCTCCTCGAGCTTATCCTTCATGTCTTTCATTTCTTGGACGACAACACGGTGGTTAGCCTCAACACCATAGAGCTTAGCCATGACCTTGCGGGCCTCATCGATACGGCCAAGACGGTAAGCGTAACGGGGGGATTCGGGCAGGAAAAGAGCTCCGAGACCCAGGATGAGTGGCCAAGCGAAACCGATGCCCATGGTGATTCTCCACGAGGCAGTAGACTTGATCGACTCGGTACCGTAGTTGATGATATAAGAGATGAAGATACCAAAGGCGACGAAAAGCTGGAAGGCCGAGATCATAGCACCACGGACTTGGCGGGGTGCAGCTTCGGACTGGTACATGGGGACGACGCTGGAGAGGGCACCGACACCGAGACCGGCAACCCAACGGCCCATAGCGATCTGGACCCAGTTGGAGTCGGTGGCAATCTGGATGATGATGCCGACGATGTGGATGATCGACCAGAAGGACATGGAGAGTTTGCGGCCAATGCGGTCGGCAATGGGGGCGGCGACGAGGGCTCCGATCATGGTTCCAATGGAGAGAAGACCGACGATCAGACCGTTGCGGACGTTGCTGAAGACGTACTCGCCGTTGGCCTGGCGCTCGGCGAAGCGCATCTTAAAGTCTGCCATTGTTGTGAAGCCGGAAATTTGACCTGCCTAGTCAGCGAGAGCACTAACACAACCATGATGAAAATGCTAACCAGTAGAGTAACCGAAGATGAAACCACCCATAGACACAACGATACCCAGGATGAATGACCGCCATGTTAGGTACTTGACGGGGCTGTCATCGATGATGCCATTGTCCTTCTCCGCAATTGAGTCAGTCCTTGAAGGTGTTGTGGCCTGCGAGTGCTCTTGCTGCTCAGCCTTAGGCTTGAAGAGGCCCTTAATGTCCACGCCCATGATGAAGGTATTCCCACTTGTATGTGGTGAGAAGTCTGCAGTGGGGGAAACTGAGATGAGAAAATGGGAGGAGACGCAAGGGAGGAAAGGCTGGGAAACGTGGGAGGGCGGAGGGGATTTATATGGAGGTCGGAGTATACGCCCGGGGAACTCAGGGACAACGTGACACGAGACCACGACGTCAAACCGGACAACCGATTTAGCGAAACATTTTAATTATCGTCAACACTTCCTACTCTGTAACGACTTCGGAAGGCGCATGAGCGAATGAACGCAGCCAGACCGTAACGGCAATCGGCTCCCAACCCAAGATTGGGGAACCCACGGGATAAACTGACGGGGGCCCGGATCTTTGCGGGCGTCGACGCTTGCAAAAACGGAAACGAGTGGCCAGTCGTGTGTGGTTCGGCAGATGAGTAGAACTCTCTGATGCTTCCCTGGAGATTCGGTGGGGTGGAGGGTGGAGAAGAAGGTGTGCCTGAGAGGATGGTCTTGGATGACAGAGGCAATGACGATGCTTTAGGCAGTCCCAATGATCGATCAGCTGACCATGTCTCGTTGTTTGTGGACAGACGCCTCATGAGATCTGGGCCTTGGGCCTTGGGCGTCTCGCGCTACCTGACTCCCTCAGCGTTGAACATTCTCGAAGGCGAGAGGCGATTTGGGCTTGTAAATGGTCATACAACGGCTAATCTACGGGATTCAACGTTATTACGGACTGGATTGGACTGGACTACTGGACTGCGGTTTGTTTTGCTGGCGCATGGCGACGAGTTTCTAAATGTGGATTCGTCCAAGAATATCACGGATTCACGGCAGATCCGCACCGAGTGGACCTCAAGAATTTTTTCCAGGCGATCACAAACCCAGGGGAGGCAGCATAACCTTGAACTGAATAGAAGCTGGGAATCTGTAAGAAACAATTCCTGCGCGAAAGGTTGCTCTCAAGGTTATATATACTTTCCACACTGGAGGACGGATTGTAGCTCTCCGACCTTCGACACGGCTTTTGGTGTTGCGGTGTGGTCCCGAGCCGAACTTATCGGCACGCCGAAGACTCGGGATCCACGCTGAACGGTCTGAACCGGGCTCGGTGTGCCGATTCGGGTGCAAATTTTTCAGCGAAGCGTAGCTTTCCTCGCAAAAACCTCACCGAATGGTGGAGCTTGTTCCACTTGGCTCGGGTCTTGGTCTTCTCGTCGCCCCTCAAGCCCACTAGGGGAATTACATCATGTAATAAGTCCTTTGAGCTGAGATTTGTCTTGAGCTGCCCGTAGAGCATTTTTACACGGTATAGCAGCAGCACGAACTACCCAACTGTAGAAGATATCGCTCAGTTGTCTAATCCATCATGCTGACCTCAAGAGGTCGCAAGGATAGAGCATGAAGTCCTGCGAATGCAGATGATCCTGCCTTGTCCCTTGGCCGGAACCGCTCGCCGATCTCAAGGCCCACCGGTCTAGGTCGCTTTAGGTCTCGGTGAAAGCCGTGCAAGGCACGACTGGGTCCTAGAACACAGACGGAGCTTGCGGCCGACAATCATATACAGTGATGGAATGGCTCCCGAGCAGAAAGGTTAAAAATTCAAGCTGACGTAGTAGCACGTAGTCCAAGAACCCACAAGAATCCCGGCGCCAAATACTAATCTCTTCTGGTGAGGAGGTGTGGTGATGCCGAAAGTATGTTGTACGGAAACGATGCCGAGCGTTTTGTCTTTGGCCTTGACCTTTGAGACTAGAGAGGCAAACCCGGCCCGAATCAGAGGCTTGCAGGATGTCTCGGAGAGAGATCTAGGCTCAAGCCGTGTTATAGTCTACCATCCCGTTAGCAAACAGGTTCTGGTCCACTTTCTCCTTTAGGACTGACAGGAGACAGCAAGACCTGATGCACTATCATGCACAGCATCTGCAGCTCTAGGTCTTTCTGCTTTCATGATTGGATAGCCGAATACGTTTTGTGTCGCGTTACAACTCCGAATGCGACTCATGTCACGGAAACCCAAAGCGTCGTATGACTACGTAGCATCTACCCATCAAGCGGGCAAAAAAGAGACCGTCGTGAGCGGCGATGATTTGTCGTTGAGACTCGTTGCCGGCCCGTTCATCTGACACAGTGCTCCAAGCCAGGAAATGAAGGAGATAATTATTAAACTAATACAGGTATGTCTCGTATGCCTCGAGACGTAAGATTGGAATACTCTAACTCTTGCCTCACGGTTTGAATCTGGGCCCTTGCTCAGGGCGACTTCCATCATGGGTTTCATCCCTGACGTAATATCTCTTATCATTTCTCATACGTTCTTTGCATATTGTCTGCCTTGCTTTTGTCTTGCGTCTTGCTTCGGGACTCATGGAAACACGAACACACTCGGCCGAGACTTGAGGGAATGACGATATCCTTTCAAGAGCTCTTCTTCGCGTTCTCGCGTTCCGCCTTGCGCAGAGCCCGCTTGCGGATCGACTCATGCATACCCTTGTTTTGATTTGCGAGCCATTTGCTCATGGGGTTGACCACGCAAGTCGCAAGGTATGCGACCAATCCGTGACTCCAGTATGGGGAGGAACTGTATGCGTAGCCCGGGGAACCGCCATTGTTGCCAATCTTGGACAATGTCGCCTTGACGAACTCACGCGGGTTAGGGATTAAGGCACTGGTTTTGCGGATCTTGGACATGGCGGAGGTAATGAGATAGGCCTGCACCAGCTCAACAGTAATGCCGTATGGCTGGAGTTCTGAGCCAAGAGCTGTGGACCACTGCTGGAGGAAAGCCTTGCTTCCGGAGTAGGTAGCAAGAAGAGGAGACGGCAGGAGACCGCCGAAAGAACCCATAGTCAGAATTAATCCTCGTTTGCGCTGGGTCATGCCGGGGACAACCAGTTGCGTAACCCGCAGAGTACCCATGCAGTTGATAGTGATGATGTCCGCCATCTCATCCTCCGGAGTCAGGGCGAAGGGAACCGGAATGCTGTGACTCTTTCCAACGTTGTTGATTAGGATAGCTACATCTAGGTCTTGAATGAGGGCCTTCAGCTTTTCGTAGTCCTCGTCCAAATTGCGAGCAAAATCCATCGCCAGCATCTTGGTCTGGACCGAGGGGTTTTTGGAGGTGATCTCATCGGCCAAAGCGGTCAGCTTGGAAGCAGTTCGCGAAACGAGGACGACGTTATATCCAGCGCGAGCGATCTGGAGGGCGAATTCCTTGCCCAAGCCATCCGAGGCACCTGTAACAATTGCCCAGCTACCCTTAGGGCCAAATGAGCGGAGCTGAATCATCAGTACTATTTCCATATAGACGAAAGGATAGGCCATTGTCAACGTACCGACTTTCCAGGAAGAATGAACAGACTGGTCAGGACCCTGAGGAAGGTCCAAACTCTGGAGACAACAAACCAGGCTCCAGTCACGAGCAGCACCGAGGCTGCCACGCTCTGCCAACCCGGAGCAAAGTTAAATTCCCAGTCCGAAAGGGACGACGAGATATTCTTCAGGTATTCCATGGCGAGCGGTGTCCAGTCGGTCCGTAGAGTAAGGCTATGATTTCCCAATTGTAGGGGAAGCTGGCAAACCAAAATAATTACCTAGGTTCAGATCACGGGGTAGATCCGCTATACCCGATTTGGGCTCAAAAACTGATGGCTTCAGCTTCTAAAAAGGAGTATTCAATATTGTCCACCTCTAGTTCAATTGAAACAACGTTGCTCGAGACGGACCCAGAACCCTCATCCTGCCACTTCGATCACCAACTGTTCGCCATGGAACAGCTTTTGTCATACCTCCCCCCGTTTGATGGCCTGCTGCCTAAGTGGCTTGCTCTGGTAAATGACTTCTTTCCACATCAAGTCAGATAAATCTGACAATGCCTAGGTGTCTGTCGTCTCCGCCGCGAACAGTTTCCAAGCCTACTTCTCCAACTCCTACACTTCTGAGCTTTACAATGGCCGCCTGGCAGATGGTAGCCCGCACACCAACGCGCATTCCTCCCGACTCTTCGGCACCTGGACGTTCCTCTCTGCCGTCATTCGCTTCTCTGCAGCCTACAATATCACGACTCCTGTAGTGTACGACCTTGCGGCGTGGACGTTTGGGATCGCCTTGGTACACTTTGTTACGGAGTGGTTGGGGTATGGGAGTGCGCAGCTCAAGGGCCGGTTTGTGTTTCCGTTGCTGGTCGCGTCGGGCAGTTTGACATGGATGTTGACCCAGAGAGACGCGTATCTTGGATTGTAAACTAGTAAACTAGATGACCAGATCGACGTTAGAGATGATTCAGGGCTTATTCAGTTAGCTTACATCGACTCGTCGCTCATATTGCTAGATTACATGAACCGCTGAGAAACGCCTAAGACACGTATACGAAAAATGCTATATAATCCTCTTCTCCAAACGATCGGCAAGCCGACCAGATTGATGAAAAGGGTTCGCGTCGATCGGGGGTAGTGTAAGCCCAATGACACTGTGCGGCAAGGCATGCGCAAGCACAGAGGCCCTGCCACGAGATCCAAAAATAAGATTAATCAATGTTGTGTTCCTTAGAACACTTTCAGAGATTAAACTGAAAAGAACAGATACTACACTTGATCTAAGCCAAAAGGCAAAGAGAGCTGGAAAAGAAAAGAAAAAAAACAAGTAAATTGGCGGCGGGAATGAAGGCTTATATATCTGGGAGGAGCTACGCTAGCACTAGCGTCGATTAAGCGAGTGGCTATACTGCATAGGGAATCTTATTGCCTGAGGACTGAATATTTATGCCTCAGTTCTCAGGTGTCGGTCTTCCACGCGGCGAGCCTTACCCGTCAAGACAGCCTCATTGTCAGGAAGAGTATACGATACGATACATGGACTCGCTGAGTATGCTAGCCAGGCAACTCCTCAACTGACGTTCGATCGCAATACAATCTATCGGCTGAAATCAGGTATCACATGCACCCCGCTTTCTATGATCCCTGTCCGGCAATATACACGAACAAGTAGCGATACGTCCATACTCCTCCCTTGAGTCCTCTCGAGCCACGCTCGTTCTGCGTCTTGGAGTCGCTCTGCTTGATCTCAGCTACACCCCCACGCCATCTGGTCACCCCACGCGGAGCCATGTAGTTGCCATAATCCGCTCTTGGATCCTTCAGTATACATTCGGCTGGAAGCCTCGAGACTCCGCTTTGTTCACCTGAGAATGGACATTTTGAGTTCAAGACGGTTTTTGGAGAACTCGTTGATCGAATCAATCCTCCCAGAACACGATGTTATCCATTAGCTAGTCGGAAACCGGGCTATCGTCGACCGACATTTCATGAATTATGACTCCTAGTCTCCACTTCCCCAGCTTTGCTCTCCAGGTTTCCCACCATCGGCCATACCCCGAGGGGTCGGTCTGGGGTTACACGCACCTTCCTCGGAAGACGTCCGCTGGTCTCTCTAACCCGTCAGTGCTGGTATGAGTATATATGTAGAAGTTTCCGGTTTTCGACGTGACACGTCATTTCTTCTTCCATCTACCTTGTCTTCTTAGATTCATTTTCCAAGATGGTTGGTTGGTACGCTTTAGGTATCGCGCTTTTTGCTGCAATCGGAACCTTTCTCTTTGTAAGACATCTAGATTCACTGAAGAATGTCATATATTGACCGAACTTCAGGGCTTCGATACTGGGATTGCTACTACAAGTAAGTTTCCGATGCGTTTATGGCAGGGCTAAGCATTTACTCATGCTTAAACAGCAATCGCCCATGAAAGCTGGATCGAGTACATGAAGCACCCATCAGAGGGCTTGACCGGCGCCGTACGTTGACGCGGCCCGTGTCAGAGACGTGTCTAACTGATGCAGGTTGTCGCCGTATATATCGCCGGTGAAGCTGTTGGCGCCCTCTTGCAAACTGCCGTCGCCGACAAACTTGGTCGTCTTCGCTTTATGGAGTTGATGTGTATAATCGTGACGATAGGGACCACAATCCAGACAGCATCAATCAACATCGGGATGTTTCTTGCCGGGCGTGCGTTAGCCGGTGTAGCTGTTGGGTATGTCGAACCGAAAGAAAGGGTAGAAGTGGTAGAGATTTGCTGATGCAGATATTCATAATAGGGGTATGGTCGGTACCGTTCCCATCTACCTCAGCGAGATCTCGGACCCCCGGTATCGCGGTCTGATCGGAGGGATCTCGGGTTGCGGTATTGCCTTTGGCACAATGGCCTCAAACTGGGTAGGGTATGCTTGCAGCTGGGCTCCATATGGGGCCGTCCAATGGCGCCTTCCTCTCGCCATCCAGATACCTTGGGGTGTCATTATGTTCTGCGGTTTGGTAACCTTTATGCCGAACTCGCCGCGTCATTTGGTTCGAGCGGGCAAGGTAGAGGCAGCACGCAACGAATTCAGCCGAATCCGCCGGGACCTCAATTCGCATGAGCTGCGGCAGGAGTTTGCGCAGATGCTGGCTCAGATCGAATACGAGAAGGAGAGAGAGATCACCTCATACAAGGAGATTTTCAAGCTATTCAGACATCGGGCGATGGTGTGAGTACCCTCCTTCCCTACCTGAATCAAAATATTCATCTGACAAAACAATCAGATCAATTGCTGTGCAGACCATGACCAGTCTTACTGGTGTCAACGTGATTCAGGTATGCTCCTAACTTCAGGTGGCTAAAACACAGTGCTAACCCAGCATTAGTACTACCAAAGTAGGTTAACTTTGCTCATACCCATGGTCGATACTAATCTAGGAAGCAATCCTATACAAGTCGCTTGGCATCGACCCTCACACCATCCTCGCCCTGGCAGCAGTCTACGGCACCGTGGCATTCCTCGTCAATGTCCTCACCACGCGATTCCTGACTGATCAATGGGGTCGTCGAAAGTAGGCCGCCTCCTCGACCAAAATCTATATTTGCTAATGAAACAGGATGATTCTTGCCGGTTTGAGCGGGATCATCGTCGTCGAGATCTATGCTGCCGTCATGCAACGCGAGTTCCAGAACACAGATAACCGAATTGGTAAAGGATTTGCTATCCTCGGGATTTACCTTTTCGTTGTGATCTACTGTACGTCATTCCATCCATTACGCTGACAAGTGTTCCTATCAAGGCTAATATCCCCACCAGATGGCATGCTGAACAGCACAACCTGGCTCTACGGCGCCGAAGTCCTGCCCATCGCCCTCCGCAGCAAAATTATGGGGCTAGCAGCAGCATCTCACTTTATCGTCAATGTCGCCAGTACGTCCTCCCTGAGCAACTCTAATATAATATGCCCAGGTGTTCGCCGATATTAATGAATATGTGCAAAACAGTCACCGAAGCCGGACCTAGCGCATTCGCGAAAATCCACGAGAACTATTATTACGTCTTTGTCGGCTGCACGCTGTTCTTCCTCACCGTGGCTTATTTCTATTTCCCGTACGTGGCTCTACCCGCTCCATCTCTAGAAGGTATATCTGTAGAAACAGCTGAAGCTCACCATCTCCCTTTCTCTGGCTACAGTGAAACAAAGATGAAGACTCTCGAAGAGATTGCTGCCTCTTTCGGCGATAGGGTTATTGATGTAGAGGATGTGGATCCTGATGCGAAGCCTGGGGCGGGAATTGTTCATGAAGAGGAGAGAGGGACTCGTTAGCTTGCTGGCTCGTACACTAGTGTTGAGCTGGAAGCGTGGAGTTCGATATGGTATGGCATATATGGACAGCTAGTTGAATTAATGACCTATAAAGGGAAAGATGGAAAGTCAACGACAATCTATGCTATACTTATCAGTATTAGAACTTTATACCGAGAAGTCTTCCCAGTTTGGGGAAGTCTGCGAATGGAAACTCTACACTGTCTTTTGCTGGTTTTCATCATTCTTGTGGTGAGTTCGATTGTAGGTTGAATAGGATAGTCTCACCAGCTCTTCATACCGCCGAGACCGGACCGCCCTTGTCATCAGAAATATAAAACAAATTCTCATATTTTGTACCATATTAGACATCGGAGTATCTATTCGGGTCATGACTAGTACGTCGTTTTTCAAGGAGATTGACGAGTGAGTTGGTTAGGGGAGTTTGGTGGACCTCGATATCTATGAGGGAAGGTCTGCTGAATAGCGGGAGACAGAAACCGGTAGGTAAGGTAATGACTCTATCCATTGACAGCCGTCTAAAGTTATCATAATCCTGATAGGACTTTGAGCAGCTCTAGCTGAGTAAGTACCTATTTATAAGAAGCGCAACAAGATATCATATCATAGACGAAAAATAAGCCTTCCCAACGCCGTGTGATTTTTAGACACCATAATCATAACGAGTATGTAGGATGAGGACTGTGGACTGGACTGTACTACGGGTGTAAGAGTATTAGAAAGGAAAGCGGAGCATAGCATCGGTATCGTAGCGGCAAGCAAGATAGGACGAAAGGCACAGACACAAGTAGGGTTTAACGGCGTTGTGTCTTGCCCAAGCCACGTTTGCCGGTGACCTAGTCATAGAGTTAGTGAGGTTCAAATCTGATTTGGTTAGGATATTGGGGAAACGTACCAAGTGCTTCGTAAGGGAAACGGTCTGGTGGCGATCGGCTTCTCCCTGTCTGGCCATGCGGTTCATCTTCTTCTGGCCGAGCTTGGCGAGGCGTTCGGCCTTGGATCTGGCCGTCTCGTCGGTAACACCATCCTGCAGACGGTTCGTAGCAGCCTGGCTGCGAGCGCGGCCCTTGGCCCGGGCAATCGCCTGGCGGGGATCGGTGGGGTCGATGTCCATTGCGTCGGCGTCGTCGACCTCGCTGCGTGTCGTCGTACGGCCACGAACTTGGCTCTGGGAACGAACACGGGAGACAGCAGCCTCCGGGTCGTAGCCGGCTGCGTCCAAGCCCTGCTCCATCTGGGAAAGTTTCTTGGCTTTGGCGCTGCGGGGAATGGCCGCGCGGTTCTTGAGTGACTTGCGGAGCTTGGCCTCGTTACGCATCAGGGCGCGCTTCTCACGGATCAGGTCCGCCTTCATGCGGATGTCGGCGTCCTCAGCGTCTTCAACGCTCTCATCTGAATCATAGTAGCCCTCAGCTTCCAGTTTCTCCTCCTCCTCCTCCAGAGCGGCGAGCTTGGCCTCGATATCGGGATCCACGTAATCGTAAATGTTCTTGCCATTCCACACTTCGGGAATCTTATCGTGTTTCCATTCGTCGTTGGCGAGAGTGTAGTTCTTCTTGAGATCGACATTGTAGACACCAGCACCACCGTTTTCCTCCTCGATATCCCGCTCCAGCTTCTTTCGGTTGGGATCGTTCTTGTCGTATTTCTTGAGATTCTTGACGGCATCGGGGATGAATGTCTCCAGCTGCGCCCCGCCCATAGGCTGGGCAACGTGAATACGCGCAAGAACATCGCCGAGTCTGCCACCAGGCGTACCGGTGCTGTTCGTTCCAGACTTGAGCTTCTGTGCTACTCTCTCTGCCAAGAGCTTATCGCAGGCAGCGTTCTTTACGTTAGTCACACCTTCAGTAGTGGTGCACGAAAGCTGCAAGAGCTCAACATCTCCTGTCTTCAGCATGCTTTGCATCTGTTCTTGGAGCTCAGGCTCGAGATCTTCCGGCCGTCGAACGTCGATCTTGTTCACCACTACAAAAACGATCTTGTTGGCGAACAGAGGTCGAATAGAGTGGAAAAGCTTGATCTGGTCGGTAACAGAGTAGCCGCACTGCTCGGAAAGATCCATAAAGTACAGCACAGCGGACCGCAAGTGCGCAATGGCAGTAATAGACTGCATTTCAATAGTGTTCATCTCTTCCAAAGGATGGTCAAGAATACCGGGGGTATCGATGGCTTGAAATCGGAGGTACTTGTAGTCGAAATGACCGACAAACAAACTCTTAGTTGTGAAGGCGTAAGGCTGAACGTCGACGTCCGCGCGGGTAATGCTACGCAGAAAGCTAGACTTTCCGACGTTGGGGTATCCGCAGATCAGAAGAGTTCTGGTGTTGGGGTCAATCGACGGCAGACGGCCTAAATGTTGTCGGACTTGCTCAAGGTAAACGAGGGGGTCCTTAAGACGCCGGCAAATGGTAGCCATGCGACCGAGGGCAGCGCGTTTGAGCTGCTTGCACTGGAAGAGAGACTGAGCATATTTGATGAGGCGAACATAGTCGCGGGACACGGTTTCAATCAGGTGCTTGGCGGTCGAGACCTGACCGAGGGCGATTCTGAAATGGTCGGCATCGTAAAGTGTGTTCATCAAATCCTTATCTGTCTGTTGTGAGACGGGCTCATACCCGATAGAATGCACTGGGACTCACGGAAAGGGTGGATGTCCTGCAGCCGGGGGAATCCATCCAGAATCGCTTGGAATTTTTCGCCGAATGTTTCCTGAGTGTACTTGACTTTTCGAGTGTAGAACCCTGAAATAAAGATGTTGATTAACCATCCAACGTTCCTACCAAGTAATTATGGCCACAAATACCTCGAATACGACTGATTTTAAAGCCCGCACGAATCTGAGTGGGCAACTGCCGCTGTGTACGACTGAGGACGATATCCAGGAATTCCTGGCTGGTGGGCACCGGAGGAATCTATCAAGCGGTGAAAGCGTCAGTGGTGTGTTGAACGAAGGCTACGGGGCGCAGAATACTTACATCTTTCCACGTAGTCTTCATGATGGGCACCTCCGTCGATTATGAAAAATGACTTCAATAAGGTTACCCAACTTGCAACGAGGGCGATGGGGCGATAGCCTGTCGATTAAAAAAATTATGGTGAGGGCGGTCGAGGCAGAATTTTTGGCGGGCGGTGAGCTAATGTGGGGGATTCTGCAGTCTCTAACCGAGTCATCCAATCAGCATTTCTGATCTCCGGCTTTGCTTCAGCTACAATAAACAAGTTTACAGCGGACAAGTCGAGTGCTAGAATACATTGACTACCGAAGTATCTATGGTAAACACTGAGCCTGCCCTGACCAACCAAACCGGTCATCATATCATAGCAGATCATATCATCATACCCAGGAACTCCATTGCTTTTCGAAGTCGACCACTAAGACCAAACACAATCCATGAACATGCATCGATGAGAATGTATACGAAGGAGAAAGAGGGAATAAGAGCAGAGGGTGCTAATCAAAAGCCGTAGAAGGGTATTCTTAGCCGAAGAGATACCGGGGAAATGTCTCGAAAGACCAGCTCACTCCGTTTTGAACTCAAGTGCCTGAACACAGTTAGCACAAACTTCAGCCAGAATTCTGGCAGACAAACTTACCATATCTGTCCAGCCACCGCCACCAAACTGGCACTTGCTTGGGCCCCTATTCTCGAACCCAAGTGCTTCGTAAAACGGGATGAGGTTATCGTGGGCAATAATCACAATGCGATCTGCGATGGCCGCCTCCCGGATTCGTTGAATATAGGACTTCATCAGCGTGCTTCCCACCTGCTTTCCTTGGTGCTCGCGTAGAACTGCCAGGGAGTGGATTGCAATCGTGCTTCCGTACTCGTCGTGACCGACGGTCTCCCCATCAACAACCGTTGTGCGCATGGTTTGCCAGTCAGCGGGTAATTCCATCGACTTATCCGTAACGAAAGGGGTGGAAATTCGAGTCGCGATAACGTGTCCGACGAGTGTAGGGCGAGGTTTGGGCTGATCAGGGCCAAGAACCGGAAGTGTGAACATGCCCAGGCAAAGCTCAGGGCATCGTCCTAGGCGATAGATGAACTGTTTCAACGAGGTCAGAAAGAATCCACAGTAACATTGGCGGGAACGCATGCCTTCTCTCTGGTGCAGCGCTCATTTTCGGGGAATGCCTCTTCTACGGCAAGACAATCGTCCACGTTTGATTGGGTCAGGACTTGTACGAACGGATGTAGGTCGTCGAGCTTTGACGGCTGGCGCACGGGCGGGCGACGGAACCAGTAGGGATATTCATTCAGATCGTCATGGTCAACAGCGACATAGTCTTCATCGACCTCCTCCTCATCC
Source organism: Aspergillus spinulosporus (assembly GCA_003574815.1). Taxonomy (NCBI): domain Eukaryota; kingdom Fungi; phylum Ascomycota; class Eurotiomycetes; order Eurotiales; family Aspergillaceae; genus Aspergillus; species Aspergillus spinulosporus. The sequence goes on along the minus strand of QPHH01000005.1, from coordinate 1,096,277 downwards.
TCGTCTTCGTCGGTTTCCTCCAAGGGGTGCCCGTTGGTCATGATCACGTCTGAATGGTCGTAGCCGCCATGAGAGAGATCGTTGCCAGTTATAGGCAGATGGAACCCGTCTGCGTTCGATAAGGGCTTGAGCCCGTTAATGGGATGGTCTGCGGGCTGCTGATATGACTGGTCCGACATGACTTGGGGTTGCAGGGATGCTGGAGACGCAGGTGCGCAGGCGATTCGGGCTGTCTTATATATAGCAACTCGTCGTGTTTCCGAGCGAAAGACCCTAAGGCAGTATGAAGACTGTAAGGTGCAGTGGTCTGGAAGGAGCGATTGAGAAGGCGCAGTGTGGGTTGTGGACTGTGGACGGTAGATTAATCCGATCGAAAAAATGGTCAGAGTGGTGCGCTGGTGGCCACTGGTGGGGCGGCAGGAATGCAGGTGATAAGGCTTGAACAAACAGAAAGGGAGGTAACAAGGGTCGAGAACCTTGTCAGATCTTGCAGACTGCAAGGGTCAGATCCTGTTAGTATATTAACCTCATGTACTTAGTACTTGACCATGATGCACTCACCACTCCGAGGATCTTATTGAGTTTGAAGAGTTTTCGTCGTCTCCCGAATTGCGGCTCGCGGGGCAAAGGGCGCTTATCTGGGCCGGCCCTGGTGCCTATCTTCGATCTCTCCCCACTTCTCGGTGCTTATCGAATTGTTCTGTCTCAACTCTGTTCCTGAGCAGGCCAGCTCAAGCCAACCAGTCAAGGATACCTCACGAGTCTGATCAAACAATAGGAGTCCAGAGCTCTCGTCGAATCAGTGCGCTTTCTGGATTCCTTGAGAGCTAACAATTCCATCTCGCTTTGTCTCTTTGATGGTTTTGCCGAGGTGAGGGAGTACATCACTTTATTGTTGGCAAGCTTCGGATAGATGCTGGCTCATTCTTATAGACATCCAGTCCAGAAGAGGTCAACTTACCCGTCCGAAGGATTCGAAGTCCCTTCACCAGTGCTTCTGGTCTAGCCGCTGTCCCCGCGCAGGTCTGATGTTAATTGCGCCGTCCTTCATATTCTGAATCTGTGGCTCGGACACGAGATGGCATGTGGCAGCAGTCCAAGGCAGGTTCAGGCTGACATTATTGGGTCGGTTCAAGTGCTCGTCTCAAGATTAGTATCTGGCCTCGCCTTCAACAGGTCAGGCAAGAATCAGACAACCGGATCGGCTAAGCCACCCTCTTCTTTCTCTTGGACGCTTGGACTCTTGAGCGGCTATGACATATGATACTTATACTAAATGCTCTTGTCCTCCATGCAAGTGCCTTGAAACCAGTCAGCTTTGCACTCGAATTTGTTCAAAGTATAGAATACCTGCCCGGATCCTACCATCCTCACCATCCCGAGGATTTCTTTTTCAGGATCGCGATCACTAAGGGTCTCGCCCTATCACTCATGATTCCCACTACTTCTATGAGGATCATGGCGTGGCGTAAAGTTCTCAGGATCACCAATATGGCAACATCCACGTTCGCATTCACGACCATCTTGGGAGGACTAAGGTATATATCCCGCGCACGGCGCAGGCTGGGACATTGATGCTGTCCTAACCAGCGCCGCTGTGTTCTATGTATATCAAGGTGCTTAGAAGTTTGGCACAAGGGCCTGATCAAGGTTTCCTGTCTCAACAATGGAAACCGTCCTATCAAGCCCCACCACTCCATAGGCGCCCGGTTGACAGTTCTTTAGAAACTGCCTTTTCGTCTTATTTGATACCGAAGAAGGTTATGCTTCGAGTCGGACGCCTTCCCTTTAGGCTGAGTGCCGAAGTTGACCGATGAGAAGCAGTCCTGGCCCAGACGTGGTGCTGACACCGATATGAAGGACCTATGCCACTGCACCAGCCACGCGCGGCATCGGGACTATAGAACTCGGGACTGAAAACCTTCGACCGGATAATGGAGATCGTGGACATGGACAGCCTTCACCTGTATAAAAAGCGGGGAATGGTGAGAGGTAGCAAGCATAGTCTCGGCTTTCACCCCGAACCATGACTGGCGAGATGCCTTCTTCGCCAAGTACAAAATAGATGGATGGTCTGTCATCAGGGGGCTAATGACGAAGAATATAATTCAGGCATTACTTAAGCAGCCAGCCTGATCTAGAAAATGTGCCATTCCGCGATACAATATCACAGTGTATACGGGGCAGGCAGTAGGCACCCCACGCCTTTGGATCCCCGCTTGGAATGCAAGGATGGACTTCAGGGAGCCCAACATTATTTATCCTGGATAATTATCTCAGGGATAATTTGCTGGATTAGCCATGATAACAACACAACCCCGTAATGGTGCTCAAATGAGGTGAAGGATTTGAGAAATCGCTCATGTAGCTACTTCGTATACTATTGCAGGGAAAGAGAGCCGAACGGAATCGGCCTCGGTTGAAATTGACGCAGCCGAGAACGGAGCGGAAAATGCATCGTCATTGACTCACTTAGTTCTCGCGATATCGACCCATTTTTCTTCCTCCCTTCCGACCGCCAACTGCTCCCCACAATGTTCTCTGCCATCCCGGTTCCTTGAGAAGCTTGATAGCTTGTCTGTCCCTGTCCCTGGATGGGCCTCCAACGATTTCAGCATTACCATGAGCTCGAGGGTGCTCGCTTCACGGGCTGCGCAGCCTCTCAGGGTATGAGACTACAACCTTAACAAGTCCAACTCTTGCTCATCCTCGTTCTAGCGGCATGCGACCGTTGTAGGTGCTGGTGATGAAGCTTATCCGACTCCTCGCCGATGTTTCTCCTCATCACACGATCGCACAGTTAACCAGAGCGCCGACTTTTCCTCCACCAGCCAAAATTATGATCGCCTTGGCCGACGGGCGAAGGAGAAGTTGCTTGATCGGGTATGCTATCCAGAATTTCAATCGTTCTTTGGGCGTGTATCTGATTTCTTTCTTTTCGTTTTGCACCCAGGAATTCTTCATGAGCTTGTTGAACTCAGCGTCTACCAAACGAGAAGCCAAATCGTACCTCGCCCGTCTTAAGGCCCAACAACCAGCGAAGCCGCAAAAGAAGTTGCAGAGCACACCGGTACAGCAGACCATTGCCGAATCGCTACCTTCCGGAGTCAACCTGGGGTCTTTCTACGGCGCATCACGATCTGTGTATCAAAGTCCTGTCTTCAGACAAGACTCAACCCCGGCCCCTGCGCGCGAGGACATACCGGAGCGACTGCACCTGGCGCTTGTCAAGATAAAGACACCGCAGCTCCTGGATAACTCGACCCTGGATGGAGTGGCCAGAACACTTTCACAAATTAACCGGTTAGGCTTGGCCTGTTGTGTTGTTGTCGATCCGGGCTCGGATGGCGACACCCATACTTTGCGAAGAATAGCTACGGAGCAGGTAGGCCGCATCGCAACGGCCGTCGATCGTCAGCCGGATTCGAAATCTTCTCATCTATATTCAGTTTTGTCTTTCTCAGCCAAAAGACCAGATATACCGACTGTCTCATCCCGGAAACAGCTTCTCGGCCCATTACGAGATGGCCATATCCTGATCGTCGCGCCGATTGCCTATACGGAGGACACACCGAAAGCTCTAATGATACCCGCAAATGATGCCGTTCTTACCCTGACGAAGGAACTTGCAGGTTTGGCTACAATGCCAGATCCTGACGAGGATCCCATGATTACAGCTCAGAAGATCAATGATCTGCAAAAGGAAGTGTCTTTAGACCGGGTCATCTTGCTAGACCCTCTAGGCGGTGTTCCAGCTTTTGGAGGCCCACAAACATCTCATGCTTTCATCAATATGGACCAAGAATTTGAACATATTGAGCGTGAGCTGCTACAGGTTCGCAAGCCAGCCAATAGTAGCCAGGGCGCGAGTGTGGTCACAAATCCTTCCTCGGAAAGTAATGCGTTCTCAGAATCTGCCCGGACGGAGTCTGCGTCTACGCCTGCTAAACAAGCGCTGATGTCTATGAATGTTGGCGAGGACACTATTGATGGCCACTTGGATAACTTGCGACTGTCGCAAAAAACGTTGGCCATGCTCCCGTCCGCATCTTCCGGAATAATTACTTCACCAGTTGAAGTTGCGAACTCGGCACGTTCGCTCGAATTGAGCCCTTCTGAGCTGTCAGTCGGTACGCGGCGGCAGAGAAACCCTCTGATCCATAATCTTCTCACGGACAAGCCTCTGCTTTCATCATCTTTACCTCTGAGCCGGCGAGCGCGTGGCTCACTTCATCTCCCTGTTCCTCCTACCACGTTCGTCAAACGAGGCATGCCTGTCAGCCTTATCCCTGACCCGCGCGTCCAGGTGTGGACGGCACAGACACGCCCGAACATGAATCTGGACGATCCCCATGTTGACCTTCCCCGGCTAGTACACCTGATTGAAGATTCATTCAATCGCAAGCTCGATGTAAAGGACTATCTGAACCGAGTGAATGGCCGTTTGGCTGGTCTAATAATTGCCGGCGAATATGAGGGTGGTGCTATATTAACTTGGGAGCTTCCCCCTGGTGTGGAGGATGACGGAAGCGAAGCCAGCACGGCCAGAATGGTGCCGTATCTAGATAAGTTTGCGGTTCTCAAACGCAGCCAGGGTGCAGGCGGCGTTGCGGATATCGTGTTCAATGCCATGGTGCGGACATGCTTTCCTAACGGGGTATGTTGGCGCAGCCGCAAGGACAACCCGGTGAATAAATGGTACTTTGAGCGGTCTTTGGGTTCCTGGAAGCTCGCAGATACCAACTGGACCATGTTTTGGACGACTCCTGATTTGCCTGAGCAACCGCAGAAATTCCGAGACTACGAAGCTGTCTGTCGGAGCATACAGCCGAGCTGGGCGGAAGACACAGGGGTGGTTGACTGATTTATACAAATCTGGACGTAGACAGTATATAGAATCATTTAACGACATTGGATGCCACTTACATCACCCAGTAGTTTATCCTAAACATAGAAGTATACCGTCGATATGTATGAGTCCTTTCTCACCGCCTACGGCTTATCGTCCATCAACAATCTAGATAGAGCCACATTTCTCCTTTGCGTAGCACGGCATATTGTCCTCCTGTTCTGAATCGCTCATAATGGGCTCCCCGTGATGCCGATCTGCATTGAGTGCTCGTACCCGGTCTCTCATCTGTACAGCGCCTACAGCCGCGCCGATGATCGATCACTAGGCAAAGGCGTGCGCTTGACGCAATGTCCGCGCTGCAAGCGGTTCGCCGACAAATACGTCGAGCATGATTTCGTCGTTATATTTATCGATCTTGTCTTAATCAAGCCGCAGGTTTGTCTTTCAGTAACGTCTGTTTCCGCACCCCTGACTGACTTGCGCTGAAGGTGTATCGCCATCTCCTCTTCAATCGCCTCGAAAGCGACGAACATAAGTTCGATGTACGATTCTTCCAGACATTAGGAATAGAATAATTATGCTGACGAACCTGCTACCGTAGCCCTCAATCATCCGGCTTGGAGTCCTTCTCCTCCTCTTCGATGTTTATCTCACCTGGGCACGGATTGAAAAGTCCCCGTTGATTGAGACGACGTTCCTCTCTCGCGCGCCGATTATCGTCCAATACCTCTTTTTTCTTACATTGAACGCCCTTGCAACTCTCGCCCACCACCTCACAGTTCGCCTCCTCGCCTCATTCATTACTTCCTCATCACCTTCTACACCTACCAAACAATCCACCGCCACCGCCAATGCCGCTGCAGCTGACTCTCAACCCCCCGTTCCCTCAAATCCCACCACCCCAATTCTTCCCTCCTTTCCTCAGCAATTGGTGCAAGCACAACAAGCATCCGCTCTGAGCCCGCCGAAAAACACACCCCACAGCTCCGTGCAGGAACTTCCAGGTCTTGAGAATCAACGACCCCACCAGCCATCACCTTCCAGTCCCCGCGACGCATTTTGTGATTCACGGCCGCCGTTGCGTCGTGCATCCACAACCCCTATGCAAACTCTCCAACCATTATCTCCCCCGTCTCAGGCTAGTCCAACGGCAATAAGCACTGCGCTCTTTGTAAGCAGTTGTGCGAAACTTTTCCCGATACTCCTGGTTATATGGGGACCAGATGGCCGCGTCTCCAGCTCAAGCTCTACCTCCAGTTCAGGTTCCGATGCAAGCGCGGTTTCCACCTCGGAGCCGAACCTCGCCCAGCGAGCAGAAGGCGGAATGGGGCCTGCAGTAGCCGGTTCAGCCGGCTCCGGCTTAGCAGAATCATCGCCATCCGTCTCCTCATCTCTTCTGGAAAGCTTCAGTAAGATTATACCAGCGGGTATACCGACCAGCTATGTAGCAAGCTTTGTGGATTTGATGAGCTCGCTGTTTACCCTAGGCGCGGCTGATATGCATCTCGTCCTGCTGAGCAATATTGAGGCTCTCTATATCCTCTTAGGTTGTGGATATATGCGGGCCATGGCTCTTGCTGTCGCGGGATTACTTGCTAGGTGGGCGGTGCAAAAGGTTATTCTGGGGGCTGTTGGGGTGGATAATCTTCGATTATGTGGTCAGTCCCTGTGACCTCTTGAAGTGCTCCGTATACATACATTAATTGAAGCATGGATATAGATTATCCAAAGTAAGGAATAGCTATACATAACATAATACGGTCCCGCAGGACATGCATACCCTCAACTGGCTCTTCTATCCAGAATGTGAAATTCTTTGAACGTCTTTTATTCAACAACACTACCCCGTCACCCATCCAACATTAAACCAACCTCGAGCAGAGTAAGGAAGCCACCTACTGCGGCACCCGATCAGGCCGAATATCCGCCCTCTTCGGCGCAATAAGCGGATGCCACTGCGCCATAAACGTGATCGCTACAATACCAAACAATCAGCAATCTACCTCATTTCACCGAAGCAAACAAAAGAAGCGCGAGAAGGGGGATAGAATAGAACATACCCCACATTAGATAACAGCTCGCAATCGAGAGTATGAGCGTGCTTCGCCAGAGCCTAGGTAGATTACATATTAGCATTGCTCCCAGCTCGTTGATTTCCGACCTCTGAACAATCCCGTCCCATCCAATCCAATAAAAGAATGATAAATGGCAATGTGACAGAACGACGGGCACACATACGTCTGGTTCTCCCCTTTCGGACTAAACACCCAAGCCGCGACAGCAGCGGCTACGACGACGATGAGGCCGATTATGAGGCTCCAGCTGAACAAAAGCCGTTAGCTTCTATTCTTTATTCCATATTATTCCTCGGATCGGTCTATATCATAGGATTGGATCCGGAAATGTTCGTACCCGTTTGCCATGTGTGCGGTTCTTAAGCGGAGTATGTTCTGGGATCGAGGATGAGGGATACAGTAGGGGAATACTTCATGGACTGGACTGGACCAGCCTAGTCTTCGAGCCCGGCTTTGATTTCAACGATGGCGTGAGGTTTTGTAGAAACCAGTTCGATTGCGAGTGCGACGTCAGTTACCTCGTCGGCGCGGAGAGGCTGTCGTCAGCTTCGGCTAGGATTTGGTGGCGGAGACGACCCGGCAAGGGGTAGAACTCGCTGAAGTGAGAGTGATTGTTTGATAGTCCTGGGAGCTTGTCTGTACGCTGAACTGAAATTCACGTATGTCTAATGCTTGACGGCTGATAGATGGCAGGACTGGAGCTTCGCCGATGCTGCCACATTGAGATGCGGACCCGCTGGTGTGGCTGGAGCTGTGGCTGTGCAGGACCTATATCAGTCTGTATCTCACAGATCTTCAAGACTACTGTTTGACTCTTAAAGTCTGCCAGCCAGCCAGACGCACAAACCGATTTGACGTACGTATGATTCACCTAAATAGATTGTTGCTCACCTGGTATAGGAATAGGAGGGATGCTGGAGCTCAAATCGGGATTCAGACAAGGAAACCGCTCAGGAAAAGTATAAGGGACAGATTCCTGGATGAAAAATGCAGAAGTTACTTCGAACATAATGGTGAGGAACGCTTAGCATAGGAAGTAAGAGATTTATTCGATGACTCATTACGGTTACTTGAACCACATCCACCGCCAGGGATATCAAACGTCCTTACAAGTCCAAACAAGTAAACTAACAGTATACACTGGTCAGGGCGGGGGTAGAAGCGGGAAACGGACTGCATAGGCAGGAAATAAAATCACTGCTTACTCATCCTCAGATTAAGTCAACGTCTAGACACCCTCGCGGCTCTTACGGTAGCTGGCCTGGGTCATGTTAGTATCCTTAAGACGAGTGATATTCTGTAAGGAGTACCTCTTGCTCAACCTGAAGGGAGTCAACGACAGGAGCCAGCTCGCTGAGAATCTCGTAGGATCGCTTGTGGTATTCCAGCTGCGCGGCAATAAGGTCCGCCAGGTTCCTCAGTGGTTCAGGGGTATCAAGGACCTAACAGCATAGTTAGCAATAGCACCAAAATTATCTCCAACTCATACTGGCAAACATACATTCTTCATAACGCTCACAGCTTCCTCAGTCTGTCCGACAAACTCATCCTCCGCCTGCTCAATCTCAGAACGAGCCTCATCGCTCAAATTATCCAAATCACCACCATGTTTCGCCTTGATGGAGTCCAGCATGAGTCGAGCATTCTCCACGTTCTTACGCGCCTTCGCAGCAAACATTAAGTTCGTGTTCAGCGTCGTGTTCCACCCAGCCAGGAAGCGCGACTGGATTTGGGCGTCCTGCGCCAGACGGGCCTCGCCCACCTTCTCCGAAGCCAGCGCATACTTCTCCAGCGCAGTCGCGAGCGGGTCCTCGCCAGCCGTGGTGTTCCCCAGAGTCTGGGATCCAGCTAGCGAGGCGCGCGCAATGGCATGGCTGAAGGTCTTGGGCTGGGGTTTTGCTGAAGGGGGTGCGGTCAGTGCGGCCTGGGCTTCGGCGGGGCTGCTGGCCTGCGACAGGAGGTGGACTTTTTCGTTGATGGTGCGCCCGAGATCGTTGAAGGATTCGCGGATGTTGGGGGGGTAGTCGTACGCTTCGTTGGAGTATTGGGAGCTACACACTTTAGCATATCACCGCTGGATTGATATAGGTTGCAACGTACGTCACCTGGAGGAGCTTCTGGTGCACTAGCTTCAGGGCATCCACACGTTTCTCAAGTTCGATGTACTCATCGGGAAGTTGGGTCTTGTCTTCAACCTGGCCCAGCTGCTCGCGGATTAATTGCTGTGTGCGCGCAGCAAAGGGCGTGAAGTTCGCGCTATCCAAAAAAGCAAGTGTATCAGTTTCATGTCGGTGATCGCACAGTGTACAGACCGCAGCTCATTGGGAGCTGGTCCGGGGTACACATAAGCACGTAGGCTGCTGATAATCTTACCTGAGGTTCTTGCCGAACGCCTGAAACTTGTCCATGATTGGTACAGTTCACAACAGACCAGCTGGTTTAATGAAGCGAATGAGTAGGGTTGGCCGTTGCAGGTAGAGGATATGTGTGTAGTCTGTTAGTTTGTTTAGGAGAGCTGGTCGGAGAGTGGACACAGCGAGTCGAGGCTCCCGCACCGCCTTGCACCGCCACTGTCACATGCGGACAAAGGTTGTCAAGTGACAGCTTATAGTAATATAAGGATTTACTTCTAACTGGAACCCACAGAGTAAAGCAGTGATCAAGATATTGAGCTGAATATAGGCAAAGAAGAAAAGTACAATCGTGGCCGTAACCTGGTATCACATACTCCCATCCCTCGTCAAACGGCATTGCAGAAACTAGAGATCAGCAAAACAAGCGCATAGACAATATTAGAGCAGTCTATCATATATGGAAAGAAAATCGCTACAAGATCAAGTTATCCAAGGCATCTAGGTCATCGTCGCAAGCATGCGTCGCAGAGTTCGCGCAGGAGGACCTATTTTAATGTCAATGATATATAAAGCCGCACACTGAGTCAAAAGGCATACCTCTGCGATTTTGCTTGACCTCTAGGATCTCCTCTTGATTGGCATCCCCGTAGAGCGCGGTGCTTGGATCGAAGGGTGGTCTGTAATTGTCGATGGCATAGTCATCTAGGTCGCTATCGCTGTCCCGCGGACGTACAAGCATGATTTGTCCAGGAGCTTCGGTGTGGTCGGAGCGACGCTCCATTATCATGCGTGGGGGGGACGAGTAGCGGCGGCGACGTGGCCTGACCGAGATTGATCGCGAACGCGAGACAGTCCTCCTTGCTGAGGTCGTTGAATAATCGTAGGCGCGGGGTTCGGGAAACAAGTAACGTTCAGGAGAGGGGGAGGACTCGACTATCAACGTTTCGCTCGCCCTGGGCTCCATCGTAATTGTCTCTACTCTCCTACGCCTGGATGTTGCTCTGACTGGGGACCGGGCTCTTATAGGTATGACTAGAATCATGGTCAGCCTACATGCTCAGTGGATATGGGGCACGTGGATCGCACCTTCATGCTGACGTTTAAGCTCGCGGCTCCTCTCAATAACAGCGTCAATTTGCTCCTTGGAAAGAGCTAGCTGGATAATAATTAGGTCGCCCTGGCATCTATCAGTACGAATCAAGGAACAGTTCTGCTTTGGCTCATACCTCTCTCTCATAGGGGTAACCAAATTCACGAATTGCTCGAGTATTGACGAGATTTTGCGGCATGCGGGTCTTTCCCTTGCGCGGATACGGCCTCGTATCTTTTACCGTCTCCGTTTCCCTATACCAACTCTCTCGAGCCGGGACCTGGATAGTCTCGAACTCGTCCCGTCGAGTGCGCCGGCGCAATGGTGGTGGGCTAGGCGCGGCCCTGGGATAATAACCATGGTAGTATTCATCTATCTTGCGAGAGGGCAGGCGATCGTAGGTATCCAGAGAAGACTGCCGTCTAAGCATTCTAGGCCGGGGAGGGGGACTCTCAGCATGACGGCGGTCAACTCGCACCAACGCACCTCCGTGGCGGAGATGGTCATCATCGTAGTGTCTGCTCGGCCGGCGAGCAGGAGGCCCATAGCGGTCGGTTTCCTGTAGACGAGAATCCCATCGGAACTCATCTTCAACCCGGCGCGGTGGCCGCTCGAGTACCGCAGCCCCACGGGAGTGACGACGGCCCCGCGACTCACGAGAAAAGTACTCAGTTTCGTTGTCCAAACCCGAGCGCGAGTCGGAGAATCGAGGCATAGTATTGATCGGATGACTCAAGGTTGTCGGCTTGGGCGTACCGTGGGTGACGCTGGCGGATGACAGGAACGAACCGCAGGCAGCAGTTGATGGAATGTGGTGGGGTAAAGAACCGTGGCTGAGAAGAACAAAGGTGAAGCTCGAGTTGGAGAGGAGATCAGTTCGCAGAAAACTGAGCGTTCGACGACAGTAATTTCAATGAAATATGGAGAAGTAGAATATTGAAGCAAAAGTCAAGCGCTGACGAGCAGGAGGGAGTAGAGTACTGTGGTGTTTTATAATGCTGAGCGATGACGTCCATTGTCTGGGGATCCCTCCACCCAAACTCCGTCAATAGAGTCGTAAAAGTGATACAATCCCGTACGGTAATCTTTCCCACTTCAAAGTTGGTTTACGGCCCGTCCATATCCGCTTAATTCCTCCTACAAATCACCTGCTAAGCTATATTTGGGGTCACAAAAAGACGGTGTATACTGTTTTTGTATCGCATTTAATCTGTGACTGACAGTATGAGCATCCGTAGGCCCACACCAGATCATCCCACCGGCCCTTGCAGACGTTGTCCAAGCGTTGACCCATGCATGTCTTGCGTCTCGCCTTTATGATCTACGCTTGTACCTGAAATCTGAACGCTTGTCCCCCACTGATTCGATCCCTGGCTCCATCATCAGCGCTGGCACTGCAGTGAAGGCCAAGAAGATGAATGGGGCATCTCCAGCCATGTGGCTGTGCAATGACCTGGCCTTACACCATTGGCGTACGTATCACCAGCAAATCAATGATGCAGGAAGGAGAAGAGGTGGACGTGGCGGCCGTCGAGGACAGCTACACTGCTGTAAGTGAAGCGTTGAATCACTACAACAGCACATTTGTCAATGTGGGTTGAGGTTCATCCACGTCCTCATCATATTTCGACAGCTGTAATGGTTCATCAAATGATCAATGTAACACTGGACATGTCCCAAACATGTGCTTCGTCCATAGGGTCCACAACCAAGCCTAAAATGTCTGCGTAGACTCATCATTCTTCGAAGTCCTTATCATTCAAGCTCAGAATCCCCATTGCCCAAACGTAGGGCTCAACCGTTGAGCCCATGACAAACCGCCTTTCACGATTGGCCTCGTACTCCGTGTACTTCCAAATCGGCGGCTTCTCCACGCCCATTTCCTGCTTGTAGGGTGGTCCACGTCCTTGCGCTGCAGCATTTCTCCAAGATCGCTCGCACCCATTCGCAATTGCATCCGCTGACTTCCACCCTGTATAGCGGGAAATGTCGCTCAGAACACTGATAGTCCAGCTCCGCTGGTCCGGCGAGACATATTGCACGCCTGCGAAGAAAAGAGGTACCGTAATCTCAATCAGACATGATCCTACTACTGGACTGAAACCCTCAATTCCTGGGTGACCAGTTTGTGCCCCGTATATGCCCGCCGCTATCCTCCCAATAGTCTGGGCGTAATCCGCGGTTGTAACCGCCGAATACCCTGCCGCCACGTGCATCCAAGGGGGCATCGAGGGGTGGAGCCGCAACAAAAGAATGCGGCCGGTATAGTAGAATGCCATGAGACAGGCCATATTGAGTGTGTAGTACTGAATAGCCGGTCCAAAAGGAGAGTAAATTGGTCGGCAAGCATCTGGTGAAAGAGGCAGAAAATCGGGGCCAAGCGACTGAGCAAATACATCAAACGCCGCAAATATGCTCTCCCACTCACGTTCGGCTTCTTCATACGACATATCGATGTCCTGCTCGTGGTGAGAGTATGTGTCACTAGTTTCTGATGAAGTAGCGAAAGCAGCAGGTAACCTCTTCGACCCGCTTGCAGGAATCATGCCATAGAAGGGAGGCACTTGAGGAGAAGAGGCACTAGAAGACTGCCGAGAACCCCGGCCGCCTCCTTGAGATTGATTGTTACCTTGCCCCGCCTCCGTGTTGAAAGGCTGTGGACCGAGACTAGTATGTCCAGGCGCGGCGTAAGGATCAGGAAATCCAGGAGGCCCGGGCTGTCCGGGAGGAGGGCCACGAAAATTAGCTGGCCCTTGACCTGGCCCACCCTGTCTGGGTGCAAACCGGCCCATGAATTGCCCAAACTTTGCGTCTGGTCTCCATTCAGACCCGGTAGACTTTGCCGTCTTTATCTTTCGCTTCCTATCCCGTACTGCAAAATCCGCAAGTCGACCCATCAGCAGAGTCAAGTGATCTGCAGTGCCGTAAAGATCGTTTCTAAGTCCTATACCCGCACGCGGAGGACACTGACCCCACTGAGAGTAAGGCAGACATAATGAGCCACCACTAATAAGACTCTGTAGCCAGTCCTGCTTGCAATACCACCAGTAAAGGTCACATTGGGTACGGAAAGTCTCGATATCCTTGCGGGTAAGGTGTTTGTTCCGGGTCTGGGTGTGCTCCCCTTCGACCTGCCCGAACTGGTCATAATTGACGACACGCCCTAAAAAACACCCTATGAGATTCTCGTCGACATTGGCTTCCAATTCAGCGAAAGGATCATCTTCAACTGTCGGACTGCTGAACATATAGATATCCTGAAAAAAGCTGTGGGTGTTGCTACGCTCAATCCATCGCCTGCGTCGTTGAGCGCGGAGGTCGCGAGTTATACCGGCCCAATCAATCTCGCGGATAAGCTGAGCCGATCCTGCAAGATGATTGTTCCACTTGAAATGATCAGCTATCATCACTTCATAGTATGCTAGAAGTAACGTAGCTGCCAGTGTGCCCAACTGCTTTCGTTGCGTAGGGAGTCCAACCGCTTTTCCTATGCGCCTAAGCGCAAATTGGTAATGTTTGAGCGAGGAAGTAGATGGAGCTTGTTGGAGATACGCGATATGTAAGCTACCCAATGCTAGAATAGCTTGTTGTAGTGCCTGATGTTGGAAAGACTTGAGGGGAAGAGTGTATGTCCACAATCCTTGCTGCGCCATAGGAACTGGAGCACCTAGCATGGTGGATTGATCTGTCCCGTGACGCTCAAATATCGACAGTACTGGACCGGTGGCGTGGATGAAATGCAAGAAAATTCGGGCCGTCTTGGGATTATTGAAAGGGGAAGAGCCAAAGTCCGGCTGATAGGTCGCCAGCATATTGGCCTCATTCAAGTACGTGGTGAAAGAACGATGTTGAGTAGCATCCCGGTTCGCAGATGCCAGAACCATGTTTAGCTGGTTAAAGTCCTGCATGGCCGCTTGCGCCGGTTCCTCGTCCGATTCCACATCGTAGTAGTCTCCATCTTCGTCCTCTTCATAGTGGAAGGGTGATAATTGAGAGGTTGGAGACAGATGTTGGTCACGCGTGTTTGTTTGGGTTTCCATCAACTGCTGAACAGGTAATGTTATTGCTGCAGCCGGTTCAGGAGCCTAGACTACTATTAGTAGCATGAACTAATCATAACATTTGAGGGAGCATACCTCATAATGTTGAGGGGCTTCTCGTGCGATTATTGTGCGCGGTAGCTCTGGAGCAGTCGAAGCGTCACTTTGGAGCTGGGAAGAATCCCACTCATGCACGATATACTGAGAATACTCGTTCTGGGCATGGATTGATGACCCCCGTCTCGTTTGGTCAACTTCAATTGATGAATTTGCCAGCCTGGAGTGTGGTTGTGATTCTGGGAGCGATGTCTGGATCGAAACACGAGTCTGTTCCGCGAACGCAGCATGAGTGGTAGAAAATCCTGCGGGAGATCTACCAGGAGGCTGTGGGTGCCTGTATTCTACGGCAGAGGCTGCAGGAATCTTCGGGGCCAGTATCGGCCCATGGGTGCCCGCCGACGTTAATTGAAAGTCGATTTGGCTCTCAAACTGGTTTGGAGGTACAGGCTGTGCTGGAATGGTACTCGGTACTCCAGGTATTCCCAGAGGGTTTTTGAAGATCAATCGCTGTGCATAGCCCTTACACTCTCGTTTTGATTTGGTACAGTTCTTGCAAATTGGCTTCTCTTCTCCACATTTGATACGACGTTGTCGGCAGGCTGGTTACATCCGTCAGTGGTTTTTTGCGCAATGGATAATGACACGTACTTAAACAGCCGGTCTTAGTGCGCTTTCTCGGGGGTTTCGCAACAGCCAGCTGCTGCTTTCCCACAATCTTGTTAGGTTGATCTTGCTTCATACCCGGCGGGTTTGAGCTAATAAGATTCACGTTCTCCATGGCCGCGGAGCAAATATCTCTCAAGGGAGAGCTCCAATTCCATAGTCAGGAGATAAGGGCGCTTGATGGACGGTGAGGTAATGACTATGAATCTTGGAGGTATGATAGATTCGGGATTGTGGGGAGTTCGGGCCGGGGGATCTGAGTGCCAAAGTGTCAGCCCCCTAAATGGTAAGGTTATTAACAGCGAGTGCACGGACCTTAAATCGCCTCGTGCTTATCATTTAGTTGGACCTCTCGTGCTTGATATCCTCTATTCGGATTTACGGTAGAGGCTCATGTTTCTGTTGTGTTTATATCTTAGATGTGAGAGATAGAGAATTCCCGACGTATAGTACATCTAGAAAGAGACTCTTCTGTATGACGCTGCTGGGCTACAAGCAGGTATATTGAGTCGCGTTCACGTTATTTAGCTGAAGGCGGGGAGTGCCAAAGACACCGCCTTGAAAATACCGGCAGAAACGGCAATCGAGCGCCAAAAATTTCTTGCATTTTGTTGGTCCTTTTAATCGTCATATTTTGAGTCTGATATTCATACACCGGCAATATCCCAGGCTTTCTCCAAGTGTTTCCGGACAGCTTACGCCTTCCGTGCTAGCCATGTTCGCAGTACCGGGCTGGTCAGTTTCGGCCTCTGCGCTCAAAAGGCAGAGTGAGCCGCAACCCCAAACCAAAGCCAGCCAGTCCTCAAAGTCTGAGGCGAATTCGAATGCGAATGCGAAATCGAACAAGCGCAAACGAGATGATAATGTCACCAAGAAGAATGTCGATTTGATGTATCGTCGACACATTGAGGGATTGACGGGTCAGTCGAATCCTGCGAAGCCCAACTCTGCAAAACCCAAGCCAGAGAAAAAGCCCTGGGAGCGCAAGAGGGAAGAAAAGAACGATGCTGCCAAGCGGGATAAGGATCAGGATCAGGACTCAAAGACGACTGATACACTGGTAGCTGGAGCGGACGGTAGTGCCGAGGAGAATAAGAGTGCCAAGAGGAGGAGAAAGAACAAGAACAAGGGCTCGCAACAACAGACGGGAGAAGAAAACAAAGCGACTCCTAATGAAGCCTCTGTTACTGAATCGATACCGCCTGCACCTCCAACCACAACGGCTGTCCTTACACCTCTACAGCAGGCCATGCGGCAGAAGTTAATCTCGTCCCGTTTCCGTCATTTGAACGAAACCTTATACACTACTCCGTCAACGAAGGCTCTCGAGCTGTTTACTTCGAACCCTGAACTATTCGAAGAATACCACGCCGGTTTCTCCCGCCAAGTCAAGGAGTCATGGCCTTCCAACCCCGTTGACGGCTACATTAATGCCATCCGTACCCGAGGAGCCATCTCCCCTGCTCCAAAGAAGGGAAACAAGCCGGACCAAAAATCCCGAGGTCTGGCCTTACCGCGCCGGCCAAACGGTATATGCACCATTGTCGACCTTGGCTGCGGTGACGCACAACTCCACCGCGCTCTACTCCCCTCCGCCAAAAAGCTGAACTTGAAGCTCCACAGCTTTGACCTACACGCTCCCAAAGACTCACCCATTACCAAAGCCGACATTTCCAACCTACCTTTGGAAAGTGGCTCCGCTGACATCGCGATCTTCTGCCTCAGCCTGATGGGCACAAACTGGGTCTCTTTCGTCGAAGAAGCATGGCGCGTTCTCCGCAGTGACGGCAAGGGTGAATGCTGGGTCAGCGAAGTAAAAAGCCGCTTTGGCAAAGTGCATCGCAAGAAAGCCCAAATCGGCGCGAAACGAACACTCACGAAAGCCGAGAAGAAGAAACTCAAGAAGAAGCGCGCGGGCGATGACGATGCCGGCTCGGATGTCGACGATGCAGAGATCTACGCTGAAGATGCCCGTCCCGCGCAAGATGATGAGACTGATATCTCTGCTTTTGTCGAGGTCTTTAGGACACGTGGGTTTGTCCTCAAATCTGACACTGTGGATAAGTCGAATAAGATGTTCGTAAAGATGGAGTTTGTAAAGGCGGGCGGTGCACCAACGAAGGGCAAGCATGCATCTGCTTCTGGGGCTCCTGCATCTGGGAAGAAGAAGTTCATCGAGAAAATGGTGGCTGAGGATGGTGGTATGACACCGGAGGAGGAAGCGGCTGTGCTGAAGCCCTGTGTCTATAAAATTCGGTGACGAGTGTCCACGTTGACGAAAACTGTGTATGAGTAATTCTCTATGATACCAGCATTAGTATATATAGAAGTCGCATCTGTTCCACCGTTCCAAATCCTCGGGATATTAGTGAGCTACATTTCAAAGAAGCAATGCTTCATGGTCATGAGACGAGGTCATCGTTTTCTATGTGAGTTCAAGGTAACCCTGTAATGTATCCACAAAAATTTCATTACGGCCTCATCACAGACTGACTAGGTAGTCGCTCATTGATTCCCACCTAGCTGCGCGACAGCGCGTCCCATCTCCTCGTCGTTGTAGATACGGAAACCCCTCTCCTTGGTGACGCTCGCCAACTGAACGTTCTTCGCGTCTAGCTTCTCCTCCATGACTTGCTTAAGTGTTTTCAAAACTAGTGTCTCAGCCTCGGCAAGTGTCAACGAGCGGTGGTATTCATTTTGCAGTTCTGCCTGTGCCCCCTCACTTCCGGACCCGATGGCCTTCGCATCATAACGGTAAAATGTACCGGAGGGCTCGGCGTGATATCTGGTAGAGACAATAGTCAGTGGATAATGTTCGTAGTAGAAGAGATATGTGGTGTTAAACAAATTGAAAAACAGGCAGGGAAGACTCGAATAGAAGAGAGAGAGACGTACAGCTGAGGACCGTCCTCGTCAATACCGGCAATCAGAAGAGCGACACCGAAAGGTCTGCTCATGACACTCTCCTCATCATCTCCAGTCTCTCCGAATCGTAGGGCCAAGTCACAAATCGCCTGGGTGCAGCTCTCGACACGCAGAGGTTCAGCGTAGTGGAAGGCATGGTTCTGGCTTTCAACGCGGGCATGCTCAACTAAAGACCGGGCATCTGCCTGCAAGCCAGACATAGCACATCCGATGTGCTGGTCAATTTCCACAATCTTCTCAACTGAGGACGCCTCGAGCAGGGTGGATGTGACACGCTTCTCGACACCTAAGATGACACCTTCGGATGTTGCTACCTGTGGAAGCAGTCAGCGGATTCGTTGCGGTCATTGTCGAAGAAGCTGATAAAGTGCCCCGCCATGTACGACTCCGAAGTGTCCAGGCTGAAAGACAATATTAAGAACGAATGACATACACCGATGGCGGTTGAACCGAGCTTGATAGCTTCGAGCGAGTATTCAACTTGGAACAAACGACCTTCCGGAGAGAAGGTGCTGTGATTATCACGATTAGAATGGATGCAATAGCGTATCGGAGGTTAAACAAGGAAGTTTCCTACTTGATTCCACGGTCTAAGAAGAAAGGTCAGATTGCGGGTATTAAGAGGAGGTCTGATGGAGCTTACCGTATTCCGATCGCGCGATGAACATTTTAGATTATATGATTGAACAATGGGATCCGGATTAGTTAGTATAATAGATAATGCCAAAGGGATATCTCGAATCAGCAGGTAGGGCGGAGGACGTAAGGGTAGGAAGTTTCATGGAGCTGAAGCTCTGCATGAAGCTCTGAGACGATGATGGCTACGCAAGTCGCTAGTGCCTGGCGGAGATCTCAGGCATCAAGGCAACAACAACACCCACCGCTCCAACCAAAACGTCGGGACTGCGCAATGCTAGGACCAGCTCAATTTCCTATTCCCAGTGCCCTAACATCGTCATTTTCTTCTATCTATGCATAATTTGTTCTTCGTTTTGTACACTGGGGGTCCATGTCCATCAATGACCGCCGCACCAGCCACATGAACCCGCCACGACCCCGCGTTGCGTCCAGTCGCGTCGCCGATGCTGAGAAGCCCGGTTTACGCGGCGGCACAGCTTCTCCATTGCAAGCAGAAAATATGGATCATCGCGGGAGCACGTCAACCCAGAAGAGCAAAGTTCCCAGAGAGCATGTCACGTCTGAAAAACGCACCGAACGCATCATCATTCAGACTAAAGAAAAGATGCAAGGTCGCACGAGAAACCCAGTGAGGGAGTCGCCCAGCGCAGGGAACCGAGGGGAGGGAGATAAGTCGCGGTCGAGGAGGGCTAATACGGCCGGAGCTCTCAGCCCTAGTTTGCGGAAGAAGGAAAAGGAGACCTCAGATGGTAAGGCATTCATCCAGGCTGAATATCCTCTATAATTTTGACTCTTACCAGCACCATGGAACCCGCACGCATCCTTGATGCCCTATACTACTGCGCCGCTGGCTAGTCGTGTATCCGTACCTCCGTTATCCTCAACTCTACCTCAGTCCCTTCAACCTAAACCACTACGCGATCTGTCTACTGATGCGCAGGAGAAGGCGATTTTGGAAGACCTATTGTTTGTTTTCATGGGGTTCGAAGGCCAATACATCCAATACCAGGCTCAATATGACCCGACTGCAGAGAAGGACAGATTGACAGGACCGGCTTTCCAACTACCGTCCGGGCTGGATCCTACTCTGAGGGACCTTACACGGTCCATGTTGAAGATGGCCACACATTACAGTGCGCTGGAGGCGTTCGTGGAAGTTCAGAGTCGTGCAGAGTACGGTGCAGTAAGCCACGCCCTATGCGCTACGATTCGGAAATTATTAAAGGACTATTTGATCCTCGTTGCCCAGCTCGAGACGCAACTTCTCAACAACCCGAATTTCACCCTCCATGTACTCCATCTTCATACCATGCCCACCAGCCAATGTCTAGCCCAGTTATATTCGTTAGGTCAGGAGCTGTTGAGACGAAACGGTCTCTTGGATCAGGATATTGATGAATCGATTGACGACTTTGACGACGTTGATAACATTCTCGAACAGCTTAGAGAAGGGGGAGATCTTATTCCTGGAGCAATGTCTAGCAAAAAAATTTGTAAAGGAGGTAATGTACTACGCTTGCTGACCGAGCGACTGGCAACGTTCTCCGGCGATCCGACGACAAAAGCGCTATTGGAAACTCTTCTTCGTGAATCGAGCAGGCCCTACATGACAATGCTCAATGAATGGCTCCACCATGGAGTAATCAAAGACCCCCACGCAGAGTTTCTCGTCAAGGAGCAGAAATGGATCAAGCGAGAAAAGCTGGAAGAGGATTATACAGATGAATATTGGGAGAAGCGCTATACCATCCGCGACAACGAGGTGCCCCCACAACTCGATAGCGTACGTGACAAGGTCCTACTAGCTGGGAAATACCTGAATGTGGTGCGAGAGTGTGGAGGGGTGGACGTCAGCAAAGCGGTTAAGGATGTTCCGAAGACATTTGATGACCCTCGCTTTCTGGAGAACGTCAACGCTGCTTATACATATGCCAATGCCTCTTTGCTGAATCTTCTGTTGACTAAAAACTCTCTCACTACTCGTTTCCGCTCCCTAAAACACTACTTCTTCCTCGATCGATCTGATTTCTTTTCCTATTTCCTCGAGCTTGGAGCGTCTGAGCTTCGCAAGCCAGCCAAGAACGTGAACGAAAGCAAACTACAATCTCTCCTTGATTTAGTCTTGCGCCAACCAGGCAGTATTGCCGCGCAGGACCCATTCAAGGAAGATGTTAAAGTCCGGATGAACAAGATCGGACTCACCAAATGGCTTATGCAGGTTGTCAGCGTCTCCGGTATAGACCAGGATAACCCAGAAGCCGCTCTGGAAAAGTACCAAGCACCGCAAGCAGGCAGCGAGGATGACAAGGATATCGTTGGCTTTGATGCCCTGGAGCTCGACTACACCGTTCCCTTTCCACTCTCCCTCGTTATTAGTCGCAAGACAGTCCTCCGGTACCAACTCATCTTTCGACATCTACTCTCCCTCCGTCATCTGGAATCCATGCTTTCATCCGCCTGGTTAGACCAGAGCAAAGTCCTGGGATGGCGCCACAAATCAACTGACCGACGGCTAGAGCTTTGGAAGAGGCGCGCTTGGAACCTTCGAGCGAAGATGCTTGTCTTCGTACAGCAGTTACTCTACTTTTGTACGGCTGAAGTAGTCGAACCGAACTGGCAAAGCCTTATGGACCGCGTGAACGGTACCGACGCAGATGGATCAGAAGTCACCGTCAACGGCACCAAGCAGGTCAACCGAACAGTGGACGAACTCATGCAGGACCACGTAGATTTCCTAGATACTTGCTTGAAAGAGTGCATGCTGACGCAGGCTAAACTGCTAAAGGTATATTCTTAGACTATCCAAGCATTCCTTCTAGCGCTGACAGACGTCGCCCACTTAGATCCATTCAAAACTCCTAACCTGCTGCACAATGTTCGCCTCCTGGACTGCAGCACCTCTTGGCCGCGCCCTTATCTCAGCCGATCCAGGACTCAGCGCAAATCCTGCTACTTCTGACGGACGGGGCTACGACCCTGCCCGGATTGGGAAACTCGAGGATACATTGAAAAGATATGAAGATCATTTTGGCCGCCATCTTCGGATTCTTATGGATAGGTAAGCACCGCTCTCTCATTATCTCTTCAATGCCCTGTTATTGATGTTCTGCCTAGCTTGAACTACTTCGCGGCAACTGAAAGCGTCGTACTGCTGAAACTAGCGCATGCCCTAAGCTCTATCAGCAAGGAAGACTGAGTCAATCACAAAGCCTCCATTATCCAGCAGGGCCAGTATTTATGATGCACTTATCATACTCACCCCTCCCTGAAAAGACACCCGCATCCAACGCTGAAAACCGCAGCGTCGTATACCCACCCATACCTACGTCTGCGCTGGCAGCCCGGAAAACAAACACTCAACCTTTAATCCCGACAACGTTCGACAGAAGACAGAGTGTACGTTCGCGGACGGCCCGTTGCTGTCTTCTGTGCTGTCGTGAAAAGACGGCCGACAACTCGACCGTCAGATGTGCCCGAGCAGTCGAGACGTCCGCTGAACGTCCGTCCTTTCGACCAATGCGGACCAATGCATTTGATTTTATTGGCCCCCTTAATGAATTGCAACCCTCCACACCTCTGTACCAAATCCCCATTCTCCCGGCCTCCGTTGGCTCGTTAGCTGGGCGCTCAGACTTGAGTTCGTTTTCGAGTGGGGCCCGGTGTGTCAGTCATTATCTCTATGATTTGTTTCAGTAGCTCTTTTAGGAGTGAGGCTATGCATGTTATGACTGCACAGCTGCTTGATAGGTTAATAGTCTATAACGAGAAACAAACGCTCCTCAGCTTGGAACTGAACATCCAAACTCCATTTGCCCAACAAGCTTTGTCTCAGTGAAAAGAAAATGAAAGATAGCTAGCCAGGCTCAGCGCAAGCAGTACTCCATAGAGCTATATATTATTGAATGACCACTGATTTCTGTAGCATGCAACATTAACTGAATGCAGGACCGATTTTCACCCCCGCCGAGTTTCACAGGTGACAAGTGGAGCCACTACGGAGTGACAGTGGGACTGGGATGTTTGCTCTCGCCGCCCTCTTCCCGAGGGTGAACCGTGGCTCTGGGATCCCTAACAAACCCTCGTTCAACGTCTGCTAACTAATTCTGTATAGACCCGACGATTTGGGTAGACTCTACGTCAAAACAACCAACATGATCCGAACCGCGTTGGCCTGCATAAGCCCCCTGGTTGCTTACCTGACGTATCGCACAGGATGTCCCTCAGTCAATTATCGCACTTTATCAATTTGAGGATAGTGTGTCCCGCTTTCATGCAGCAATTCAAATCAGGATCATTCTGCTGCATTGCATGTGCCGTCTGAATCCTGAGCAGTTTGTCTCTGGCCAGTAGTGATGTCACCGTCCTCAGATCTGCAGCCCGTCAGTTGTTCGGCTTTAATCTTATAGGGATTGACGGGAATGAGTAGTACTACTTCGTACAATCCAGTCGAACTGTCCCGTAATCTAAACTCTCTTTTACGTACTCACAATAGACCTCCATGCAAGTCAGAGCTGCTGGCCTAAATGGGGCCCGTCAAGGATCCACAGTCGCTGCTGATTGAGTCCTGATGGCTGAGCGCCCCATCATTCGAATTGTTCTGCGTGAATGAAGTTTTGGAGAATCGACCGTTGATTCCATTGGTTGGCTTCCAAGGCAGGTACCGACATATTTGTCTCCCTGCTATCCTCAATTTGGCTTGCCGGCCGTGCAGATTGTCATTCAGAAATCCTAGTGCTATAAGCCCGTGTCACATATCTGGAACAAGAAGACATGGCATCTTAAAGGAGCGGTGAACAGAGAACACAAGAGCAGAAATGATGAAAGGGAGAAGGATCCAAGATCCTGCAGGTCTCCATACATCGAACTTCAAACCGGTAGCCCTCAGTCTCACATGAGCTACGGGCCCGCTGCAGACTATTTTTGTTTGTCCACTAGCCTGCGCATAAAAAAGGTCTTTTCGAGATAATGTTCTCCTGCAATCTCGACCACTGTCAAAATTGCGCCACTCAATTGAATGACGCCAGAAGAATAAATGACCGCATATGCTAAGAAACAAGGATCCAGCATACAGTATATAAGCGGTTCTTTAGGTAGCGAGCTGCGAAGCCAAGCCACAGTAAAGACAGAAAGAGTCTTTCTCTAAGCCCTAGAAACTTTCTGCGTAATCGCTAAATTGGTCGGTACATTTTGGACCTAGCTTAGCCTGCCATGTTTTTATTAGCAATCGCTGCTTCTCCTGGGCATGCCGGTTACGTCGCTATATATGGTCCTTCGTTCGCCATCGAATTCCTATTCAAGGCTTAGCCTAGTTAATTTCCTGACGTGCATGTGTTCCCAATAATAAGCAACCCATAGAAGCCGCGCATCTCCACTAATGGACATCTTGCGAATCACGAGCGGCCGTCTTATTGCCCTGGACTTGACCGAGACCCCTATGTATGACATCCCATCACCGCGGGGCGTGCAACGAAACTGCAGCCGGCTGCAGGCTTCCGGCCCCAAGGGTCTGGTCAAGGCTGGCTAATCATTTGAAGCCAGGAGTGTGTCAAAGGCTCAATTCAGTTTGAAGACTATTCGAAGGCAACTGTTCTGGCCACCTAAGGCTTGCCATCGAGGACTGAGAAGGTAATGGCGATCCTTTGGTTAGACCAGTATTATCTGTTGCGATTCGTGGACTGTGCCACTCTGCGGCGCACCACCGACCCCTCCGCGACCCTGTCCCTGCGGTGCTGTTTGGGTGTAATCATTCTATACCTGGCAAGGTAAACATGTATTTGTGCGGGCAAAGGCTACACTGATTGTATTGAAGCCACGAGCGGAAATCGTGAGATATGGAGCCAGTTCTGCAGCTCTTTTCCGTCTCGCCCGGGGTAAGCAGTCAACAGGCTTTGCTTCATGTACCCGTTATGGCCTCTCTTTGAATTGGGACACGAATAGCTCTAGGCTGAGCAGGGCCACATACCATTTGTACGTTTCGTACCAGGTAGAAAAGTGAGCCAGGTGTCATAGCCCTTTGCCGAGTCAACTCGAGAGCGAAAAATCACTGGTTATTTGTCCGTGCCCAGCGGCAATTCCATGCCGACGGATTGCTCTGCCACAACGATCGCTTCAACAAAGACTTGAACCACACTAAGTTCGCGCGTCACCCGCCACAAGGCATAATTTCAACATCCCACCTTGATATAAAGTCTTTGTCTCTCCATCCTGAGGCAGTTTTCTAGTCGACGCAGAAAATACTTCGAGCCTTGACAGGTGATAATGACGTACGCATCTCCCAAACTTGACCAGATATTTGTTGGATGTCCTGACTTTCTGCTTCCCAAGGAGCCCAAGTTCGCAAACAGAGGAACTGGACGACGAATATATCCGCTTAATATCCGTCCATGGCCGTGAGTATCAGCAGTATTCAATCGACAACAAGATTTCATTTGAGCCGGTAGACGAGGTGAGACTTGTTTGTCCATAATGGGACTTGGCTCGTCTCTAATTGTCAATAGGATGAAGCTGAACGGTTGGATCTTCAGCACCAGATCTTCAGCAAAGTCTTTGACAACCGACTTATCTTCCCTCCAATCCCGCGGCTCCGAAGGGTGCTGGACTGTGGTTACGGCACCGGGTCGTGGGCCATCGATGTGGCAGAACAGAACCCTGACTGCGAGGTTCGGAACTTACATCTGAACACGATACACTAGAACTTATTAGCTGATCCTCTTATTCTCGAAAGGTGATTGGGATTGACATTTATCCTTTCATGAACCCCGACGATACACCGGAGAACCTCTGGCTCCAGGTAAGCTGCCATACACTCTCTTACCGAAATCGAGGTACAACCCCGCGCTCGAGCGCAAACTCCATACTGAGTGAATGGAGAATCATTGCAATCATTTCCCTCTCTAAAACTCGTCCATGACCAAATCTTCCCATCAATCGAATGATCATTTGGGAGATGCTGACGACATTATCGCCAGGTAGATGATCTAAACCGCCCTTTCACCTTTCCTTCGAATCACTTTGACCTTGTCCATTCTCGGCTCCTCGCGGCAGGCATTAATCGGTCTCGGTGGCCATCGTATATTCGAGACATCAAAAGGTTCAGCGTTTAACGGCGAATCCGTACCAAACCAATCGTTGACGGCACGAGACTGACAATTGAATGATAGAGTCCTCAAGCCCGGGGGATGGGTGCAACTGGTCGAGATATACTTCAACGTCCAATCAGACAATGGTTCCATAAGCGAAAACCATGCTCTGAGGCAATGGAGCTCGCAGATCATGAGGTCAATGGAAGACATTAAGGATCTGAGAGTAGGCACCCGCTTGAAGACCCTCCTGATGGCAGAGGGATTCACGGAAGCTGACGCGAAGATGATCCCTCTACCTTTATCTGCGTGGCCCGACAGTATGAGCCCCTTAAAAAAGCTTCCTGTCTGTCGTTGTTGATTAACTGACAGTACACCTCAGACCCGACAAGCCGAGATATAGGCGCGATGAATGGTGAAAATATCACCAAGCTGCTCACTTCCTTGTCGCTGTATCCACTGACTCGCCGCCTTCACATGTCTCAATCGCAATACGAAGATTTGATATGCAGGGCTCAAAGAGAGGTCAGTGATCTGAGCCTGAAAGCTTACTTTCCGCTGTAAGCAAGCCTATACACCCGAAACATGTCACGGTCTTCTGACAGCACAGTTATGTTTGTATTGGACGGAAACCTCGGCGTTGACAGGGAATGGAACGATGTCCGGCTTGGTGGTTGCCATATCTCATGTAATGTGAGAACCCCGTCCCTGGTTGACCTGGTTAAAGCGTTATGTTCTGCCTGACTCTCCCCTGAAGAGCTTTAGTATTCGTCAACCGGGTTGAAGAAGTCAATACAAGTCGGAATGGATGCTTCAGCTCGAAAGTGGTCAGTTGAATGAACGGCATTGTATGCGAGGTCTATCGTTGTCATCCAAAGAAGAAAGACAGATAACGCAATACATACAATATCCATGTTAAGTGCTGCAGAAGGACTTCCCAGGTTCTCCGGCAACTGGGATCATTTCCCTGTACCATTCTGACGAGTAGCTTCAACTTCCAAGGCCAATTGCATTTACCCAAACCCGAGGGGTAAGGCATGCCAATTCTCCAGCCGGGAGAAGACAAGAGGTTGAAACATTTGCAGGACCGAAGAAGCTGTTATTGAAAGGACAAACCGGTTGGGAAGACGCGTCTGTGTTGCTGGCTTCAAGAGACTAGCATGCGCGATCGGCGGCGCCTATAAGCACTCCATTCCAAGGAAAAAGAATTGTTGCGATAGGCAAATTACCAAAGCCAACACAAACATGAAAACCAAAGCAGCACTCCGAAGTTAATCAGAAACAAGAAGATGATTGAAATAGTGAGGGGGTGGAAGTACAGGGAAGGATGACGAGAGCGAGTGGGAAGATCCAAGACGGCGGGTGCGGTTGAACCTTCTTTCCTTTGCATCATCCCAAAACAGTTGATTATTGATAGAATCCCTTCCTTTTCCTGCCCGTATTCGTGGTACGTATCGGATTTATTCCTTTGCTGGCTTCCCGACTGGTCTGGCTCTCCGCGCTCTAGCACTAAGCAAGCTAATTGTTCCGGTTCCTGAAAGGCGCACTCAACAATGGACTCATTCAATTCATGAAGAACTTGGCTCCGGCACTATAGGAGTACAAATCTCAATCCATGTCCTTCCTTGGCGAGTTTATGATCTGTGGAAGACTCTTAAAGACGCTCTAAAGACGCGCTGAAACTGCTTGGAACTCATTGGCCATTTCACCGAGTCAAGGGAGATACTCGACAGCTGTATCGCCATACCTAGATGCAGTTACCAAGCAAACGGCGTGGTTTCCGCTGAATATCAAAATAGCATTATCTAATTGCTGGTCAATGCAGATCTTGTTATCTACACGAGTTGGACCGTTGTTTCAGTCCCGCGAATATTTGAGCTTTCTCCATTCTCAGGTCAAAGATATAGCCGATTTGTTGCCGATTGGAACCCAATTCGTCTGGATCAAGGTCAAGACCTTGCACTCTGGCAGAAATTGTGGTGTACGCCATACAGACTATGGGTTATGTCTAACAGGGAATGAGACGAAGTGGTTTTATCCTTTGTGAATTACTGCCTTTAGCGTGCACTGGACAAAGCTCCTTGCATCCTCAGATCCTGGCATGTCTATTCGCCTATACCAGACAGTTCAGGAGGTTAAAATCCCTGAGCTCGGTGGAACTGGGAGCCTGGGACTGGCCGGCAATCATATGCCGGAGCTGTTCCGCAGTACTCTCGGAGACGACGTAGTATAAAGCTTGCTAAAGAGTAAGAGCTAAAGAGTAAGAGATAAGCATGAGATTCTAGCATACAGTCTTGCTTCCGTAAAGAATCGAAGGATTGAGTGTTGGGAGTCTCAACCGCCGTTTGATGCCTTATTTTTGCCTCATTTCACAGGCCACAAACTTCCTGTCTCGGTAAGTGGCCGACCAAAAATGTTTCCGCCATCAAAAGAATTTCGCATCGTTCAGTCTTGCGGTCTGTCTCAACCAACAGGAACATTGTCAAAATGCCATCTACAAACAACAAAGATAAGCCATGGGATACGGATGACATTGACAAGTGGAAGGTGCGACTGCACTTGAACAAAATCCTCGTTGTTCTCCAACTAACCTGCGTCCTATGATAGATCGAAGAATTCAAACCAGAAGACAACGTCGGCGGTAGTTTCGCCGAAGAGTCGTCATTCGCTACGCTATTCCCTAAGTATCGCGAAGTTTATCTGAAAGAAGCATGGCCGGTTGTTACGAGGGCGCTGGAGAAGCATGGGATCGCTTGCACGTTGGATTTGGTCGAGGGTAGCATGACAGTCAAGACCACGCGGAAGACTTACGACCCGGCCGCGATTCTCAAAGCTCGTGACTTAATCAAGTTGTTATCGCGAAGTGTTCCTGTACAACAGGTAAGTTGTCACACCTGAAAACCATCACCCAGTATCTCTAGCCCATGATTGAGTCTAAAACCACTTTCTGCAGGCTCTAAAAATTCTCGAAGACGGCGTCGCATGCGATATCATCAAGATTAGAAATCAAGTCCGCAACAAAGAACGTTTCGTCAAGCGTCGCCAACGCATCCTTGGTCCGCAAGGCTCAACTCTCAAGGCTCTCGAGCTTTTAACAGGAACCTACATCCTTGTACAAGGAAACACCGTCTCTGCGATGGGACCGTACAAAGGTTTGAAGGAAGTCCGAAGAATTGTTGATGACTGCATGGCGAACATCCACCCCATCTACCACATCAAAGAGCTCATGATCAAGCGCGAACTCGCCAAGGATCCCACCCTAGCTCATGAATCATGGGACCGATTCCTGCCTAACTTTAAGAAGCGCACATTGTCCAAGCGTCGCAAGCCGTTCAAGGTCACCGACAAATCAAAGAAGGTCTACACACCCTTCCCACCGGCGCCGGAGAAGAGCAAGGTGGATCTGCAGATCGAGTCTGGAGAGTACTTCTTGTCCAAGGAGGCCAAGGAACGTGCGCAGAAGGAAGAGGTTATGGAGAGGCAGCGGTTAAAGCGCGAGGAGAAGATGAAGGAGCGGGAGAAGGCGTTTGTGGCGCCGGAGGAGCTGGAAGAGACGGAGAGGGCCAAGAAGGAGAAGAAAGAGAAAAAGAAGAAACGGAAGAGGGAGTCGGAGGTCGAGCCCGAAGTCGATGGTTCTGAAAAGAAAGAAAAGAAGAAGAAGAAGAAGAGCAAGTCGAAGACAGAGTCGGACGACGAATGAGTGAGCATGTATTGATGCTTGTTCATCTTATTATCTGTACTTTCTTGTTTCTTACATTGTTTCCTAGGCACCTTCTGATGTATTACCAACAATTGGCGCTAGGCATGGCATGGGCTGGCGTTTACTTTTGTTCGAACCTTACGGCAGAATCAAAATCTATCTATTGATGACAGTCAGCTTTCCAGTTCATGCACAAAGTAGGGCTTGCAATTCCATATAATCTTCGAAGCCATGGCCCCATTCCTCCTTTAGCCAGAAATGCGTCAGCATATACTAGCTTAAAATGATCAGGTGATTTCAGAAACATGTTAAAACATAAAGAGTAGCATATTGCCAATAAGTCTATATACGATATGGCTGACAAATATTGTTGTCCGGTCTTCAACCGCAATTGGGGATATATACTTCTCTATCTCACTGTCTATCTGCTGACCTCTGAATTAGGAAAGAATAAGTATCTCTTATCCCGTCTATCTCCATTCTCTCAATTTCTTGTCCTCCAAGAAAGCCTCCTGCTCCTTCCTACTCTTACCCAGATCCAACCAAACGCCCAAAACCCCCGCCGCGAGCACACTGATGCCCACCAGAAAGTAAAACGGCAGACTAGCATTCCCACTCTCACTCGCATCGATGATTGCACTTGATACCAAAGGCCCGATGAAACTGCTCGTCTTGCCAACAATGCTAAATAGAGAGAAGAACAAGAACTCATGTCCGCGCGGCGTCACTTCCGAAATCATAATCTGGGAATAGCTGTACCAGGGACACACAAGGAGGCCATAGTAGGCTTGATATACCCAGACCTCCCAAGTGTTGTGGAAGCCGAATCGGTTGGTGAAGATGCCAATCATGCCCCAGAGGTCGAGGACGATTACAGCGGCTACAATAATGTGAAAGAGCACTAGAGGGGAGAGGTTGAGGCGGGTCTGAATGTGCCAAAAGGCGTATATGCCGATTGCCTGTTGGTTTGGAAGATTAGGTTGTTGGGTTAAGACGGTGGAAGAGGGGAAGGAAAGAATGTACCTGCGCTGTGATGCCGACGATCAGCAGATATGTGAGTTGAAGGGTATTGTAAGCGACAATGTTGTTTTGGAGTGTTGAAATCACTGTCACGGTGGTGTTGAGAGAGTCACCGAGCAGGAAGTATCCTGTTCCACCGTCAGCCTCGAAGCCCAGAGAGACTCTAAGAAAACCATGGGCAACAAAAACCCACCAACAAGATAAAGCAAACTCTGCTTCAACCTCCATATCTGCCTTGCAGCTACATAGATCTGCTTGAGGCCAGCAACAACTATGCTCCGCCCTCCAGTGCCTTGCCCCGGTCGTCTTTTCTCAAGGACAAACCAGGGCAGCGAAACAAGCAGCCAAACACCACTCGCAAATGCAATCAGCACACTTAGACCCCAATTATTACTCGCTTGGCTATCATCAACTCTCAACCCAAACATAATCCCCACAATAACTGCAAGGATAAAAATCTCCCCAACAGATTGTACATAAAACGCAATGTTCGCCAGTTGGCTGCGCTTCATAGTATCCGCGAAGTCGTACTCCTCACGAGATATAGAGCCAGACTGATACTCGTCCGCCTTGGATTTCATTTCGACTGTATTACGCGCAAGGCCCGGGAATGCAGCTGTCCAGAATGTTAAGGTTGTCTGGTAGGCGATCAGGCCGACGATATATAGCCCCACGGCGACATGCCATTTCTCTGCATCGTGGACACCTAGCCAGCCAAAGCCAGTGGCGTACGCGACAAGTGATAGCCCGATGAGGATATTTGGCCTCCAGGTGCCGAAGTCTGCGAAGCTGCCGATGATTAGGAAGACGAGGACTTGGACAGCAAAGGAAATGCCGTTGCAGAGGAGGACGATGCTCTCAATGGAGCGCAGTTTTCCGGCGAAAAATAACTGTCCATTCTCGTCGGTTGCCTGCGACAGCAGATTCTGGAACGCTGTGGGTGCGAAATCTAGTCGTTGATGTTATGCATCAGTATGCTAAGCTTTGCCAAGGTAGTGGCTTGAGGCGGCACCCACTGAACAGGGACAGGCCATTATTGCCTATGTAGTAACTGGTACAGTTCAGCGAGGCAAGGGTCTCATTGGACTGAATGAAAATATCACGCACGCATAATAGGCCCAAATCTCCAGTCGTGTTGTCCGGTAGCTCTCATCGAACTGGTCGGGAGCTGTGGGCCGTTCGACTGCTGCATTCGCTTCGGCGTCTAGCTCTTGGACAGCAGGGCACTGGGCCTTCTCCATTTCTAGAGAGGCGACAACAGTCATATCGAGCGTGTTATAGCCGAACTTGCGACTTCTTCGCGAGGTTGTTGAAATCAATTGAAGAATAAGGTTCCGAAGTCCCCCACAGAAATTTCGACCGTTCCCGCACAAGCGATAGGCTAGATACACCGGCGCTAGGAGTTCTAGACTGGCTTAAAACCGGGAATGTGACGCTTGAATCTTGGTGGGGTGCGGAGAGTACCTATGGAATAGATGGAAAGTTATTTCAATATACAAAATCCTATGTAGTCAAGTATGTTGTACGGGAGTGTATGTGCTTATGTATACCTTGACCGGGTATCCAAGTCTATACAAACAGAATCGCAATCATAACTTGGCCTGCCCGCTCTCAATTGACGACCAACTGAGTTTCGTAAGCTTTTCATATCTGGTCCCATTCAGCCAGTACAGTTTATCGCCATTCCAGTCGACAAGAGGGTCCCAGCCCTTCTTCGTCAATTCGCCCTTGGCCTGTTTGAATGTGACTCCCGTAGCAACCCTATTGCGAATTTGTTAGGCTCTCTTCCTATGTTCTTATTCAGACAGGGACATACTTTTCTGTCAGTCGGACAAGCCGGGGAATGGCGTAGGATGGAACACCCTTCTTCTTCAGCTCCGCATGGAGCTTGCCCATAAACTCATTGGCAGCAGCCTCAGTGTGCTCCTCGAGCGTGATGCCCGCGGCACCAGCCTGTCCATCATAAGCTCCAAGCTTGACGCCGTACACAACGGCGTCATAAACCCCAGGAATGGCGGAAATGTGGTCTCGGATTTCACCCGCGCTGACGTTCTCGCCTTTCCAGCGGAATGTATCTCCCACTCGGTCTTGGAACTTAATCCACCCATCCGAGTCTTGTACAAATAGGTCACCCGTACGTTGAAAGAGATCCCCCTTTTCAAACACGTCACGGAGAAGCTTCTTCTCAGTCGCCTCTTCATTCTTCAAGTACTCCGTGAGTAAGCCGCGGTTTCTGACACGGCCAATTGCCTCTCCCTCCTCACCGACTTTCACCCTGACGCAGAATCCCGTCTTGGGATCCCGGTAGGGCATCTCTGTGTCCGGATCATATTTCACGATGACGGTATCGTCCTCGAAAAACCGCTTTATCGGGCCTGAAAACCCGACCTTGCCGGCTCCCCACGATCCAAAGCCGAAGTTGTCATATTTCGCAACGCCCTCAGTTGAGCGGTAGAACTCTCGGATCTCAGGAACATTGAATCGCTCGCGGAAGCGTTCCCAAATATCTCCTCGTAGGCCATTACCAGAAGCGACAATGCAGGCGTGGTTCTGATCGTAGGGAGATGCAGGCGTAGCCATGAGGTATCTGCACAGCTCTCCAATATATAGAATCCGAGTAGCTCGTGAGTCATGGACGTCCTTCCAGAATTTGGAAGCAGAGAATTTGCGGCGGATGCAGAGCGTGCCTGCATAGCCCACAGAAGCACACAGTCCGGTGAAGTAGGCTGTACCGTGAAAAAGCGGGAGCGAGCAGTAAGTTCGTAGAGGGAAGTATTTCGACGGGTGCTTGACATCTTGAGAATGAGGAGTGGATGTTACCAGAGTCATCATATTGCGGATGGCGCATGCTTTCGGTTTTCCGGTAGTTCCTGATGTATAAATAAGGGCTGATAGATCTGCCGGGGTTCTCTTTGCAGCTGTTAGTTTGGAAGGGGAGTACTGCTGCAAGTCCGCGACTGTAATCAGATCAGACGCCGTAGAGATGCCGTCAAAAGAGGAGATGTTGAATGATAGATGAGGCATGTCGGAGCACACAAATTGTGCGAGATCCGGTGTAGAAATAATGAGCTTAGAGCCGGAGACATTTAGACAGTGGATAAATGTGTCATCTAGATTCAGATCTGTGAGACTCGATCATATGAGAAACAGGTAGGTTCATACCTCGCAGGTTAATGTTTATAAGAGCAGCAACGGCTCCAAGTTTCGAAAGAGCGTAAATGATTGCAACCATCTCTGGTGAGTTGGTAGTAAAGACAGCGACAAAGTCGCCAGTACTGATGCCCCGCTCGCTAAGCAGAGCAGCCAGTCGGTCCGCAACTACATGCGATAGATTAGTACGTGGTATCCAGAGCAAGAAGAAAGAAGAAGAAGAAGAAGAAGAAGAAGAAGACAAAGACATACGATCTTTCAACTCGGAATATGTCCATGATTTCCCTTCAAACCAAATTGCTTCAGTTGAGCCATGCTTCACTACGTCTACCATTCGTTGAAGCATCCCATAGACGGTAGGCGTATCCCCTAACTGAGCTATGCGCTCAGCCAGGCGATTCTGAAACGCCTGGTCACTGCGCATGGCAGATAGATCTGTAGAGATGGAGAATTTGGCATCCAGATACGCACCAGCCGCGACTGAGAGGGCTGATGCCGCTGCCACAACGGGCACACTGATTTCGGACAAGAGATCCATAGTGAACACTACCAGCGCGCAAAGGGAACAATACTAGTCCTGTAATCATTGGCGAACGCGCCGCTTTTATCTATCTTGGGCCTGAAGCACTGGATTCACTTCGAAGCAGCAAGCTGGCGAGACTAGCGTGGCCACGGAATCTGGGGACGGGAACTGGGACTTGGACAGCCCCCGACGCGTCGTCCTGGGGGCGAGACGGCAGTGCGCCGACATTTCAGATCCGACTGGCCAAGGCCGATATTGCAAAACGAACCACTGACCGAGAGCCGGAGTTTTTGTGTTAGTGTTGACTAAACTCCATAAAAAAACCAAGAGCGTTTTAAACAGGGGCAAGGCAGTATTCTCCCCTGCTCCCCACATCTCAACCATACTCAGATCGGTTCCCCGCATGTTGTACGGCAGTTACAACACCACATGGTCACTCAGGCACCTGGTACCAGGTTTGTGTGCGCCACAGCAAGTGCAGATTCCAACTCCTGAGATCAAATCATCCAGACCTGAGAAAGCCCGTACTCTTAGCCCCAGAAGAGTTTATGTAAGGTGTAGATCGTTTTTTCCAGCGAGTCACCAGCGAGTCAAGATCTTCACTGTCATTGTCGAGTCCCACGCCGAGGCAGCCGAGGCCTCCAGTAATACGGTATCTTACACCATTGTTACACTCGGCAGCTTCATCGGCTGGGGCCCGATGAATGGACGGTCTCTTCAATCTTCCATGTTCACGGCTTGAGTATCGTTCCTGCGAAATCAGAGAGAAAGAGATCATCTACTTCGAAGATTCATTACCACAGCCTCCAAACCGACGTTGAGGCCTTAACAAAAAGCGACAAGTAGAAACTGCACGTTGCTCGAGCCGACCGACTCTCGGCTGCTGTGTTTCTGGCCCACTCCGGTCGTCTTAGTCTCGGTCTCGGCTGATTACTCTTGATCTTCTTCTGGAGAGCCGCGGTTGATGGACTTTCATCTTGCCCCCACTGCTTCTATATCATACCGTGGGGAACTTCTCCGCTCGACTTTTTTTCCTCCAGACATACACCGCACTCTAACAATGTCATCACCCCAGCAGCGACTCTCCTCTATTTCCAACCAGCTCTCAAGCTCGAGTGCTGCCGCCTCCAGGGAGAAACTGTTGGCCAAGAACCCTGACGATGTGGTATGTTTACTTCACTTAATGGGAGAATTCTATGTCTCACGCTTTGGGGGCAGGTAATCACGCTCGCTGTTCGAACGCCGCTCACCAAGGCGAAAAAGGGTGGGCTCAAGGACACTCGTCTTGATGACCTGCTTATCTCGTTGCTGACGGTATGTTGAAATTCGCCCACCCGCCAGGTCTGCTCGTATAGCCTAATGCGGTCACATAGAGTGTGCGTGAAAGGTCCAAGCTGGATCCGAACCTCGTTGAAGATGTCTGTGTCGGCAACACTCTCTGCCCTGGCCAAGCATATGTTGCCCGCTCCGCCGTGCTCGCAGCAGGATTCCCGATAACAACTGCTGCATCAGTTGCCAACCGATTCTGCTCTTCTGGGTTGCTGGCGATCCAGAATATCGCAAATCAGATCATTGCCGGCTCGATTGATATCGGGATTGCAGTTGGTGCTGAGAGCATGAGCACCAACGCCGACAGTGGCGCACCAGACCTGTCCGAGGCGATCTTGTCGCACCCCATCGCCTCGCAGAACACGCAACCCATGGGCCAGACATCTGAGAATGTGGCCGGTCAGTTCGGAATCACCCGCGAGCAGCACGACCAATTCGCTGCCAAAAGCTATCAGAAGGCGGAGCGTGCCCAGAAGGCCGGATGGTTCGAGGACGAGATCGTCCCCGTCAAGACGCAGATCAAGGATCCGAAGACCGGTGAAGTCAAATCCATCGTTGTTGATAAGGACGACGGTATCCGCTATGGCACAACAGCCGAGTCTCTGGGAAAGATTCGCTCTGCGTTCCCTCAGTGGAAGCCAAGCAACACTACTGGTGGAAATGCCAGTCAGATCACTGATGGTGCAGCGGCGCTTGTGCTCATGAAGCGATCTCGTGCACAGGAGCTTGGCCAGCCTATTCTCGGCAAGTTTGCCGGAGCAACCGTTGTTGGTTTGGAACCAAGGATCATGGGAATTGGCCCAACCTATGCCATTCCCAAGATCCTCTCGAAGTTCGGTTTGACCAACAATGAGGTCGACATTTTTGAAATCAACGAGGCATTCGCATCCATGGTACACAGTCCCCTTGTCGTTTGTGTGAGAGGGAAACCACTAATACTTGACAGGGCGTTTACTGCGTTCAGAAACTTGGTTTGGATGAGGCTAAGGTTAACCCTCGTGGTGGTGCTATGTAAGGCGTCGGGCTCACTATAAACAAGGTTGTTGACTAACCCTTATAGTGCCTTCGGTCATCCCCTCGGTGCCACAGGCGCTCGACAGGTTGTTACTGCCCTATCCGAGTTGCGGCGAACGAACAAAAGGGTGGCCGTCACCTCCATGTGTGTTGGAACAGTAAGCTCTATCTTCTCAGAAATACATGAACCATTCATTAACGGTCTCCTTGCAGGGCATGGGTATGGCTGGTATCTTTGTTTCGGAACATTAGCTGCATGATGTGATGTGTATAATTTGTATATATCATACCACAGGAAAGTCGGTTATTTAGAAAATAATTCACGAATCACTTTATGCCCGGATCTTGTGGAGGTGGATGGGGACGGGTGGGGACGGATCCGTCCGATCAAGATAGAACTTTGTAAGATAAATATGCAACTTTTCGGGACATCAAAAGTCCAAGCATAGGATGATTCCCCAGTTCATGCAAGCATGTCCGGTAATGTCCTCAGTAGACAGCAGCTTATCAAGATGTGCCTGGTCATCTACGTGCGCCAAGAGGTGGCTTAGATTAGAGATAGCTGGTCCAATCACGTGCGCCCAGCCATTCGTCAACTCTTCCATGCGTCCCATGACACCATCTCCATCTTCATTCTCCGACGCCTCTCATCCCCTCACGGCTGTGTGTTCACTCATAATAGTGGAAGCACGCCTAATCAACACCCACAGTCTACAAATAACTGCTGAAGCTTACCGTCAATTTTTCGAATCTGTTCCCCCCCCCCAAACTGAAACCATGAAGCTCTTATCGCCCGCTGCCGCTTTGCTTTGTCTGGCCCCGCTGGCCGTCACTGCTACGCCTGTTTCGTTCTTTGGATACACCCAGGATGTTATTGCGGATGGAGCACCCGTCCAGGGTGACAACCCGCTGGAGTACTGTTCAGAGCCCTCTGGCGACATTCTAGATATTCAGTCGGTGGACTTGGCACCGAACCCTCCCAAGGCGTGAGTCCACCGATTTCCTCTTATTGCAGCGTCTTTACGCTAACTCTCCTACCATAGCGGTACAACTCTCAAGATCAAGGCGGCAGGAATTCTACATGAGCGAATTGAAGCGGGCGCCTATGTCGTCTTGGAAGTTAAATATGGATTGATTTCCCTTCTTAAGCAGACGGCCGACCTGTGTGAGCAGCTCACAAATGTTGACTTGCAATGCCCCCTCGAGAAGGGGCCAATAGTTTTGACCAAGGAGGTCGACTTGCCGCAACAGATTCCTCGGGTACGCTCACTGTATTCGCAAGGCTTAATAAACTGCTGGCTAACAATCACGATATAGGGCCGTTACACTGTCCATGCTGATGTCTACACCAAAGACAACAAGAGGATTACCTGCTTGGATGCCAAAGATATCCAGTTTTAAGCGATTTGATTTCTCCTCTACTACGTTCACGATTGCTCGTCTCTAACGCCTACACGATAAGAAACCCTGCTTTCAATTCCATGATTTGCTCACGTACTCTTCAGTATTTGATCCCTCCTTTCGTTCTTCAAATCATGCTCTCTTCGTTTTTCGTCTTCTACAGGTCTCGGATCATATCTACTTCGCGGTACCTGCCATATGTACGAGTGCTATATTGTTCGCGGCGTTTGGGACATGTTTTATTTGCTTCTACATGGCCTTTGCTAGCCTAGTACGCAACAGCATCTTTGCAGTTATGGTACCTTTTTTTTTCGGAGGGTTTTTGACACTTGAAACCACGCTTAAGATTCTCCTTGCGATCGGCTTAGCTCCCTTAATACAGTTTTCCAAATGCCTTATCTATTGAGCGCCACATTGTCAATCATAGAATGGTTACTAGTATCAGCGATCATTCTGACATGTAGCCATGATCTTGCCTCATCGAGACGTATTGAGCGCTCGAAGGGATGTAAACTCGATATTGCCTTGAATACAATACAACTACTCACGACGTCCGACTTGAAACATATCTCCCCGCCTACAATTGCCACAAGTTCGAAAACAGTATCTTGCAAGTATGTAAATATGCTGAATAATATATAACAGATGAACGCATTAAACCAAATTAATTTATTCACCGAATAATCGACGCACTCGCTTCAATACACTATCTTTCTCAGGGTCATATGGATGGTCTTTGCTTGGAATCTCAAGGACGGCAGGGAAGGCTTCGGAGTAGGAGTCGATGACCTGTCGGATGCGCTCTGCGATCTGTGCTAGTAGTTAGTATATAGCACGCCGTGTGGTTAATACTTGAGAACAAGCGATTAGGTTATTAAGCATACATGTTGATTGATCAGGAGGACAGCGATATCTTTTCGTTCCTGTGTGAAGTTCTGGAAGGCTTTTTCGATGGTTGAGTTCTCGGTCTTTGCGTCAACGACGAGGAAGTTTCGCTGGGAATCCGGGGGGCTTGTGACGTGCTATACATGGCGATTAGTTTATCGTTCCTAACTTTCGAATATGGACACTCACCCCGATCCCGGCGAGAAGAAGGCCAGTTACGGAGCTAAGACGAGGGTTTGGTTAGCGTCTAATCTCGTCTTTGGAATTCCTGGTGTGAGGTTGAGCTACTCTTCGTCGCCGATGACAGCAAGGAACTGTCGGTCCTGTGAGTGAATAGCGTAGTCAGTCAAGAGTGCCCTGCAGCTGGAGTGAGGGGATATGGTGCGGTACCTTGTAAGCCACGGTACCTGCCGCCATAGTGATTGAGCGGAGAGGCGGGGGATGAAAGGCTCAGCGAGTGGTTGGAGAAGAAATCAATTCTCGTGTACCGCGCAAGCAAAGCCCGACAGTGTTCAATCTGCAGCGTTGCTGCCAGTGGAGCTTGACCTTGAAGTAAGCGTCGAATCTATGGCCACGGTCCGTAATCGCTATCCAGAACGGTTTTAGTTCCACTTGGTTCAGCTCATTTACTATCGCTACTAGCGCGGCTTATCTAAGCCGAGCTCCCCCATCTTTTTTTGCCGTGCTGTTGTTTTGTTTAGTCTACTCCCAGAAGCTGGTACAAGCTCAGAAGGTCATTCTTGGCCAGTTCTTGCTTAAGCTGAGCTTTATATTTGCTCACGCTATCTAGTATACTGGAATACTGCTTTATTATCCCTTCCTACGGCTTCCCGTTATCTGACATCACCATGCCTCGACTTGTGCGCCGCCAGCCGTTGGCTGAGCGTATTAAATCCTACTTGAACCCGTTGGATTTCCTGCTGTGGCTTTGGGAGGAGATCGACGCGAATGACTGGGATCAGTTCGAAAAGAACTGGGCGACGACATTGGGTGTCATGTTGAACCTTGTTTTTATGGTCGCGAGGGCCAACATCCGTACAAGTGGCAGTGAAGCTTTTGATGATGTATTTGGCGAGGAAGTTGGGGTTTCGTACCTCAGCTGGCTTGTAAGTTGCTGCTTTTATTCTGAGGCAAGAGCGAATAGGCTAACTGCTAGTGATTAGGCGGCGTTCATTGTCCACTTCCTGATCTGCGCCTCCGCCCTAAACACCTTCTACACCTTCCAGCGCAAACGGCATTATCGCATGTTTGAAGCCTCGATCGACAAAGCCCCCGCTACGCCGTCTGCTCACCGTGTTCGAGTTGACTCCACGCCCGTGACGGCTTCGCCGCTTCGATACCTTGCCAATGCACTTTCCGGTTCTGCCGAGTCGAGGGCTCACCCGGATGCCGAGCGTGATGTTTGGGAGATTGCGGTTTGGGATCCCCTGCCGATCTGCCTCCGTCTCTTCTGTCTCTTCAGCCCTGGGCATGTCCTTATCTATTGGCTTTTCCTACCTACGCAGCTCTCGGACCCTCGCCCTAGTGTTACGATCGTTCTGGCTCTTGTGGTGACGACTCTTTTGTCCGTTCAAATGTCATTCCTTTCGTCGTTCTTTCAAAGACAAGCCAAAGATTCTCAGATAGTTCACAAGGAAGTGTTGAGGGAGTACGACACGAAATTCGTGCATCCTCGAACCCAACCACTGATGAGAGAGGTCGGGACTCAATTTTCCGGTCCTAATTCGACCTTCGAGGAGAAATACAACAAGGTCGAGACCTACACACCAGCCGTCGTCATTAGTGGAGGGTTCAAGACGAGCCCTAATCCGAACTACTTAAGACATATCGATCCTGACGGAAATACCTCTCGAAATAGCTCCTTCGCTTCTACGCCTTCAAGACCACCTCACCTAGTGCAAACTCCCAATCATTTGCGGGACGCTTCGCCAGCCATCAAAGCTCCGCTAGCTTCTATTCGCCAGCCCCAATTCCGACCGACCCCATCTCGCACAGGTGACGGCGGTAGTCTCGGAGTATACTCACACGCTAATTCGCCTTTGCGGAAATCCACGCCCGGCAACTTTGATCGCCGTCTGCATAACAGTGGAGATTTCTTTTATCGAGAGAGAAGTGTACGCCCCTCAAGTCCTCTCAAAAAGAGCAACATATCCGCTGCTCCAAGTCCAGTCACTCCAGGGACCAGCAGGAGTAGTCTGCGTCGTGAGACTGGACATTTCTAGTTGAAATAAACGGAAAGTGGAAATCGGCGATATTGCATTTTAGCTCATGCTCACAAACTCTCATACTTGAGAAGATAATGGCCCTTGCATGCACGGAGTACTACGTGAGCTGGCTCTCGGCCTCATTTACGTATACTGTTCTCATGTGACTGTGATGCCACTGTCAGAACGTGGAATGTGACTTGGGAAAGCTCGCTCTAACCATTGTAATATGCAGGTTATGTTGGGCGCCATTGCTTGCAAGGCTAGGACCAGCGTTGACTCCTGAGATTTGAGAGTCAATGTCTTGAAGTGGTTCGAGCACCTGCCTCTGGAAGTCATGGATCGGCGCCGGATGATGCACCTTCCATTTGAGCCCTTATCTGCCAATGATGTAGCTTCCATTCCAGGCCACATCAAAACTTGAGATGAGCATTCCACGCTTGTTTGGCGGTACATTCTCAACCATGGCGGCTTACCGGATTGCATTCCAAACAGCCCACCAGCCTCTTATACGCGACCTGACCCAAGTGTGTTAGTTTCGATGGACAGAAGATGTTCGGCTTTCCCACGCCTTTCGTCGCCACGCGTTGATGGTCCTTATTCCAGTTCCTGGCCAAAGGCAGGTCGGCCCACCACGGACCACATCTTAACACGACTAATACTCATGAAAAGGCTAGTTCGCCTAATTAATCAGCACTGACCTAGGAGCCAGAATCTCCAGTGCTTGCGACCGTGACCTTTTCAATATGGCTACGGCGTTTGATCTAATGAACGGGCATCTGCTCAGTCTTCAAACCCGCCCACGCCGTAGCAAAGATGCAATACTCGATGCCGACACGAAAAATCCCCAAAACAGCCCGGCTGAACTAGCAATCCGCTCAGAAAGCACCTACTCTGGAGCTGACACGTCCGTACCCTCGCCTCGATCCAAGACCACGCCTACCAAGCTCCCCGTACTCAAGGTTAATACGGATAAGGATCATAGGGAGCAAAAGGACACTGCCGCGCAAGGGAAACAGAAAGGAAGCGATGGCTCATCTGGATACGAATCGCCCAAGTCTCTTGATAAAGACCGCGAACGGTATTGGCGAAAAGTAAGGGATAGGGTGGATAAAGACACCCTGTCACCGCATGATAACGGGAAACAGAAAACATCTCATAAGGGAGCATATCGAAAGATTATCTCGTTAGCGAACTCCTCACGACAAGAATTAGCGAAGCATAGGTGGAAGAATTCTGACAGCTCTTCGGGCGAGAAATCATGCACACCAGAGACCAGTTCTGAAGTGAAGGTGGACAACCCCCAGGTTGAACGAAAGGATGGCTCCAGAGACAGCACTTTGGCCGAAGGAGGTCAATATGTGGAATGGAAAGGCCGAATGAACAGCAACCATTCAGCAAGCTCGAATGGAAGCAGTGCATCCAGTCAAAAGTACAAGACAGGCAGTACTACTACCGACTCCTCCTACAATTCGAATTCATCTGTATCTCCAATATCCGGTCCGTCCTCCTCGGTAAGGGAGTGGGAAGATAGATTTGTCGTCCATATGCCGTCAGCACGGGAGCCCAATCCTCCAACCCTAAACGTGCGCCAAATTGCCCAATATCAAAGGAGCATCGAGAAAGTCCAGAAGGAAGGAGGATCCTTGGTTGATCCCGACACCCTGCCTAGTCCACGTACCACGACACCAGAGGAGCACATTAAACTTCCTAAACATCCCCGGCAACGCCCAGCAATGCTGGATGGTCAAGATTCCAGGACATCTTCCTCGGACCAGGACGCCGATAGTGAATTGATATACAATCCTAATCACCCCCGCTATTATTGTCCAGACGAAATTGGCAAGAGATTTAGCACAATATGGGAAGAATCATCCTCCAGCCCCAAACACAAGCCACAGCATACGAACCCGGACGGTTCTTTTTTAGGGTGCAAGGAGATCAATGGGCCGCACGACCGGAACCCCGACGAAATCCTATACTTCTCGACACCGGAACGACCCAAAGTCGTGAATATTCCTCCTTTACGCATGCCCCAGGTGTCGAAAGAATCAAGGCCGGCCGTGATGCACCGCAGGAAGATACCAAACAAGGAGACAAAACTCGTTATAGAAGAGTGGGAACCAATTTCTCGGAATTTGAAGTATGCCCAATGCTCGAAGCCATCCCCAAGTCTTCTGTGTCGGGAGGCGCAGTGTCAGCAGTTGACGACAAAGAAGTCTACCAGCCTCGAAGGGAAAGACGAACCAGATTCTACCGAGAAACTCGCCGGGTCAGAGAATCAGAAACCGAACTCAAGGGCGGACGATGTATTCATTATCACACCCACTATAACACGTACTATGGTGAGCATGACGGACCTCAAATGTCACCTACCGAAACCTTCCGGCATCAGGGAGCCTGTTGCTCGCAGCGCAGGCGAACTCATCACCGCCAGGACAAGGCTCCCGGCAAACACCAAACCTCTTGTCTCGCC
This sequence comes from Aspergillus spinulosporus, assembly GCA_003574815.1. Taxonomy (NCBI): domain Eukaryota; kingdom Fungi; phylum Ascomycota; class Eurotiomycetes; order Eurotiales; family Aspergillaceae; genus Aspergillus; species Aspergillus spinulosporus. The sequence continues at coordinate 1,052,798 of QPHH01000005.1, read as the reverse complement.
TTCGGGCCTACGTCGGGCGAGTCAAAATTCATGGGAAAAGTCAAACGCGCAATCCACAGTGCATTCGGACCAGGCATGCGCCACGAATATCCCCGGCGGAAGACAACGAATAGACATAAGGGTCACCGCCGCAGAAAAACACGTCCCCGTGGACAAACCTCGGGGTATGCGTGGGTTCATCCGTACGCCAGGAATCCCAAGGTCATCAACCGAGACGCGCATCGAACAACCCAGAAGCAAACCATCGGAAATTGCCGCCACAAGCCCGCCAACGAAAAGAGTAGTGTATACGCCACCCATAAAATCGACTCCATATCATCCAGAGACGGAGAATTCACAGTCAGACAATGAAACAGTTTCGCCTGCTAGCAAGAAGAGCGCATCACAGACACACGAAACAATGATGCAAGCGAAGATTTTCGACGTTGCCGAGCTGGATGGGCATCAACTAAATGATCACGGGGACAATAGTGCCAAAGCCTCGCTTTCAACCTGTAGCCAAAAAGATAACGAAGCAAAGCCTGATTCCAAGGAAAGGATGAGTTCGGAAACTCTCCATATGTTCATCGACACGATCTTTCTCTTCGTCTCTCAGGTGCAACATTTCTACTGCCAGTTGAAAGCGAACCGTGGCTCGAAGCTTGTTTTGTTCAAGTTGTTCGTGAACGGCATTCTGGGAATGCTTGAGCACTGTCTGCACGTTCTTAGAGATGGCCTGGCCATCATATCCGCATACAATGCTACAGGAGTCTGGCCCAAAACCAACGACAAGGATCTTGCGTGGTTGTTCACCGACCTTGGTCAAGCTTTGATTTATCTCGTCGTGCTGGGCTTTGTGGCCATTGTCATCGCGCGAGCTGTGGGATTTGTGATTCTCATCGGAACATGGATAGTGTGGTTTGCACGGCCATTTGCATTGACTTTCCGTACAGTTTTGCGCGTTCTATCTTTATAAGCATTATTATTGTATTCTAGCCTCAAAGGGCTCAATTCTTGGACTTTTTGGGTCTGGCCGCAAAGTGCTCATCTCTTCGCGTCTTGTATCCTTACGTCGAGACCTGGTGGCGGCCGTGGTATCCTTCTACTTACCATTCTTATGCAGGGGTTGCTTCCATGTACATTATTTGCGCACCCAAGCAACCCGATAGTGGAACTGTGCCTTGAGATTTGAGTATTGAGCTTGTATACACAGATAACTATGAATTCTGAAAGGCAGAGACCTATTTTGACTGAGCATCCATCTTATCCTAGATGAGGATTTTGAAATTTTCACGATTTTGTCTACTTTCGCTTGACACAAGAGAAAAGGGAAAAAATCTGGCTCTATCAAGTAAACTCAGTACATTTGTGTACCAGCCAGCCAGTCCATTCACCATGTCAGGGATGCAATAAACGAGATGAGATATAATAGAGTATCAACAGAGGAAAGATGCATATGAATAAATTTCCAAAACCCATCAAAAATAAAGGGGAAGCGGAAGAAAAGGGAAGAAAAGTAGGGGAAAACAATACTCCAGTCCGTCCGTATCCCATGTTGAAGAGGATTCGCTTTGATCACTTTTTAGCTTGGCGCTCAAGTCATGAAAAACTCCGATCCAAAATCCCCTGTGTATAGTGTTGAATATTATAAGACCACTCCACCAGCTCCCTTTATGCTGCTTTTAAAATTCCCAAGAGGGAATGATAATGTTGAATAACTATCTGTGTTGAAGATTGATTTCTCGTGCCGAAAGAGAAGTCGTACGTAATGGGTATATTGTTGAGAATTGAAAAGTCATGTTGAATTAAATAACGCTGAGAGGAAGAAATCGTTGAGAGGTCTTCATTCGTGTCGCCGTAAAACATTTCGTTGCTGGTTCTAGCCTAGGACTTGCCCAAGGCACAGATATAATCGTTGAGGTCGGTTGAGTGTTGAAAATTAGGTATGTTGAATCAAGGCTGTGTAGGAGAAGCAAGGGTTGCATTGTGTTAAACAACGCGATAGCTGTTAAAGTGCCTAATTTTTCACGGGCTGTTCGGCAGTCCCATTGGACGTTGTGCCGTTGGTTGCGCCGTTGGCTGTTCCGTTGTGGTGGGCTTTCTCTTCAGTGATTCCACCTGAGACCTCGAGGTCAAGGTCTTTGACGCTCAAGTCCTTGAATAGCTCGAAGAGGTCGTAGGTGTTATGGAAGTCATTGTTGACTGGAACTGCGGTTAGTACGGAGGATCAATGTCATGAGGAACACTTACCGATATTAACGAGGTACCATGAATCCATTATGCCCTGGAGCAACTTGCGGCTTGGGCTTGAGGCATCGTGACACTTGGCCCAGTCTTCACCGAGCTGGTACGCCTCGTCCTTCCAGGCCAAAAAGCTGATTGTTTCCACAATCGTTGGCTGTACGACCTCACGTCCGGCGAAGATACCCCATGTCAGAGCATTAGGGCTATCGCGAGTGTTTGTTCGCAGTTCGCCTTTCTTGGTCACAGCATGATAGGTAAGATCCTCGTTTGCTTCGATTCGCGCGATGAGCTCGTCAACGACATCAGGCGGAATGAGAAGCTCAAGATATGCCTTCTGGTAGACGAAGCCGTTCTTGGGACCCCATCCAAAAACAGGGTGAGAAGACTTCACACCGTTCACAGCGGGCTGGGAATTAATAGTGAAGAAACCCCGTCTGTTGAGCTCGACCAGTGCGTCTTTGATGGCGCTTGTCTCCGGGGTGATAGGAGAGTCACTCCAGGGGAGTCGGTCGAGTTTGCCTTCCAGGAAACGAACAAAGACGTCGGCAAGATCACGGAGAGACTTTGGCTCGCCCCATAACTTGATGTTCTGTTCGTTTGTACCCTTGAGACCTACACCATATAATTCCAACTCACCAAAGGCGGGCGATCGGGAGTCTGTCCAGCGGCCGTTGGGAAATTCATCCCAGATCGCAGTCCGCGCAATATAGGACGAGTTGCGGTTCCGCCAGAAGATAGGACGAACATCTTCTTCCCTCCGGTTTAGACCAAGCGAAGGCCTCCAAGGCAAAGGCCTAGGAATTGGAGCCTCGGCTGTCGGGGTGAGTTCCAGTTCTTCGAGGACAAGCTGTGTGGACTGGGCAAGGTTCATCGTATAGCTGATTCGTGTAAGCAAAATAAGCATTGGTGGGATAAAGAGGGAACTTACAAGTGCAGATGCTTAATGCCAGAGGCAATCAACCTCCTACACATGTCCGCAATCAGGCGTTTCCCGACTTGCTTGACAGCTGCATCGTCGTTCTTCACGGGTTCCAGAGCCTCAAGCCAGTCAGGCGGAATGTGAGTCTTGGTCCAATTCGCACGTCTGATGAAAGCAGCATATGTTTGTATTGGCATAATGCCGGGAATGATGGGCACATTGATGCCCTTAGCGCGACATTTCTCAACCCAATTTATGAAGTTGTCCGTATCGTAAAACATTTGGGTGACGATGAACGAACTGCCGGCATCAACCTTCTCCTTGAGATGGTCAATCAATTGATCTACATCCGAATTGTCATCGGCCCCTTCAGGGTATCCCCCAACTCCAATGCAGAAATGGTTCCCGTACTTATCCCGGATGTACTTCACCAAGTCCTTCGCGTACCGGAATCCACCATCAGCCGCCTCCCACACCTCCTTTTCGCGAGGAGGGTCGCCGCGTAAGGCGAGGATGTTTGTACATCCCGCCTTGTAGGCGGCTTGGAGCGCAGCGTCCACCCTCTCCTGGGGCATATCTGTGCAGGTGAGATGCATGCATGTTTCCAGGCCGTAGACTGATTGCGCGACATTAACCATTTCACAGGTCAAGTCTGAGAGTCGTCCACCAGCACCCCATGTAATATCGATGAAAGACGGACCGAGCCCGTGCATGCGGTCCATTCTGTCGTACAGGTTCTGGACACCTTGCGCTGTCTTCGGAGGGAAGAACTCGAACGAGATGCCAATTTTACCGGCAGCCTCATTCTGGGCGAGTTTTTCTTTAATGTGCATCTTGCGGGCTGCTTATTCTGCTCGAGCCATCAGCACTTGTTCTTGGGCCAACAGAAAACGTGACCAAAAAAAAAAAAAAGAGGTTACAAGCTATTCTACTCACAGTACGACGACGAACCGTCTCAATTATGTTCGAGAATATTCAATCACAACGTTGAGGATTTGACTCTCCTCGCTCTGCTGACAGGTCTGTCCACCGGTGAGATTTTCGAAAATGCACTTTTTTTTTTACGAAAGCATGCAACCCCGAAGCGACTAAGCAAGACAAGAAAACAAAAGGGGATTCGAGACGGAATGCACGCAATGGCAGGGGAGCACAGTCAGGTCAACAGAGAAAGCCTGCTCTGAGACGTGAAACAAGGTATGCAGAAGAAGAGGAATAGAGGACCCCTCAGGACCGGAGTTCGGAGGATAACGGCACGTGTTTTCTCCGATAGAAGTCCGGTGAAATGCTGCAAGCAAAGACGGAAAATCAGGACCAGTGATGAGATGGAATTCAATACAACCTTTCCTCAAGGGACAATGCGGAGAGATAAACAGTAGAAAAAAAGAGCGGAGGAGGGGTTTAAGCACGAAAAGCTCGGAGGACTCCGCCCCTCGCTGCGTGCCCACTGCTGCCACTCCGCCCCTCCAAAAAAGGATCGTCGAGTAAAAAAAAAGATGAGGAAAGCTCATCCAACTTTCTCCCTATACTTCCTAGCAATTGCCTGAACTTTGAATTTTTCTAAACTCATCTGTCGCCGGGCATTTTTCATTGAACCCAGAAATACCAATCCAATATTCAAAATGTCCGCCGCCCCAGAACAGAAAGCCGCTTTACTCCCCCTCCTCATTTCCAACAAAGTACTCTCTTTCGGCACCTACACCCTCAAATCCGGCCGTGAATCGCCCTACTTCTTCACCTCTTCGCTCCTGCACACAGCTCCTCTGCTCCGTGCCACGTCCGCCGCCTATGCAAGCGTCCTCTCCGCGCCGCCGTTCGTCACCACCGCCGCAGACGGTACCACAACCCCCAATTTCGACATTATCTTCGGCCCTGCCTACAAGGGTATTCCCATCTGTGCAGCGGTCGTAAACGAGCTCGCTGTGCGTGACTCACTTGCTGGTCAGGCCAAGGGCACCTGGGACAACGTCAGCTACTCGTTCAACCGCAAGGAAGCCAAGGACCACGGTGAGGGCGGGAACATCGTCGGTGCGCCGCTTAAGGGCAAGCGGGTCGTCATTGTGGACGATGTTATCACGGCTGGTACGGCGCTGCGCGAGGCTGTGGGGATCATCGAGAAAGAGGGTGGCATTGTTTCCGGTGTAGTTGTTCTCCTGGATCGTGAGGAGCGGGTTAGTGAGAGTGAAGCGAAGAGTGCTGTTGGTTGTGCCCAGCGAGATCTGGGCGAGAAGGTTCCTGTGCGTGCGGTTATTGGGCTGCATGATTTGATTGAGAAGCTGGGGAGTGAGATTGGGGAGGGAGAGATCCAAAGGCTGAAAGATTACCGGGCGAGGTATGGTGCCGAGTAAAACGGCTTATTGATTGTTGAAGAACTGTTGGATGGTTTATTGAATTATGAGTAAAATGATGATTGTTAGCTTGATGCCCCGGTGTGTTAGGTGTCGTCTACGGTTGACTTAGGAAGAGCAAAGAAATACACTGCAATGGCTTAGCATGCCGTTTAAATGATTATATATCTATTTAGTACGTTTCTAATATGTGATTTGACAACTGAAAAGACATGCTCAACACGTAAATTGTTACCGATAAAGATATGGAACTAGATACCACCAACCCCTCTCCCAACAATATATTTACAGGTAGCTCGACCGCCCAGAGGTTAGCTATGCTTATACAACTTGAAGCTTCCAACAACCTAACTTGGATATTTTCCTTACTTTTTATGGCAATTATTTTGTGCACCATGAGAGATTTTTGCACTCCCAATTATGATAGTCTGGTAGACATGTCTTGGCATGCTTCAGTATAGATCACTTATCGAGATCTCCTATATAATTATTCTGTTACTATAAGGTCCAATCCCTCTTATATATCAAGAGCTGGGGTAAAATAATTAACCAAAAGCATGTCTTTTGTCTCTTTTTTTCATTTTCCAGTTCAAGCACGAAGTATGTTTGCTAGAGATTTACGGCCTTGTTAAAGTCCAGACACGTAACACTACAAATATACGTCCCGTGGGCCAAAGAGCTCGGACGCGTAAAATACCATCAGAGGACTTACCGTGCTTGTTCAATTACAACAGATATACGTGTAGAGGCTCTCATAACATCCTACTTGAAAGGTCGAGAAGCTCATTCTTCCACGGCTGAAGCGTGAAATGACAGGCACATCCTGGAGGTTGGAAACGAAAGCTTTCGACCTCTAGTCAACGCTTCTTGCTCCTTTCAACAGCTCGAAGCAAATGCTGGATGGACAGAACGGATAGGGCTGCATAGGACGATCCTTGGGATTTTATCGACCGAGTTCAGCAGAAGCGCAGTGACTGCTACATGTCAGATACGGCATGGCAGCCTCGAGCTTTTGCCAGCACCTTTTTTGTAGCCACTGGCCTTTCCTTTCCTTTCCTTCCTTTCTTTTTTTTTTGGCAATCTCATTGGCAGTTAGAGTACTTCTGTAACCCTGATAATCCCTCGTCGCAGCGCCATCGTGTTGCCCATGCGAACAGTAGCAGATTGCAAAGTGGAAGGGACAAGAGAGCCTTCTTTCTTGGGTTTGTGTGCGCGGTCATAGTGCGGTATCAGATGGTGGGTGGAAACAGATGGAAACAGAAGGCTGAAAGCGCGCCAGCCGGCCAGCGTAGCTTCTGGCGAAAAACCATGTTAGCAGCTCTGTTGACCGGTGAATGATCGGTGAGTTGACCGGTGAGCGTGAAGTTCCAAGAGAAAACGAGGATCGATCAGTTGAAGGGGATATGGAGTCATCACTGTCTCGCCTGCGTGCTGGAAAGCGGAAACCACGCAATTGACTCCAACATCGGCAAGACGTGCCGACCAGTGCGTCTAGCCACGAGAAACCTGTCAGCCAGAACCTCGAATTCAGGCATGACATGCAGGAGCCATGCAGGAGTTTCTCAGCGAATTCCTCTGTATAGCCCTCGTTGTCTGTGCTTGCTTGTTGAAGCTGAGGCAGTTGAGAAATTTCGCAGGCATTCAACGCTGGCCCGGAACCAAGCTCTCCGAAGAAGATTTCGTGATAAGTCAGAATCCTGGATCCCAAAGTATCCGTGCACCTGGTATGTGGAGGCAGCTACAAGCACTACACATAGAGGAAACTTGTTGGCTCCTGCACGTCGGATAAGCTAGTAGTTTTGCAGAGGCTGAAAAGTGGAGATGGATGCGAAGTCCAGTCAGCCTCTGCAGAGCTCGATAGACTTGCCGCAGCCGCAGTTCATTTAAAGCCGAGGACGAAGATAGGAAGATAGTCGTTATGTGTTGCACACCGCATACGGCAGAGGATTTGTGGAGCGCAGCATACATACCCTATTTCCTGCCAGAGGCAGCAAGGTAATATTCTGAGTAATCAAGCCGGATGAGGTCCTGTCCCGTGGCGGTTGAAAGGTCTGCGTACGGTGTAAGCTGCTCGCTGGACGAATAGCCAGACCGCTCCTTCCTGCAGACGCTGTTCATGTACCTTAAGGTTCGTATGCACCATCATAGTATTTTAAGGTATCGATGGCGGCATTCAGCTGCGAGATGACCGAGCAGTGGTCTTCATGATGGAACCATCAGGCGTGCGACCTCTTGTTGAATGCTTGGCTTGTCACAATTACTCCCAACAGAACTCCCGACAGTGATCAAGCGGGTCAGAATTGGAGTATGCGTACTCAGTAGTGCGGTTTTCAAGAGTCTCGAAAGCAAAATATCCGCGACCCTTAAGCCAGCAGCTCAGCGTCTGAGATTGAAAACCCCTTCGCGGTGTTCCCAAAAAAATTCGGTGGCAGGATTGGTGATGACGCGATGCCATATATTATGATCTCAATCAACAGAAGGTTCAACTAACTGCTCTAGTCTCATATCCTGGAAGCGATAGTCTGAAGGGACACTCAAGGAGCAAGAGGAGTTGAGGAGTTAAGGAGTGATCCCAGCCTTCGGAGCCCACCCGAAGTCCCGTGCTCCACAAGAACCCATGGTAGCGGGGCTCACTAAAAGTAACTGTCCAATCAAATAGCACCGTAGCAAAATAAGGTGCTGCTAGTCAGGGTCTATAATTCGGCAGCAAGAACTTATTGACAAGCATTTCCAACTATAGAAAGACTCAACATCGTGGCTCCTGCATTGCATGATCATAACCTGTATGACATTTTCTCTCTAAGTATTGTAGACATGGAGAGGGAAGTATGGCCAGCGAATACCCGGCGAACTCAGGCTGAATTAGACCAACAATCAGACTAGCAATCGCCACAATCTTTCCGTAAGCCCTATCTTTCCTTGAGCAGAACGCCGAGGTGGATCCTATACCCAGGAGCTAGCAGTATCTATTTGTTAAGTAGTAGGATTCTTCGAAGTTCGCTGAGTCTCCTTGCATGCGTATCTCTAACAAGTACAAAAGATTTCCGTTATCGGGGGCTGGGAGCGCTATTGGAGCGACGGTTCTCTTCAGGCCCGTCGCTGCGGTGAGCTAGATATGAGACATCGAATCCAGTCCGTCTCTTCAACTCTTGTCGTACCTCTCATATCCCTGCCAGCCCTGCCAGCAAGGGGGTAGCTTAGAGTTGATCCGCCGCTTGGCATACTGTATCGTGACTATTCTCCGGATCACTATGTATTAAGCGATCCTGCGGTGATCCTGCGGTTCGGCGGCCGATCTATACTTGCCATCAACATGCGCTAAATCTCAGTTAGCTATAGAATAGCCTGCTGTCTGATATTAGTCAAGCATCAGACAAAAAGAGTTAGTTCCTGCTGCAACTGACATTGATTATAGTGTCCGGCCGCGGTCAACCAGACGTCTCACATGTACTCGACTTTGGACATTGAATACCAGAGATTTTGTCGTACTATTAGACGAGCGACATTTATCGGCTTCTTATGATATTTCGGTCGCAGCTGCGGCATCCAGACCGCCTCACCATTCGTTTAGCCTGTAGGTTGTAATGGTATTCTGTGAAGCGAAAGAAGGTATATGTGGCAGGTAATGCTATGTCCTTACTTGCATCGAGGCAGAATGTGCTACATCTCCTACGTGAAGACACCTATCTGGAATTTCAACGCTTACTACAGACGCTTTCGAACCAGGACATTTGTAATGAGGAAGTAGAGTGCTTGATGGGTCAAATATTTGTATCGTATTCGTATTACGGGCCCTTCTGTACTAACACCATGATCTCCCGCTCCACTTATCCACTGCACTCCACTCCAACTGACCTGCATGCATCGACTTTCAGCGAACATCGCTTCAAGTTCCTTGACAATTCCCCCTTTCTTTCGATCTTCCCTTGATACCAAGCCCAAATGGGTCTCTTACGTCTCTGTTCTTGCCTTTAACACAGGCATCCGAGTCATCATGGAAGGGCCGGTGGCTGGTCCGCCAGCAAAGGGCTTTAGTGCGTGCCGCTACATACAGAGCTGTTTCCATCTCGCTGACGCTTTCTGTCTAGTAAGTTGTCAATCGAGCCTCGATGTCACTGCGGCACTGAGGGCTTGGAAGGATCTTCGTTTCTTTTTTCTCCTTCGAGTCGGTATCGATCCCTCGCTGACCCTCCTTTGCGTCATGATACCAGTATACCGCAGTTAATAATGCTTTCTCTCGGTCTATCGAGTGCATATCTTCCTGCATCTCTTCGGGCATATACTCGGACATATGGTTTTCTTTTTCTGCTTCCTTCCCTCTTTCTTTTAATCACTCGCTGCTGCTGCCACAATTGCTTCGGAGCTTTCTACCTTACTCTTTTCTTCTTCAGCACTCACCCCTTCAGTATCAACTCGGCCTTGCGAGAGGGAAAAGACCATTAATTGGCGCAGAGCTATTGGGCTCGTTCAGACTGAACTTCGAGCTGGGTTCTTGATCGTCTCTAACCTCGTGTTACTGGGACCTGGGACACATGTCTGCTGTCTGAGAATATCCTGAGCAATCGACCATGAAGTGGAGGCCTTTAAACCTGATACTTGCGTTGCTTGCAGCAACTGCGGCAGGTTGGCCTTATGAGGAATCATTAGTTGATTACAATCTCAACGTGAACAAAAACGCTGCCACCCCAGCAGATTATTACGCACCGGAATGGCGGAACCACACATATATGCCGTCGCCAGATAATTGGAGGTTTCCATTCTACACCCTGTTTCTGGACAGATTTGTCAACGGAGATCCTACTAACGATAATATCAACGGAACTGTCTATGAACATGATTTGAACTCCAACCAGATGCGACATGGCGGAGATGCACAAGGCTTGGTGGACACACTCGATTATCTTCAGGGAATGGGAATCAAGGTCTGTTATTCTTCTTTGACTCCGTTTGTGTCTTCGCTAACCAGATCTATTTTAGGGAATCTATCTCGCGGGTACTATACTCATGAACCAACCTTGGGGTGCAGACGGTTATTCGATTTTGGACACTACGCTGCTGGATCAGCATTTTGGGACCATCAAAACATGGAGAAATGCAATCTCAGAGATTCACAAGCGTGGGATGTACGTCTTATTTGACAACACTATCGCTACGTAAGTCTGCTGGTTCTCTCAAGCCAGATGCGGCGAATGCTAACTACACCCCAAGGATGGGCGATTTGATCGGGTTCAAGGGTTACTTGAATGTTAGCGCCCCGTTCTCTGTCAAAGAGCACGAAGCTGTTTGGAAGTCTGACCGCCGCTATGTCGATTTTGATTTTGGAAACACCTACAATCAGACTTGCGAGTATCCTCGATTCTGGAACGAAACTGGCTGGCCTGTTGATAAAGACGTTCGTGATGAGCTGCAAGGTTGTTATGATAGTGATTTCGATCAATACGGGGACAGGGAAGCTTTTGGAGTATATCCAGACTGGCAGCGACAGCTGGCCAAGTTTGCATCGGTTCAGGACCGTCTCCGTGAATGGAACCCAAGCGTTCGCGAAAGACTAATCACACATTCCTGCATGATCATCAAAGCTCTTGACATTGACGGTTTCCGCTATGACAAAGCGACGCAGGCCACGGTGGACGCTCTAGGAGACATGTCGCGTGCTTATCGTGAGTGTGCCCGTGAGGTCGGTAAAAACAACTTTTTTCTTCCTGGTGAGATTACTGGTGGAAACAATTTCGGCTCGATCTATCTCGGACGCGGTAGGCAGCCCAACCAATACCCAGACTCTGCTATGGATTCGATGGCGATGAACAACGAGTCAGACCACCAATATTTTCTTCGTGAAGATGGTTTACAGGCACTCGATAGCGCTGCCTTCCACTACTCAGTTTACCGATCTCTCACCCGGTTTCTTGGCCTCGACGGAAACCTTGCCGCTGGTTACGATACGCCGGTTGACTGGACAGATGCCTGGAATGTGATGGTGATGACCAACGACATGATAAACGCGAATACCGGTAGATTTGACCCGCGACACATGTACGGTGCCACGAATCAGGATGTTTTCCGTTGGCCAGCCATCAAACAGGGTATCGAACGCCAACTTCTGGCGATGTTCATTACAACCCTTCACCTTCCGGGTATCCCAATATTGCTGTGGGGCGAAGAGCAAGGTTTCTACATCTTGGACGCCACTGCAGATAACTATGTCTACGGCCGCCAGGCAATGTCACCAGCCACAGCTTGGAAAACTCATGGATGCTTCCAATTGACAGCAGATCAGTACCACAACTGGCCTATCAGCAAAGGACGTGAAGGCTGTCATGACGAGACAGTGACTTATGACCACCGAGACCCGTCTCATCCGCTCCGAAATATCATCAAACATATGTATCAGCTGCGCCAAGATTACCAGGTTCTGAACGACGGATATTCTGTCCAGAAACTTTCCAATCAGACTCGGCAGGTCTTCTATCCAGGCTCAAATGGAACAGCTACGGAGACCGGGATGTGGTCTATCTTAAGAGACTCTGTTTACAAGATCCAGGAGCTAAACAACGACCAGCCGGTTTGGCTTGTATACCAAAATGATAACAAGACGGTCACATACAATTTTGACTGCAGTGATAATGACACGGCGTTGATATCCCCCTTTGCCACCAAAACTACAGTTGTCAATCTGTTCTACCCGCACGACGAATATGACTTGAAAGACGGTCCAAAGAAGCTCCGTCTTAATGGCACAACGGAGTTCAATGGATGCCTTGATAGCATGACACTGAAGCCTTTCGAATTCAAGGCTTTCGTCCCGAAAGAGCGATTTGTGAAGCCTAGACCCATGATTACCAAAATAACTCCAGGACATGACCAACCAATCATTTCCAAAGTCGGAGCCAATGAGGCAGAGGATATTGATTTGAGCATTTACTTCTCTGCGGAGATGGACTGCGACTCAGTCACAAAGGCGATCAAAGTGCGGTCCACCACAGAAGTCGACAAGACAGCTTCGATTGACAAAGACAGCGTGAGTTGCAAGAGAATTGATCCAAGCAAAACGCGATGGACTGCCCAGCTACCCAGCGTCTGGGTGTGGACGTCAAAGTTGACCGGAGTATACAATGGAATACATCGGCTGACCGTCACCAATGCCACCAGCGAGGATGGAGGCTTGACACAGGCTGTTGATCACTTTCTCATTCGCATTGGTCAAATAGACAATCCAATGGTCTTCACTATGGCCAATTACTCCACTGATCTACTTCACCAGCACGAGAACGGGACACTTTATATTCGGCACAAAGCCGCTGGCGCTGATAAATATCGTTATTCCACCAACTGGGGAAGCTCTTTTTCAGACTGGCGCGAATACAAAGGTGGCGATGAGCTCATTGAAGAACAACCATGGTCCGGAACTAACAAGCAGAAATGGAATGGGAAGCATGTCCGCGTCGAGTACTGGAGCAAGTTGACTGGTAGCAGCAGCTACGTCCAAGAAGGTGACTATGACACCAAGCACAGAAGACGCTTCCCGCACCTCTTCTTCAATGGGCCTTACAACCAGTATGGATATGATGCGGGACTGGACAACGAGGTGAAACAGGACAGTGACGGATACTGGAAGTATCGGCTCCGAGTGGAATTCCCAGCTCAAGGACAGTTTAATATTTGGGGTATGAACCCAGACGGGAAGCCCGACCAAAGTTTTGTGTTTGGTGATCTTGATTCTGACGGTGTTTTGGACCGCATGCCACCATCCTCTCTAAACACCCTTTCTATTAATGTCACCAACAGGCCCCCGTCGTCCTATCTATCTTGGGATATTTGGGTTGATGATAGTACCATGAGCATCCGCTTTCAACCGACTGGCTCGAAGGTAATCCAGATGGTAGTCTATTTCTTGCTTTGGCTCGTACCCGTTGTGACAGCTTTCGGATGCGTATACGCTTTCATGAAATCATTTTACCAAGTCAAATTCAACCAGATTGGAATCAGCCAGAAGAAATCATTATTCAGTTTCTCAGTCGGCCGGAAGCCCTCATCGAATCCACTGACGCGGCTTGCGAATAAATCCGCATTCATCCAGAGCACGCCTGTCTTTGGAACAGGGTCCTCTCGCAGGCGCAGTGTTCTCATCGCCACTATGGAATATGACATTGAGGACTGGGGTATCAGGATAAAAATTGGTGGCCTTGGAGTCATGGCACAGCTCATGGGTAAGAACCTTGGGCATCAAGATCTCATCTGGGTTGTCCCATGTGTTGGGGGCGTAGACTATCCAGAGGATCAGCCAGCTGAGCCAATGTTTGTGACTGTTCTCGGGAACATTTATGAAGTCAAGGTTCAGTATCATATCCTGAACAATATTACTTATGTTCTTCTTGATGCGCCCGTTTTCCGTCAACAGTCAAAAGCTGAGCCCTATCCTGCTCGCATGGACGACCTTGACAGTGCAATATACTATTCTGCCTGGAATCAGTGCATTGCTGAGACCATCAAGCGCTTCCCCATCGACCTATATCATATCAATGATTATCACGGTTCTATTGCGCCTCTCTATCTTCTTCCCCAAACTATCCCTGTTTGTCTTTCGCTTCACAACGCCGAATTTCAGGGTCTCTGGCCTATGCGCACGCAAAAGGAAAGGGATGAGGTTTGCTCTGTTTTCAATATCGACGTCAATATTGCCAGGCGATATGTCCAATTTGGTGAAGTTTTCAACATGCTCCATGCCGGTGCTAGCTACCTTCGTGTCCACCAACAAGGGTTCGGCGCTGTAGGTGTTTCCAGGAAATATGGCAAACGCTCTTACGCGCGCTATCCTATCTTCTGGGGCCTCAAGAAGATCGGGAATCTTCCCAACCCTGACCCTTCTGACACTGCAGAGTGGAACAAGGAACTGCCTAAAGACAGTGAGATCCAGATTGACCAGAACTACGAGGCAAGCAGGGCAGAGCTGAAACGGCAAGCGCAAGAATGGGCGGGTCTTGAACAAAACCCTAATGCTGACCTTATGGTTTTCGTGGGACGATGGTCAATGCAGAAAGGAATTGATCTGATAGCTGACGTGATGCCCGCTGTTTTGGAGGCTCGTCCCAATGTCCAGTTGATCTGTGTCGGCCCAGTCATTGACCTTTATGGAAAATTCGCGGCCCTGAAGCTTGACCGGATGATGAAGCTTTATCCTGGACGTGTGTTCTCCAAGCCCGAGTTTACAGCACTTCCTCCATACATATTTTCAGGAGCGGAGTTTGCCTTGATTCCATCCCGTGACGAACCGTTCGGACTGGTTGCCGTTGAATTTGGCCGCAAGGGAGCATTGGGAATCGGCGCACGTGTTGGAGGGCTTGGCCAGATGCCAGGTTGGTGGTATAATGTTGAATCAACAACTACTGCTCATCTGCTTCATCAATTCAAACTCGCTATCGGATGTGCTTTGAACTCAAAGCCCCAAGTTAGGGCAAGGATGCGTGCAAGGTCCGCAAAGCAGCGTTTCCCTGTTGCTCAATGGGTTGAGGACCTCGAGATCCTACAGTCAACGGCCATGCGAATCCACAGCAAGGGCTTGGCCAAGGCGAGCGTCCAGGCCTATAACTCCGGAAGCAACACCCCCCTTGGAATGATGACGCCCCCTATGGCGTCGACTGGGACTGTAACCCCGACTGGAATCCAGACACCTCCTCTTGCCCATTCGCGATCAGGAAGCTATTCAAACATCAACCGCCTTAGTGCTTATGGGCCTCAGCAACGTAACACGATAATCTACAGCCGAGACCCAAGCCCAGGCGGCGAAGATCAGCCTAGATCTGGCGTTCGACAGTTATCGCTTGGTGTGAGGGCTGGACCCGGACATCTTATGCGCCGTGGACGCCGCAGGTTGAGAAGAAATAGCCACGCAGGGACGGACGAGAACGCCAGTGTCTCCATGACGGAAGAGAGCAGCGACGACGATATAATTCCGAGTTTCTATGGAGAAGAAGAGTATACGCTTACCCCTGAACAGGCGGAGGAAGTACGGCGCGCAGACATGGCACCGCAGCAGGAACAGAGTCATGGCTCGATTAAGGACTTCTTTACCCGTCGTCACTCGAGTCAGAGCTCAATTATGTCTCGGAGTGTTTTGTCTCCAGCCAGTTCGACTACGTTCGACGGGGATGAGACCCTCGTTCCACCTGCACCGCCGTTTGTAGAACCAGGAAACCGTCTCAGCAGTGCCTCGGTACTCTCTGTTGACTCGGTCGTGGGCGAGAAGAAAGATTACAAACTGCAGAAGGTTGATCCTACATTCACCGATAGCACTGGCGAATTCTACATGGCATTTGAGAGGAAACTAGAAAAGCTCAATGGTTCCAACTCCGTCTCTCATCTTTGCATCGAGGAATATCTGGAGAAGAGCGAAAAGAAATGGTTTGACCGATTCCGTGATGCACGACTTGGCCGCAAACAGTCCCCGTCGTCTTCCATTTTCCGCACCAAGTTTGAGGGCTCCTCGCCTATGGCAGTCGTCTCAAATGACGAAGTCGGATCACGCGCGAGTGGAAGCGAACCGCCAACGAGGCGTGACGAATTTTGCCTTGGAAACGACTACGTTCCTCCCTCTGGGCTCAGGAAGTGGATGCAAGTTCGGGTCTTTGACTGGCCCATTTACTCCTTCATTCTCGGGCTGGGTCAAATTATAGCAGCAAACTCTTACCAGATCACCTTGTTGACTGGAGAAGTCGGCCAACGGCCTGAGAAGCTCTACGGAATCGCAACAGTGTACCTCATGAGCTCTATATTCTGGTGGATTCTTTTCCGCTTTTGCAAATCTGTCGTGGTACTTTCTCTGCCCTGGCTGTTATATGGCTTTGCCTTTGTTCTTATTGGGGTCGCACACTATGAAGGTGATGGCTTCGCTCGTGCCTGGCTTCAGAACGTTGGAGCCGGTGTATACGCCGCTGCATCAGCCAGCGGCTCATTGTTCTTCGCCCTTAACTTCGGAGACGAAAACGGTGCGCCGGTCAAAAATTGGGTGTGGCGTGCTTGCATCATTCAAGGTACGCAGCAAGCCTACATCATCGGTTTATGGTACTGGGGAACGTCCATATCGCAAGCAGTCACCAGGGGCGTTCCGAATGTTCAAGCTCATATTACGGAGACATGGAGAATGACGTATGTGCCTCCATACTCTCGAAGGGTCTTATGCTGACTCTATTGCAGTACCGTCTGTATGCCGATAGCAGTCTTTCTTTGGGTACTCGGCATCCTTGTCTTCTTTGGCCTACCAAATTATTACCGCCAGACACCTGGAAAAGTCCCTTCGTTCTACCAGTCTGTCTGCCGCCGGAAGATCATCCTCTGGAACTTTGTCGTCGTCATTCTGCAAAATTTCTTCCTCAGCGCCCCCTACGGGCGAAATTGGAGCTGTAAGTCTAAAACATAAAACTTCCCCCCAAACTCCCTTTTATTGTTCCGAAACTAAATTAAGGTAACACAGTCCTCTGGAGCTCTGTCCACGCGGAACCCTGGCACATTGGCCTTCTAGTCGTCGCCTTCTTCGGAGTCGCCTGGGTCCTTATCCTCTTTATCTTCGCCCGGCTTTCGAAATCTCACAGCTGGATCCTCCCCGTCTTTGCCTGCGGCCTCGGCGCCCCGCGCTGGGCACAGATTTGGTGGGGTGTCTCGGGAATGGGTCTATTCCTCCCCTGGGCAGGAAGCTACACAACCGGCGCTCTAGTATCTCGCTCTCTCTGGTTGTGGCTGGGTATCCTCGACTCCCTGCAAGGTTTAGGCTTCGGTATGATTTTATTGCAAACACTCACACGGATGCATATCTGTTTCACGCTTCTGGCGAGCCAAGTCCTAGGCTCTATTGCGACAATCTGCGCCAGGGCTTTTGCGCCGAACAATATCGGGCCTGGGCCTATCTCGCCTGATATTACGGATGGGGCGAGTGCTGTTGCAAACGCGTGGTACTGGATTGCGTTGTTTTTCCAGTTGTTGATTTGGTATGTTTTCTAATTTATATTTGGAGCTCAGCGGGATGTCCAGCTAATATTTCAAATGTAGTGCTGGGTTCCTTATGTTCTTCCGGAAAGAGCAGCTTACGAAACCCTAAATCTGATCGTAGCTCGGCCATTGTCATTACTCCGGTCGTTTTGACAATCCTCGACATAATCACTATAGCCCGTGAATCAACCTGGTGGTGTCCCCTTGCCTGACAAGCTTGCTCTCGAACCCTCCATCATCCCATCAGCATTTCACTACCCTCTATTGACCTTGCTGTCCATCGACAAACCGTGCATATTTGCAATTTGACGATATTTAACCTCGCCTCCTAAATTAAAAAATGACCGCTCCATGAGTCAACCTAATGATTGGATGTTGATATGGTCTCTTATTCATCTAGGAACTGACATGTTACTGTGCCCGCCACGAAGTGTATTGATGTGGGCGAAAGATGTATTTAATGATAAGATTTCGTTGATTTGTTCCTTTCACTATTGATGTTATGTCATAATGTGTTTAATATCAAGGTGTTTCAACCAATGACTAAGCTTTTATTCTGATGATGGGGTGGTATGATGTTTTTGAATGCTAAACTCAACGACATCAGTTAATGAACCCAGACTTGGGAGAATACTAGTTCAATCGTGTTAAATCATAGTTTCATTGTGTTTGACTGCCATCTGGTATAATATTGTGGATAATAAAACGGAAAGCAATTAAGGTATATACCCAAAGGCCATCCCAAAGCTAAAAAAAAAAGGATGCCCAGGGCAAAAAGTGTCCTAATAACAGAATTCTTTTATGCATGCACGCGGCTTAAGACTTCGCAGGTCATGATAGACATAATAGGAGAGAATCATTATAGATGGAAACGGCAAAAAAGGGGGAAAGAGGACATGGGAAAGAGGAGAGACTACCATTCCAGAGGCTCCCCCTTCACATCCCCTCTGTTGGTCTTTGGCACGGGCGCAGCCTTAACCATATTGGCCCCACCACTGCGACCACGCTTCAAATAAGCCTTGCCATCCAGCCAAGGCGTGTCGAGCGTACGCTTCGCCTCAAACTTCGCAATCTTATCCTCCATCTGCAGCGTCAAGCCAATATCATCGAGCCCATTGATAAGGCAGTGCTTGCGGAAGGCATCAACATCAAAGGAGGCAAGCTTGTTCCCGGCCTCGTCCTTGATCTCCTGGTTAACGAGGTCGACTTCGACTTCGCGGCCGGCACGGGCCTCGTCGGCAATCTTTTCAAGGACGGCCTGATCGGGGATCACGACGGGGAGCATGCCGTTCTTGAAGGTGTTGTTGAAGAAAATGTCTGCGAAAGAGGGAGCGATGACACACTTGATGCCGAAGTCGAGCAGGGCCCAGGGGGCGTGTTCGCGGGAGGAGCCACAGCCGAAGTTGGGCCCTGTGACGACGAGTATCTTAGAGTTGCGGTAGATGCCTTGGTTCAGAATGAAGGAGGGGTCTTCCTGTCCATCCTTGTAGCGGAGTTCGTAGAACAGGGCGGAGCCAAGACCGGTACGTTTAATGGTCTTCAGGAATTGCTTCGGGATGATGGCGTCTGTGTCGACGTTGCTGCGGTCCATAGGAGCCGCGATGCCCTTGAGGGTTGTAAACTTGGGGAGACCGGCGGAGGAGGTGGCGGGTGTGTGCGTGTTGGTATGGGGTTCGTTGTCGGCGGGCTGGTCAAGGATGTGGTCGAGTTCTTCCTCGGTGTCGACGTCTTCGACTTCAGACTTGACGTCAACCTTGGGCTGGACCTTTCCAAGGCGGGGGCTCTCAGTGATGTGCTCACGAACGTCGGCGAGCTTGCCGACGATGGCAGCGGCGGCGGCCATGGCGGGGGACATGAGGTGTGTGCGGCCGCCGGCGCCCTGTCGGCCCTCGAAGTTGCGGTTGGAGGTGGAAGCGCAACGTTCCTGAGGAGAGAGGATATCAGGGTTCATGCCAAGGCACATGGAGCAGCCGGCCTCGCGCCATTCAAAACCGGCGTCGATGAAGATCTTGTCGAGACCCTCGGCTTCGGCTTGCTGCTTGACGAGACCGGAGCCGGGAACGACCATGGCGCGCTTGATGTTAGAGGCGACCTTCTTGCCTCGCACAACCTTGGCGGCGGCACGCAGGTCCTCAATGCGAGAGTTCGTGCAGGAGCCAATGAACACTTTGTCGACGGCGACGTCTTTCATGGGCGTTCCGGCGGTCAGGCCCATGTACTCGAGGGCGCGCTTGCAGGCGGCCTTGCGAGCCTCATCCTCGAAGTCGTCGGGGCCGGGGACAACGCCGGTAATGGGAACAACATCCTGAGGAGAGGTACCCCAGGAGATTGTGGGGACAATATCCTTGGCGTCGATCAGAATGTTCTTGTCATAAACGGCATCCTCGTCAGAGGCCAAGCTCGACCAGTAGCTGACAGCCTTCTTCCATTCAGCGCTGTCGTACTTAGGAGCGAGAGGGCGGCCCTTGAGGTACTCAAATGTAGTCTCGTCTGGTGCGACCATGCCAGCACGCGCACCAGCCTCGATGGACATGTTGCACATGGACATCCGAGCCTCCATGCTCAGCCCGCGGATGACAGAGCCACAGAACTCAATTACGCATCCCGTACCACCAGCAGTGCCGATAAGACCAATGATGTGCAGAACGACGTCCTTCGACGTGACTCCAGCAGGAAGCTCACCGTCAACCTGGACGCGCATGTTCTTGCTGCGTCTGGTGATAAGGGTCTGTGTGGCAAGGACGTGCTCGACCTCACTAGTACCGATACCGAAGGCGAGAGCGCCAAAGGCACCGTGGGTGGAAGTGTGACTGTCACCGCAGACAACGGTTGTGCCGGGGAGAGTGAAGCCCTGCTCGGGACCGATAACGTGGACAATACCCTGTCGCTTGTCGTCCATTCCAAAGTATGTCAGACCGAAGTCCTTGACGTTCTCTTCGAGGGTCGAGCATTGCAGGCGGGAGTCGTTCTCTTCGATGAACTGTTCGACGTTCTTGAAGTTTTTTCGTGATGAGGTAGGGATGTTCTAGAAAGAGCCTGTCAGTGCTGGTGGCGGAATAAGGATTATAGTGAAACATACGTGGTCAACAGTGACAAGCGTGCAGTCCGGCCGGCGGACTTTACGGTTCGCATTCTTAAGACCTTCAAAGGCTTGCTATTCAGACGTTAGTGTTAAGAGAGGCAATACGACAACACAATGCGAAGCAACATACTGGAGAGGTCACTTCGTGGACCAGGTGTCTGTCTGCAGGAGAGTCAGGTCGAGCTCATAGCAAACGCGAACGGCCACAAAAACCAACATACCGATATAGATCAGGACAGTGCCATCCTCCTGCTCGTTCACAATGTGGTGATCAAAGACCTTGTCATACAAGGTCTTGGGCTTCCTGTCAGCGCCAGGCATGATGAGGGGCAATATAGACTGGGGACAACGGGGAAATCCAATTAAGTGGGGATAGCGCAAAGGAAGATGAGGAAGTGTCGCCGGAAAGAACGAACAGTCAGGATTAGGATGCTTGAGACAGACAGAAAGCTCTTCAGCATTATAAGAACTCTTCTGGATCGCGATGTCGCTGGCCACAGCATCGAGGGGCTCTGCAATGCCCCGATCTCGGGGTGGTAAGAATCAATGCGTCGGAGCCGATTGGTGGGATGTGGCCCCACTACTTCCGATGACCGGTGGACTTTCGGCATCTGCCGCTTAGTCACGGAGTTCGCCCTGTGGCCTGAGACTGGTCGGTGTAATCAAAGTCTTCTGTTTGGTTCGATAGAGGAAAATTTCATGCAGGGATCTCAGAGAGCCAGGGTTTGATTGGCATCATTATGTTGCGGCGGAGGCATACCCGACTGGTATCTAGCTGGGTAAAAATATGTGGAGGTTTCTAATTTACCTCGTTGAACAGTTATAGTCTATGACTACTAACACAGAGAGGCACACTCCTTTCGCGGGGTATAAAAGCTTAGGCAGCCGAGGCATATGGGGTATAATCATCGGTGGGTACGACTAGCTTTCCACTAACTTCCTGGCATCTTACTCGTACTGGGCTTACCTAAATACTTAAAAGTACATACACAGAAGTATATACATCGGGTATTGTATTGTCGAAAAGTATATGCTGCTGGCTGAGACTACGGATATTGGATGCGCTCAATTACTAGAACCACGTTAATTATTAAAACTTGCTCGGTGCAGAGGTCATAAGTATAAGCTACAATTAGCCTGACCTATCATATACAAAGAGCCTACAATCATCCACATGCCCAACATCCAAGGCCCGTAACGCTCAAGGACATGCGCCTCGTTCCAATATATATAAGGTCAAGAAGGCGGGATCCCCTTCAGCGCCGGCTGCAGAGCAAGCTTGGAACCGAAGTTTATCCAAGGGCTTGGAACCCCGCTAACCTTGGGATCGGCTCCTATCATATCGTGCGGGAACCCAAGATCCAGGGGGCGAACGCTTTCCAGGAACGCCACTTGCTCCGGCGTCAGCTTTATCTTGAGCGCCTGGATGTTATCGGTGAGATGTTCGACCTTGCGTCCTCCCACAATGGGGAACACGTTGGGAGCTTTCTGCAAGATATAGGCCAAGGCGACGGCCGTCACCGACTCAATTCCGTGCTCGGCAGCCACTTTACCTAGTGCTTCACTCATTTTGACTTCGTCCGCCGTTTGTTCGCCGGGGCTCAACATGCTGCGCAGTCCCTCGCCAGCCTTGCGTCGTTCCTCCAGAGCCTTGGTGCTCTGGAACTTCCCGCCACCCAGCACGTCCCAAGGCGCCAGAGCCATGCCAAAATGAAGGGCCATGGGGATGATTTCCCGCTCGAAGTCGCGCAGCATCACATTCCAACGACCCTGGTAGACGCTGAAGGGGGTTTTGCCATGGGCGCGAGCGTAGGTGTTTGCCGCGCTGACCACCCACGCCGGGGCGTCCGAGATGCCCAGGTACAGCACCTTGCCCTGCTCGACCATGATCTGGAGACTGTCCATAAGTTCTTCGATGGAGGTGGTGTGGTCCCACCAGTGGACGTAGAGGATATCAATCCAGTCAGTCTGGAGTTTCTTCAAAGAGTCTCGCACGCTCATGTGGAGAGAGCGCTTGTGGTTCCCGCAGCAGTTAGGGGCATTGCCTTTACCCTGCTCATAGGATTTGTAGTCGGTCGTGAACTTGGTGGCTATCACCATTCGGTCACGGTTATTCCGGGATGCCATCCATTCACCCAGCCAGGACTCAGATTGTTCGTTTTGATAGTTGTTGGACGTATCAATAAAGTTGCCGCCGGCTTCAACGAAGGCATCCAACAGCTTGAAGGAGGATTCTTTGTTCATTGAGCCCATTAGATCTGACCAGGCCTCGCCAATGGACATGCCTCCGAGCTGGAGAGGCGATACGCGGATTCCCGCGGTCGACGAGAGCACACGGTAGCGACCGAGTTCGGTTCGAGGCTCGGGCGCCGGGGTCATGAAATCAGTCATTATGTTCGCAGATTGTGTTTTAGAGAAGAATCAAAGAGATTGTGAGACGTTTGGAGTTTATTGATGGACGAAATATGTTCTTGTCTTGACAGAATGGCTGCCATATTTATACTTTGGCGCATATCTGACAGCAATTGTATGCTGCTGACCATCTCCGACCAACCTAGTAACTCCTAATATTCCCAGGCAGGTTGCGCCACTCAATTTGCATGATTCTTTGATCGTAACGGAGCATCTGAGATTCGCGACGGAAATACCGAGTGTATGGAGTGCTGACAGTAAGCCCGGGATGCGGACTTCGCAATTAGTGTTAAGAATCCAAATTCCGAGTCCGAGTCAGCAGCCGGCGTTAATTTTTGATCACTCAACGTTTTATTGTCGGGGCAACTGCCCTCCAGTACCGCCTGCCCCTGGGGTTCGACCTCGATTAGTCATTATTTAGTAAGCTAGTTATTTAGATAGGCAGGCCATTCCGGCCACCCAATGGGAGAACCATCCATCTCTTCCCACATTTATCATAAACCACGAGAACGGTCTTGAGCAGAATCTGGTCCCTAAAATAATGTAGATGCGGGCTTCGAGGTAGCTAGGTTTCTCTTAGTGAATTATTATATACAAGCTGTATTTCTCGACTCTATAAATTGACCCCGAATGTTAAGTTGTCTGACGGGAACACCAACAATGCCAGACAATGGCGCACAAATAGTCCAAAAAGCCCACATACGGCTTGAACAGCCACCATGCTTAACGCCAGCCGGTCTTCCCTCATGGGGCCCATCCATACCAGCCACAAGTTGAGAATGGTCAGATTGCTTGATTCGACGATCTGGCCTTCTTCATTTTTTCGGACCCGCGCCAGGCGAAGTCTGTGCAGCAGCTCTAGAGCCATGGCGAGCAAGGGCGAAGGAGGAACATTCCATTCAGTCACCGAAGCGTCCACTAATCCAGTCTTTGCATTGAACTTGGGGAGCCGGTGCCTCGGGCAAGGGATGATGTGAAAAAGCTGCGGCACTGAGTAAACGAAATTGAATATCTGCGGGATGAAGAGGAGCAGCAGTGTTTTGCTGAAATGCCCTAGGATTCCAACGACAACAAAGACCATGCCGGCGAAGTAGCAGTAGGTGTCTCCTACAAATACTTTGGACGGATACCAGTTGTGGCACAGGAGTGCTAACGAGACCCCCACAAACGGGAGTAGAAAGTAGAGGGAGAAAAGGTGGGAATCCGTTGCAGGGTGCCGGAACGGCGTAATCAGATACAGCGCATCGTTGATCATGAGTAAGACAGCAATCACAAGCGATTGAGCTACCTCGACCCCGTTGATTCCCGCTAGCATGTTGATCGAGTTTGGGCAAAAGATAGCAACTGCGGCCATGTAGACGTAGTACAAGAAGCCAAGGTCAAGGAAGGCGCCGAGGTACGGTCGCAACGGTACTGGAACAACGACATGCGTAACACCAAAGTCCACAAAGTAGACCATAAGCATTGGGATGGCGCCGAAAGCTGGGATTAGTACTTTGTGTCTCCACCGGATGTCAAGAAGATCATCGCCGATCCCAAGAATGACAATGCATTGGAGTGACAAGAGACCGGAGAGGTACGATGCAAGCTGAGCGGTGCCTTTGTCAGTCGCCATATTGAGTTGTGAAGACAAGGATACGAACCTTCTCATGAGGAAATCTATGCAGACTCCGGCCCGTTTCCACATGGTGAACTTCAAGGACGACATCGCGGTTGCCGCCGCCCGAAGTGGCTGCCACAATGTCTTTGTAGAAAGCAAAAGGAATAAAGAAGATGAGTACCAGGAGATACACCACCGCACAGACGGAGCCCATAGTTTCTGGTCTATATCGAGGCATTAGTCTTCCTGCAGGTGAGAATGACCGGGCGAACCTACATAACTGGACGGTTTGGTTTGGCCATGTCTTTCCCACTCAAGCCGGCTTGAATAAAGACAGGACCGAGCCATCTTATCATACTAAAGGTCACGACGAATGCGATTCCACTGAATGCAATGGATGACACCAGGGGGGCACCCTCTCCCTCAAATGTATTGACCAGCACGCCGAGACAGGCGCCTGCGAGGAGCAAGAGACTCCAGGTCTCTCGACGGGAGAGGGAATTTGATACAGCAACAGCCATCTTGCATAGGAGTTGCAGGCCGCATTTCACTCCGAGTTCCTCACTATTTCACAGGAAGTGGTTGAGACCCAATTACTGCAATCTGGCTTCAAGAAGTATACGCAAAAATACGCAAAATACATACGCGGAGCTTACGTTGTCAATGGATTCTGCCGGTGGATACAAACCAGTGTAAAGGCGGTATGAGGCCATGTATGCCTGATCGCTCACATGACCAACGCGAAGTCCAATCCGATTCGGTCAGTCCGTGGACACCTCATTCGTAGTACTAGTACGCGTTCAGCTGTATGTCTTGCAGGGTCCAGATCTTTCGATTGGAACTCTGAGCTGGCCAGAAATGTCTGCCGGTTTTTCTGACTTTGACGCTGGTCATCGGGATCTAGTGACTGTGACGAAGTTCAACTTCTATGGCAACCGCATAGTTACCGCTT
Organism: Aspergillus spinulosporus; assembly: GCA_003574815.1. Lineage (NCBI taxonomy): Eukaryota > Fungi > Ascomycota > Eurotiomycetes > Eurotiales > Aspergillaceae > Aspergillus > Aspergillus spinulosporus. Next base: position 1,027,286 of record QPHH01000005.1, on the reverse strand, counting down.
CGTCGGACCATCGCATGAAGGTCTGGGATCAAAAAGATGACGAATGGCAGCTGACTGACACTTGGCGCGCCCATGATGCGGAGATACGTGATGTAAGGTCCCCCCCTTTCCGATGTTTGGTATATTTTATAACGATCCGTTACCGCAGGCAACCTGGAATGGGCCTTTCACGGGCCAGCATATTGGGAGTGTGGGCGAGGACATGAAGCTGAAAATATGGCAGGAAGATGTCACTCAGCCGCCGAATTCTGGCCGCCGTTTCAGATCCATCTTTCGCTTGATGGCGCCGCAACGGCATCCATACGTCTCGCTTGATTTTCGCAACATTGACCTTGAATCATGGCTGGCCGTTATTACGCGCGACGGCTTCCTAAGAGTCATGGAACCTGTAAGCCCGGACTCGCTCGCTGACTGGCAGACTGTCGACGAATTCAGGGTTTGCGCCGCGCCCCAGCGTGGAGAGGAGACGAGCTTCAAAGTGCAGTTTCATCACGACCCTATAGATATCACCCACTCCATTCTACCCTCCTGGGACCGGAAAAGCCTGTCTCTTGTAGTTGCGGCTATGGACAGCGTGAAGATTTTCCGGACTGATGCCAACCGTCGCTTCTACCATGCTGTAGAGTTGAAAGGGCATGGAGGGTTGGTTAGGGATATATCGTGGGCTAATGGCTCAGTTCGTGGCTATGATCTCATCGCCAGCGGATGCAAAGACGGTTTTGTTCGGATTTTCGAGGTGTATACCTCCCTTTCGTCCAACAATGCGCGAGATACTGATCGCAACCACGCCCAATCGTCAGCACAATCTCAGTCGTCCCGCACCACAGCGCAGTCAGGGATAGGCTCGGCCCTGGCGAGTCGTGCGCCTATGTCTATGACTAACCGGCCTGCAACGGGTGACTCGCCGTTCAAGCATTCTTACAAGGAAGTAGCATGCATCGATAGCAAACATCTCGATGTATGGCAGGTCGGGTTCTCCTACGCCGGTTAGTTCCTTCGATTCACTGTATTATTGGTTTCGCTAATCGCCATGCAGGTGATTGCCTCATTTCTTCAGGGGATGATGGGGTGGTCAGATTCTGGAAAAAAGCTCTATCTGGTGAATGGCTCGAATATGCAGAGACGGAGATGACTGACAGTGAAACAAAATGAGGACATGTCATCTCTTCCTCATGTTCATGCCGCAGCATTGCGAGCTCTGGTCTTGTTGAGCTGCTATGGGATTGAATCCTGGTAAATGGCGACGCGGTTGTCTACATTTGCCTTTATGAGAGCACGGTGTTCTTCCCCTTCACCTCTTTTCTCGTCCCTTTTTTTTTTTTTTAAGACAGTGATACCCATCATCAGGCTTTATTTCTAGTACTTGAGTCGTCCTCCTTGCCCTTGTCACAGACTCGTGCTCAGAGTTTGACAGATGCCCTTCGAGGTTTAATTCCCGCTCCTTCCCTTTCGACGAACATCGTCACCATCAAACTGAGCTCTTACCCAATTGACAAACAACTGAAACGCCCGAGAGGCAGGTACCACTCAGCATGGATCATGAGGCAAAGACACTCCAATCCTGAACCCTTCCTCTGCTTCTATTGTTGACTTCCTACCTACTCGTCACCTCCCCTCATGTGTCTATGACTTTGCCCGAGCGTATTCTTCGTTGCTATTCTTACCGGAAACTATGACGGTGGGCCCGACTTTGGGAACCGGCCTCTTTGTCGGAACTGGCCAGGCGCTCGCGGCCGGCGGCCCTGCCTCGCTCATTATCGCCTATGTATTCATATCCGCAATAACGTACTGTGTGACAACTGCCGTTGCCGAAATTTCAACCCACGCATTTACTCGAAATGGCGCGATGCTCGCTCACAATTACCATTATACCTCGAGTCATGTGGGATTCGCAATAGCGTACCTTAGATGGATTGGCCTCAGCCTGCTTGTTCCTTTTGAGGTCACCGCTGGGATGGTCCACCTTGGGCTATGGGAACCGAGCGCGAGCCTGGCCTTGCGCATGGGCGGTATGATGTCCGTCATATTCTTCTTCAATATGCTACCCGAAAAGTTCTTCAGGAGGTCGCAAACGGTCTTTACGGGGATAAAGTTCCTAGCCACAATCGGGCTCGCCATCATTTCCTTTTACCTCGCTATCCGCGCCAGCCAACCCGGTGCCATTGTGCAAGGATTTGAGTATTGGGTTAACCCCGGTCCCTTTGCTGAGTTCTTACTTCTCGGCGATCTGGGACGCTTCGTTGGCTTTCTGTTCTGCATCCTTTGCAGTACGATATCTTTCGCCTTTCTTCCGGAGTTAACCGTGCAGATCGCCGAAGGCCATGACTCGGAGCCACGAAATAGCATATTCAGGTACACCAGGAACAGCAATATCATTACGTTCACACTTTACATCCTGAGCACGTTAACTACCACTCTGATGGCCCCATATGACGACCCGAGACTTACCAATGAAGGAATTGGTGCCGGACTCTCGCCTTACATGGTTGGTCTCGTTGACTCCAGAATTCGTTTAGTACCGGCCGTGGGAGGTGGGTTGATTTTTCTTTCTTCTGTGGCATCTGGACGCTCTTTTCTCAATCTGGCTTCCCGCATGTTGTCTACGATGGCGGAGACGGGCCATGCTCCAGCATTGTTGATGATTCGCAATCGATGGAATGTTCCTTATATGGCCGTCGCCATCTCAGCAGGATTCACCTGGTTATGCTTCCTGTGCATGGCCATTTCGAGCTCTGCGGTATACAACTATTTAATGTTTTTCATCACCACCGCCGGTTATGTTTCCTGGGTCTGTTCGCTTGTAGCGTACCTGCGGTTCCGAAGAGTGGTCAAGAAATCAGAAATCATGCCTCTGCATCGATCATTTATCCAGCCCTTTGGGACATATTTCGCACTGGGTGCCAGTGTCTTGTTGATTATGCTCAATCTCGCGCAAATCGTTGTTGCACCCCACCATGGGTTGAATCCCTTGAACGGGATCCCCGCCCATATTGCGCTCAACTTGTTTGGTCTTTTTTACGGCGGACATCGACTTGTAGTTGCTGTCCGGAAGAAGGCTGCCCGATTGAACTCACGCGTGGACGAAGATTGTTGCGACGTGGACGAAAATCAGCCCCAAGGCCAAGTCATTGGAATGGAAGAAATGCAAGCGCGAAGACCGGGGGGTGCGTTCTCGACTACGCCTACGTCGCATGCTGTCAATTCTCGAGGATAGACTGTTGGCTACCTAAGTTACTTTTCAGGCACTTGGACCCTAGTGCATATCTAGTTCGATTGATGTTTTGAGTCCTGTTTGTTCTGTTTCCTGAGCTACTTATTGTTATTTCCCGCTCTGATTCAAGGTGGTGGTTGGAGATATACATCTAGTATTATACTGTTCTTGTTTTATGTTGTATGCAATGCAGTGTAGAGGTATATTGTGTAGAGCATGCTGGCAGAGATGGAGGTCCGATGTACGCTGCCTGAAGCACCGGGCATCCTTCCAGGCCATTTCCGTCAGACACTGCATCTCCGCTAGTTTCCCTCCCCGCCGTGAATTCGCCACACACCAAGTTCGCAGCCCCTAAAAAGGAGAATGCCTCGCCGAAACCCGGTATCATTATTATTTTATGATGATTACTTTGACAGGTCATTAAGAATCAGGGCTTGGATGTCGCGGCCATCCTACATTCCTCACCTATTAGGCAGAATATGCTCCAGCTCTGGTCATTGACCGACGTTTTTAAACTCATGTTCTCTCAGCAGTCCATGTTCCCTGCACTAGGCTATGGCCACTGCTCAGGCCCCTCTGTGTTTCTCGCTTCTTTTGCACCGCTCCCCAAGAGGGATCATGTTACTTCCCAATCCTTTTCCGGACTCAGATGATCTGCTTATTCCTTCGTGACTCTGTTCCCCTTCGCTTTTCTGTCTCTTTTTTTTAGACTTTCCTTTCTCCTGTAAAACGGCGGATTCACCACACTTACCAAAACAGTTCTCTCGCAAGCCTGATTATCCCGTCTCACTACAATTACCAGTTCACTGCCGGCAACAGAATGTCCCAGAATGTCCCCGATTAAGGGCTGGCTTATCCGGATTCGTTAAGCCCAATATACCGGGTGGCAGCCTAGCACGAATCTATCTCATCTGATATTTTCTCCAACTTCGTCCTGGTCTCAGATCTACTTATCGCTCCCTGGGATCCCTCTCTTCGATGGATTCTACCCAATTATTTCTTCCTTTTCCTCTCTTTCCCTCCTATTACACTCACTTGAACTATTGTGCAATGCTCTTTTCAGGTCTCACTTTCCAGCCACTGTCTTGTGCTCCGCTTCCCTAGAGTATCTATGGAGCGCGCGGATGGTTCCACTACCTGAGGGGCAAGCCCCTCTTCATGACTCCCCGCGGCTGCTGTCGATACATCACTGCTACCTTCTCTGCTGGTTGAGAAACACCAGCTCCAGAGCATTAGGCCTCGACTCTTCACTGACAACAGCATGATCAGCCTGTCTTTGGCTCCCCGAATGATTTCTCCGCTATGCCCAACCTGGGTCTTGGCACTCCGCACCATATTATACTTCTTCCGGACTAGCTCATTCCAGCTCGTCTCTTTGCCTCAGGCAATAACATTGAGGCGACACGCAGCAGTGGTGCCTCGAAAACCAGGCAACATTCCCAGCTTCGAGCTCGCATTCGTCCCTCTAACGGGATTTTCGCTCGCTCACCTTGACTTCCCCTCCTCTTTTCCAGATGCGATCCCTTCCTGTCATCATGATTTTACTTTCCCCTTTTCTACCAGGCTATTATCCGCCCTAACGACTGCTACAACTAACATTGACATAGCACAGGGAAAATGCTCTCGCCGGCGTAGAGCTCCTGATCGACCACCGCACTCCCCCAGAAAGCTACGATCGGGTGGGAAAAATTATTCCGCGCTTTTCCTTTTTTACCTTGGGTCTTGGACGCGCCGCTTGAATGGCCCATCCGTGGCTTTAGCCCGTCCAGTCCAGTCCTATCCTGTCCGGTCCTGTCCTCTGTCCTGTCTTCTCACCCTCCCTCCTCTTCTGCCTCTTGCTTCCTGTCTTTGATCTCTCGCTTCCTTTTCGTCCTCGACTCGACCGATCACCTTTTTCGCTTGACCCCCGTTGGTCCACCTCAACTGCTCTCCTCGAGTGCCCTCCGTCGTATCGTTCCGTCTGTTCCTCCCACATTCCCGTCCTTCACCCTCGCCCTTTACCTCCCTTTCTCATTCTTCTATTTCAACCATCCTTCCTATCCATCATCCTCTCTATTCTGCTTCTCTCTTGAACTTGCCTACTATTGTCTTTCTCCTCGCTTGCTTTCTTCTCCATGCGATTCATGCCTCACTCGCCCACTCGCTTTCCTCGGTTCTCGACCCTCGACAAACTCCTCCTTTCCCACGGTCGCAGACGACACGGTGGACGACGTCCTTATTAGAACCGCCACCTACTGGAATTGCTGTATCGGTTGACCCGGTCCTACTCCTACTAAGAACAGCGTTTGGTTGTGAAGTTGTCGGACGAACCTCGCCTTTCTGCAGCCAGCTTTGGCTCTTCAGTACGCCCTACAGTCATCGCATCGGGTTGCGAAAGACTTCAGCTCGTGACATCTTGCACTGAGTAGCTTGGTGGATCGCTTGTTAAAAGCAGGTATTGCCTTGGGCAAAGACTTTCGTGATATGTGGTTAGGGATATAATCGATCCCATACGCCGCTCCTTTGCAAGTACAAATACCAGCGCGCTTTGCATTAGACGTCCGAGGGGGTGTTCTGTCGGATTATGACAGAGACCTCCCCAGTCGCCATCACGCATCCAACCACGGAGCCTTTCCCGGTCACCGCCCCTCTGGACTCACCCATCGTCAACGGCGCCGTGTCAGATTCGGTTCCGGCTGAAGAGGAGGAGCCGTATACCATCAAATGCATTTGTGCGTTCGAAGATGATGATGGGAATACAGTCTTCTGCGAGGGTTGCGAAACGTGGCAGCATATTGAATGCTATTACCATGGTCGGGATGTCCCAGAAGTCCACAACTGTGTCGATTGTGAGCCCCGTCATCTTGATGGTCGGCGCGCCACAGAGCGACAGAAGCGCCTCAGGGAGCAAAGCGATGGCGGTGACCGGAAAGCTAAACGATCAGGAGCGAAGAGTCACAAAAAGAAAGCGAAGGATCATGCGGATCATATAAATGGTTTCCATCAGCGATCAGAGTCGAGCAGTCGCGAACAGCCTCCGTTAAAGAAGGCAAAAACTGGCCATCGCGCGTCAGGTTCGGTCAATTCTTTGCCTGGAAATTCGGCGCTTACTTCTGATGGTCGCAAGCGCACCGCGGCTTCTTTGAGCCCAATCAAGTCGTTCGGTCCCTCAATTCCTCTCTACTCTAATGAGTTTCTTCACCTGTATGACCAAGATCATGGACATGCTGATATGGACGGTAATCTTTTTGTCAATTTAACACTTGCCGCTGATTTGGCCTCGTGGGTGAAAGATCATGTCTCACTCGCTCAGGTGGCCAACGGCCGCTCTGCGGACGAGATTTTCACCAGATCTGGTGCAACTTTGGATCGATCTCATTGGCCTTCATTGTCTCTCAATTCAGTAACAGATCCTAGTACCGAATTTGGCGGCAAGCATCCGACTTGGAAGGTTCTCAAGACCCAGAACGCTGTCGGTAAAGACGAGATTGTTGGCGAGATCACAGGCAAGATTGGTCTGCTACGTGATTATTGTCTTGATCCCGGTAACCGTTGGCAAGAGTTGCGACATCCCGAGCCGTTTGTCTTTTTCCACCCCCAGCTTCCGATCTACATCGACAGTCGACAAGAAGGCAGTATCCTACGTTATGCCAGGCGGTCGTGTCGTCCTAATGTGACTATGAAGACCTACATCACGAATGATGTGGAATATCACTTTTGCTTTGTTGCCAAAGAGGACATTGCACCGGATTCAGAGATTACCGCGACGTGGTATCTAGATCCTCAATTATTTGGATCTACCAACGGGATAGTCAAGCAAGAGCCCGGTGACAGTGTGCAGGAAGTGGCTGCTATGTGTATTAGCAATGTGCTGGCTAATTTTGGTGGCTGTGCGTGCGTTCCACCACACAGCTGCCTGCTTTCCAGTCTTGATTGTCGGCGGCATCCGAAGCTTGCGGATGGAAGCGCGAAACAAGCACATGCTAAAAGGAGGAAAACAAAAAGCAAGCCCAATGTATCACCGCCTGGTAACAACAGCCGTGCTGGGAGTGAAGCTGTCAAGACCTTGGACGACGATGATCATGCGGACAGTCGTTCTGCATCAAGTTCCAACCGTGGGCAGACCCGCAGTCGTGATATGACGCCAACCTTACAGACTCCCACAGATGCCTTCGGCTTCGGAGATTCTGAGCTGTCCGCTCGCGAAAGGCGTAAGATTGCCGCAGCAGAAAAGAAATTCCAGCAATTGGAGCAGGATCAACAGACAACCCACAAACGAAGAAAGCGTGTCAGTGGGCAGTCCGCTCAAGCAACTGGGCCAAGCACCTCCGATCGTCAATCATTTTCACCCCCAATGTCTGGAGTTGGTCACCGATCGCCGCGCAAACCCTCTGCTCTTAGCACGCCTGCCAGACGATATACATACGTCGACTCTGCCGTCCAGGCAGATATCGAGGCTGCCAACGGCGTAATGCCATCCCCTCCTTCCTCCAGGCGGCCCAACTTCATCCCTCTAACCCAGCGTCTCCTTAAGCGATGTTACATGGATAGGATCCGGATTGAACATACTAGCCGCCAACAACCTGATTCACCTCAATCGAATAAAACTACATGCGAAAGTTCATCCCATCTTGTTCCTACGCCGACAGCAACTACTCCAAGTGTTTCAGGTGAGAAGGAAGATGTGGAAATGCAAGACATAGAGTCACCAACCGAAGCATCTTCGGCACGGTCGCAGACGCGCAATCCCTCTATGGACATGTCGCCGTCCCATGGGCGAGGGTCAGATAGAGCACACCCACTGCCACCACCGTGGCCGTCTAGCGCAGCCCATATCGCTCGAATCCCAGCGCGCAAGGTCACCAGCACCCGTGTGGATTTGCACCTGCCTCCAACTCCAGCCACTGGCCCTCCATCTACGGCGAGCCCGAACTCGATGTCATCAGCTGTATCATCCCCGTCTACTTTGGATCCGTCATCACAACACCCCGGAACTGCTCTTCCTGGAGCGGGACTGGCTGCTCCTAGCCCTGTGAAGAAAAAGCTGAGTCTAGGTGACTATCTTAGTCGAAGGGGGTCGTTAAAGACTCCAACATCGGAGAAGACACAGGCGCAGACTGCAATGCCACCTCCAACTTCACCTGCTCAGCTTTCGGACAGACGGGATGTTTCAGTCCTGACAGGTAACATTCATCCGGACAGCAGCTCTTCGCTGCCGAGTCCAACAACGGCGGATGTCACAATAAAACATGTCTCGAGCTCATCCCAACCCACGCATTCTCCATCAATTTCCTGATCGACTCTCATCGTTCGGTCATTGGTGCGGAAACGGCTGGCCAAATACCTGACGAATTACTTCTCTTTTATTCATGTTTTTATTACCGCTGTTTTTTTTTATTCACTTGTAAACGATTGGAATGGACTGGCGTTCGTCGTGGCTTTGGGTGCTTATTCTTGTGAGAGGTTTGAGGGTGGCGTACTCGGCGCGTTTGGCGGGAATAACTAATGGGTTACGGCTCTCTATGGGATGGAGGCCATGGTCATGTGATTCTCTACGCGCAGCCTTTGCTTGCTTCACGCTTTGTCTTCTAGCTTTTCATCTCAGAATTTGTCCGTAATGGTGCTGGGATAGCTAGCGTCAACTATCCAATGATTCTGCGGCTTTGCCTTATCTATATTTCTAGTCCTATGATTCTTCAATAGGTTCACCAGCACTAGATGAATGATTCCCTCATCCATTAACTACTTCTAGTAGAAGCAGAGCACCTGACTTCGAGTTATTTACTGCCTGAGGCATGAAGTTTTATGCCTGAGTGTTGAACATCCATCCTCCGAGCAAACTACAACATTCGCCCAAGATCCGCGACCTCCCATGTCGTGAACAAACTACTAGTAAGAGGATCCGCATTATACCCATTCTGATATGCTCTCTTTACTGACGAAAAAGATATCCTTTCTCACTCCATCCCTGCAATCTTCCCCCCGCAGACGTCTCGTCTAATTACCGCCGAGCACTTTTGAATCTACCTAGCTCGATTTCATGGACCATTGAAAACCTTCAGCCTGCTAGTTCCTCTAGCCGTCCTGATTTCAACAATTCAGTCTCTAAAAACACGCCCTCACGAATTATACTCCTTTTTTCCCTCCTCCGATCAAAACACAACCTTCCCAACCGAAATATGAAAGACCCGCGCACGGCCAAAAGAAGACGAGTCTCTGACTTCACAGGCATGGATAGAGATGGCGACACTGCGATGCAAGACGCTATAATACCGCTGCAGACCCAAGAAACCTCGAACGCCGCAAACACGGATACTGCTAATGGCAGCAACGAAGACGCAAACACCGACACACGAACAGACGCTACCCCTTCTCGTGCGGGATTGCGGTCAAGCGGGCGACAAAGAAAAGCACCACAGCGGTATGAGGATGAAATTGTACACACGAGATCGGTGAGGAAATCGAGGTCGACACCGGGGAAGGAGAAGGATGCGGTGACGTCTACATCTACATCTGAGGCAGTGACTACAGAGATTTTGCCGCGGCCTGCGTCTAGGAATGTACGGCAACAGCCGCGCCGGTCGCTACAGCGCAGTGCATCGGAGGCGGGAGACGATAATGGAGACGAGGAGGATGAAGAGGATGAGGAGGACGAGGATGTTGATGATGATGATGATGACTCTGTGTCGCCTGAGCCGAAGGCTAGACGGCTGACACGGACGCGCTCGAAGAGGACTTCTGTGCGGTTTACCGAGACAAAAGCAGATGAATCCAAAGGTGGTGACAAGGATGGGGACGCATACGAGGAATCCCCGGATGATTTTCCAGATCCATTGAATGATCTAGTTAACATGCAGCTGCAGAACAATATCGCTCAGGGCCATTTAAGTGGGCAGGATGAAGCTACGGGAGAGGAGCCTTTGCCTGCGTACGCGGAACATTTCCAGCAGTTTGTTCGCAACGGGTACACGAAGGAGATGCAGTTGTTGACGAAGACGGTTATTGAGAAGCTGAACGGAAAGAGGCTTGTCGCGTTGAAGGGCCTCGATACCGAATACCAAAAGGTGCACCAACTCATCGAGCAGACTGTTGCTTTCGGAGAGGGCAACTCGATGCTTCTGCTCGGGTCGCGTGGGGCAGGTAAGACGGCCATCATAGAGAGTATTGTTTCCTCTCTGAGGCAAGAGCACAAGAACGACTTTCATGTCGTCCGGCTCAACGGCTTCTTACATACAGACGATCGACTGGCGCTGCGTGAGATATGGCGGCAGCTTGGTCGGGAAACAAATACGGAAGAAGAAGCAGGAAAGGTGACCAGTTATGCGGACACCATGGCCACGTTGCTAGCTCTTCTCTCGCATCCTGAAGAATTGCAGGGCTCTGCAGACAATCAGAACGGCACAACGACAGCCAAGTCGATCGTGATTGTCCTAAATGAGTTTGACCTATTTGTCGCACACCCCCGCCAAACCCTCCTCTACAACCTGTTTGATATCGCGCAAGCGCGTAAGGCCCCCTTGGCGGTTCTCGGGGTCACAACCAAAGTGGACGTTACCGAGATGCTCGAGAAACGAGTCAAAAGCCGGTTCAGTCACAGATCCGTTTATGTGCCGCTGCCGAGGACGTTTGAGGTATTTTCCGATGCCTGCTTTGGCGGTTTAGATGTCGAAGAATCTGAATTCGTCAGCGCCGATGACCTGTCGGACGCCAAGTCCGAGAACTGGATGATGGCCCTGGATGGGTGGAGAGCGTATCTACAGGTAAGACCACTGGCTTGTTTCCGCGTCAGACCTGTCTCGGACTCTTGCTCACACCACGCCTTGCTCAACAGGGACTCTGGGCCGATCCGGCCTTCCAAACGCATCTGCGGAGAATATACCACACAACCAAATCCGTTGGGGAATTCTTCATGAGCGCGCTGATTCCCGTCACGGAACTTCATCACAGCCTGGCCACTTCACCAATCATCCCCACTCCGAGCACCTTCTCAACCCACGCTCTCTCCTGCCCCGATCCCGCCCCTCTACCCTTCCTGCCCTCACTCTCCACATCGCCTTCCTCAGCTCCCTCCTCCCTTCCCCTCTCTCTCCTCCTCGCCGCAACCCGCCTGACAGCCCTTTACGACCCAGGCTCTAATGAAACCGCAGCGCAAGATCTCGCCCCACTCGCCCTCTCCTTCCCCGCCGCCTACGCAGAATACGTCCGACTTTTGACCTCTGCGAAGACCTCTGCCTCTGTTTCCGGGGCATCTGTGACGCCAGGGCGTGTCTGGGGGAGGGATGTGGCACGCGAAGCATGGGAGCGCCTCGTTGCTTGGGGACTTGTCAGTCCGGTTGGTGGTGGGAGTGGCACGGCTGATGGGCGCATGTTCCGCGTTGAGATCAGCTTTGAGGAGGTGGTGGGGCTGGTTGGTAAAGGAGGATCCCTTGGGCGATGGTGGCGCGATGCCTAGGGTGATGTATGGCGTATGGCATATCCATGTACGATATACGGAATGAGGGGCTAGGGCCTAGCCACTACATTCAATAATACCCGCAGATGATTTTCCTTCATCGACGGAATGGGTTTGGACTTGGGGTTTTTCCCGTGCGGCGCAGGCCGTCGTCGCAGGGCTGTTTTATGTGCGTGGGACCTATTCGGTGTACAGTATTGGCTGCGTGCAAGGAGCGAACCTGGACGCTGTCTAGACTCTAGACTCTGGTTATTCTAGACTAACTCACTATACTTCACAAGCTAATGAGACATTCTCAAACCATCCGTGCTCGTCTGGAGGTTTATCAGTCGCTTTAGCATAATGTTCCAGGTTTGATGTTGAGACTTGTAACAACTTATCTAGCCTTCAGCCCCTGTCCAACTGACTACAAAACTTACAATTCAAAGTCCAAACTTTAGAAATAGCTAGTATGCAACTGCATATTCCGGACTCAGTAATACAATACATTATCCATTCGAGTTAAGGTGCTGTCTGGAGTACACGGTGTACCTTCAGGCCTAATACTGTAAATCAACAAGCGCTCATTCTTGGTAACGCTGTTCCACACAGAGGCCGCGATATATGCCTACTTGCCTGCCTATTTAGCTGATATTCAGAGAAAGGGCAATCTCGCAGAGCAGTGCACAAACAGCGGCTGTTAGATAATTCTCTGGTGGTCAAAAAAAAAACATGATCCATTCCATTGCGGACGAGAGGGTTGGTTGCTCATAGAATGTCCTTTACAAGCATTGTTAAGAGAGGAAAGGAATCTCTTTCAAATGAAAAACAGGAAAACTCATAGTCCTATTCAAATAACTTCATCTACCATGGAGTGTAGTTTTAGAATTGCTTTGGCTCTTGGTCTTGTGCTGTACTCTGCATATAGAAATATAGATCAGGGAGAGTCACGTGGACCTACGTTATGTTGTCAACTCTTAACCACTTCCTTACATATTATAACCATATTTTCAACCAGCTTCACCAACCTGATACTAGACCATTGATCGAGAGCGCGCCAACGGCCTAGGCTTATAAGGAGAACAAAGCCAAGGATGCGAGGCTTCCCAAAGGCTTCCTAGAAACAGGATACTTCGGCCTCCTCACACCCGCCATATGCGGAGGAGCGCACGGTGAAAAATTTCCTGGAGCGGCCTTGCAAGCGCTTGAACTGGAAGGGGGCGATGAAGGCCATTCGCATGATCTGAGAGTGGTAGTGAGAGTGAGAATGAGGTTTGGAGTGTCTTTGGTTATCGACCTGGGTATGTGGATTCTACCATCAGGGATGCGCACGTTCCGAGATGTGAACCAAGTTCATCGGCAGATTCTGAATATAGACGGGGGGGTCTGCTCAAACCCTAAAGCAGAGTCAGAGCTGTGGTCGTTCGACGAGGAGGAGGGGGGGCACCACCATGAAAGAGGTCTTGAGCGCCTGCGTTGGTCCAGACAGTTGGAAGGTTTGGTCACAATTGGCGGTATAGATCGAGGATGACCGATTCAGAATCGGAAGACTTGGAGCCGGACTTAAAAGTGAGGGCGAGGATGATCATGGGCACGAACAAGAGGAAGTGTATCAAGTATAGGTACACAACAAAACTACGATGCCAGCAGCACCTACCGAGACGGCCACAACGAAGGCGATGTCGCCGCCTAACGGCATATACAACATCGTTTGCGCCAAAATCCGAACATTCTTCGATCAGATTAGGCTAAAACAGACCGCAACTCCTGAAGGAAATCTCCAAGAACCTTACCAACCAGAACAGCGGAAAGTCTCGCACAGAACGGCAGTGCAATCCCCATGCCCCAAGTCCGGCGTTTGCAGAGGGAATCAGAGCCTGGTCTTGTTACGTGGCCTATTTTGCCCCTCCAGAAGATGCGGGTTCGCGATAAGGGGCCGAAGTTAGAATTTTGGCAACTATGATAGGTCTGATTGGATTAAGAAGCAACAAGATATTGGCCATTCTTGCAAGGAACCTCACCCCGGACGATCTTGGCAAGGTGTACAGTGTGCTGGTGTGACTGCGGGTGTGGTCGCGGTTATATCACTTCTTTACTCTGTGCTATAGTTGGAGCCGAGACTCAATAGGCTATTATGGCATGAAAGTTCAAGTGCACTTCATCGTGAAGATTACTGTGGCCCACGAACATAAAGCCTGCATATATCTAGAGGATATGCCGGCATAGGCTGATGCATATCCTCCTCAATCCCGTAGTAGCAGATTGACATTCGGACAATCCAGTTTCATGTGAGTTCGATGTCTCGAACTCTAGACTCTAATTCCTCTACTGTGCGTAAAGCACCTGTCCTGATCCCTGTATACATGCTCTGCGTGGTCACTGGTTCATGCGATGGCCGTTTTCCCAGCTATAAGGATCCACGGCGCCCATCCGAATCTACATGGACACTGCCAGTGCGTCAGAGTCGGACAGACTCAGATCCTATACTAGGGTTGGTCATGAGCAATACCCAATTATTCCTCAGAAAAAGTTCTAGTTCGCTGGGGAGCGGATACAGGAGCCTGATATAGGCTGACAGACAGGTCCCTTCGAGTTAAATGCATATATCCGATCGTACGTGGACTGTCAAAAGTGAAAGGATCCGCACATAGCACATACGCAACATACTGCAGACTCAGCACCACAATTCCTACCATTTCGCGAGAGATTGAGTCCCGAGTTCTTGGAGTCAAAGTCCGACAAGCAAGCTCCAGCCCCCGAGCCACGTTGATAACCGGAGGCGCCGGAATCAGATGCTATGAATATTTCATTTGCGTCTGCAGACAGGCAGCTGCCACGCCAATCCATGCTGTAGTTGCGGACTAGTGGCATGGCTCGTTACACGGCAGGCAGACAGAATTCACAAATATAATATCAGGCGTTAATGGAAGAGCCTGTGCGACGATGGAGAGCGGAAATACTTGCTTCTGTCGACATCAGCAGGGATGGACCGTTTTCGAGTACAAAGTAAAGCAGATGATCATCCTCTTAGGCGGAGGGCAACGGTTCATTCTCTAGAATGTCCGCTAGCCCGTGGCTGAAGCTGTCACGTCTGCACTAATGCACGACATTCACGTAATTAATCGTCCGCGACAGGGGTTAACGACCGACGAACTCTCTAAGTCTCTGTGCTTAGTTGGGGGCAGGCAGACTAGAATATTTTTCCGTATACATGCCTGACCAGCCATGTTACTGGGAACACAGCACGTGTTGCAATTCTCTACAGCCAAGGCAAGTCTTAGCCCGTAAGTTACGTGGTGGTATCACCTAGCAGCCCTACAGCGATATCAGCATCAATCCTATTTCCGCTGTCTCGTCCTCACTTCGGTAACCCTTGCACCAAGCCATCTCGCAGTAGCCGAACTGACCAATCCTAGCATGAGTGCAGAGCGGCCAAGTGAGCTCCCTAACTTTCAGCTCCGTAGTCATTCGTTAGTCGCGTGGACCGCAAGGATCAGCGCCTGCAAATAGTTATTGGACCAGAAATCTACGCTACCGAATCGTTTATACTAGCCTTGGCAATGTCCTGTGTGTTTCCTCGTAAGATTCGAAATACGAGGCACTTTCGTAGCCTGGCTGCTTGTCCGCCAGGCCTAAAGATTCGGCGATGATAGTGGTCATGATCAACCCAGCGACGCTGACGCCATAAGGGGTTCGGTTGCCGTTGATTTTTGGTATGCTGGGTCGATTTCGATGATCGATCGGGATTTTCCTAAATTTGCCACCCTCGTGGCATTGAACAGATGAAGAATCCATGGTTCTGGAAGACAGAAAAATCGTGGAGTTCCATGGTACAGCATTTACTAGTGCAGACATAGTTTACCACTAGAAAGATGATTAGAAATGCGGTGTAACAGACTTGAAGATCCTCACGTGTCTGCTCTATATCGCCCAATTTTCGGGCGAGCGATCCGAGCTTCTCCGGTGCAGAGAGTGTGGCGCAAAAGGGTCGATTGTCGACTGATAGTCCAATTTTATTATTATTTGTCACGGTGGAATACGGCTCTCAAGCTTCCCCTTAACTTCCAACATGTCAGCTGCTGGAAGAGGAGGCTATGGATGCTTTGACCTGTCTATCCCGGACTCACCGGTACTCTGGCAAGGTTAGGCGTCAGAGAAATGACAGGTTGACAGATAACCCTCATTGGTGGTTGCCTTTAAGACCGAGCCCGAGTAAACTCAATCTCAGCCTTGTCTTTCAGACTTCACCCAAACGACATAGAAGGATGAGATCTGAGACACACTTGAGACCTGAGACTGAGGCGCCCGCATTTGCGAGATACGGTTAGATTAAACGGGAAGTGTCGGTACTAGGAACCTGCTGGATCTGGTCAGCGAAGGCTGCGGCAAGACACCGGATTGTTCTAGCTGCCTTCCAGAATCCTTCTGGAGTTTTTTAAACTCTTGGCCTGTAAGGGGCTTCTCCCTTAGTCAGTGAGCCGGATCAGGGACAGCGATCATCGACAGCGATCATCAACATGGGCAGATGATAGTTTATTAATTCATATCTGGAACCATGGAAGCAGAGATGGCTTGTATGATCTCATATTCTTCGACGTTGATTTGCTATTGGTCAGACGGAGAGGAAGAAAGGGGGTCGACGCCCCGTTGAACAAAGAGTCGGAAAAGGAGGATGAAACATGGGCCTGGACAGAAATCATGTCAGTTTAACACGCGTGTTCAGCTGCCATCTGTGCCCTGTCATATTCTAAAGGCGGAGATATTGGACACGGGTAGAGTCGATATGACACCTCTTTGGCTTCGCCTCACCGTCAGAAGCTTCTAGCGTCGAAGAACGTTCTACGGAGTAGCTGTTTATGGTAAAATTAAACGGCCTGGGTCTGGAGTTATCGTAACGCCCCCGTATCTCAAAGCCCAGCAGCTCCATCAGGGTGGGTGAGCGGTAAATGGTGGTGGCAAATATTCAGTATCCGCTTTGAAACCTCCAAAGTTGTCATGACTTTTGGGTTCGGTCTGATCATACGGTCCGTCACCATGTGGTAAGAGGAGATATCTCGGCAATTCGGGTGCCTCGATGATCCTGAAACCTTGTCGACGCCCTGCCCTAGAGTCAACCAACAGGTCAACAAAGGTCCTTTGATGTTCTGCTTTCAAAGTTGGCGTTTCAGAGCTCCACCGCTGCTGAAAGGTAGTCCGAGGATCCGAAAAGACCTTATTTGAGGCTCGCAGTGATGCTCTACGGAGTATCCCTGTCTGTTTTCACATTCTTTGATTCTTAGCATTTTCCTCATAGTCTTAGGGCGCCCAGTAGGCAAAGGCAAAGGCAAACTTACCGGGGACAAACCATGGAGCATAAAGTTTGACCAGCCACCTTAATGCCACGTGGGTTGACGCGACTAACGATATTGCTTGTCCGCTTTTCGTGACCCACAGAGGGCTATCCTAGCCCGCTCCATTTGTTTCAGGAGACGGGGACAACCGCGGTAGGAAGTAGTGGGCCCATGGAGCGCTGCTGAGGTCAGCGAGGGCCTTACAAGATATGTCGAGAGAAAGCCGAGTCTTGCCTGTGTTCAGCAGTCTGTATGTAAGAATATTAGAGAGCGCCTCTAAGCCAAAAAGCTCAGAATGAAATTCCCGAACGGGTAGAGCTTATCACTGGACTTGAGAGCTCGGACCCCGTCACTGGCCCGCTTATGCGCCTGGCTGAATTAGGAAACCTCCTCCCCGGGCCGGAGCTTGGGGTAAAAGTGAACTATTGGAGTCTATTCTCGAGGCAAACAAACCACCTGGCAGCCACAGAGTGTGACAAGAACCTTGCTGCATTCTACGAGGCACTGTGTATGTTCAAAATGTCACAAAACATTCACAGAGTCAGTACCACCCATAAAGAGGCCAAAAATTCTAGAGTGGATAGCAGCGGGAATTGCCGAATACCTTTTTAGGACCGGAAACATATCACTTCGTCATAATCGAGCTTGTTTCAAGAATATCTCGTCACACTTGAGATTGCTCGGACTGACCGTCTATTCTTGGTTGCCTTTCACCCGAGAACGAACTGACGTAGGCGGGGTTTTTTTTTTCCATTCCCCTCTGAGCTGACGCATGCTGTGTCCATAAACACGGAGATGAGGAAACAGGACGGCCTTTGTCGCTTCGCGGAAGCCAAGGGACTATGTCCTAATCAGAATCTACCAGCTTCAGCCGCAAATCTGACTGCAGAAGGTACTCGCAGAGTTGCCAAAGCACGGTAGGTTCTAGACTTGATATCAAGCTGGGAGTCTCGAACATCCCTTCGGCCCTTGTTATCAAAGTTCGGGGAGACGACCGTGATACAGGACAGAAAACCCTTGTACATATTTCGGTGCAAGTGCGCGGCGATCAGTGATCGGCATGCTTTGAGTTTCTGCTTACTACTGCTGTGCTGTGACTGCGAATGATTGGAGTTCGGACCAGGCTAGTCTCGAACAGTTTTCTACAGAAACAATATGTGTCTGCAGCAGTGCCTGATTGGGTCCAGGAGCTTACGCATCCAGCAAACAGAAGCAAACAAGCCTGCTGCTTGTGTTCCAACTTCCCTCGAGGAAAAGACAGGTCACTATTCCGAAGTCGTTTTGTACTAGGTCAAATGCTCCGAGGCAAGTGGACCAGAAGGGCCACTGGTCGTGGGTCGATGCTCACCGCTCCCTGATTGCGTCTTCTGGTGGGCACCAGAGTAAGTTCGAAATGCCGACGAAGGATTCAGGAAGATGCAATCACTACAATTGATTTATTATTAGCCATGACTCGCGTATTTGTCATCACCAGCTTGTTTGCATGGCTTTCATAAGCTGAACCTTAATTGTTGGACCGAATCTCCGATCAACCTTTTGAGCCTCAGCTTTCAGGGAGTTCACGGAGAGCAACGAGGACTATTGAGGATGCGCAGGGTCTTTAGCGACGAGAATGATATCCTGTACTCCGTCCATATGCTCCGTATGCTCCATATGATCCTCTTGTTTTGGGCTGCCAGGACCGGAGAACGGTCGAGGACTCCGGAGTCTGTACTGCGCGGAGCATTTGCGGTGATTTGATACGTCCAACCCGGGATTGCGGCGATATCTCTGTGATCCGTATTATGGTATTTGAGTATCCTCCACCGGAGATTTCTGACTTGTCGCGGCCTGCGCGGCTTTCGTAATTTTCGCGTGACGACTAGGGATACTTGTATACCTTGCTGCGGGGAACAACGCCATAAAGATAGGGCGTGCTACCACCGAATTATTGCCGGGAAGGAAAACTCCAAGAATAGTTAGTTCCCACTGTCATCGTGAGTCCTGGAGTAATGACACTCACTCTTACGACATTCCAGTAATCAGAGCGCAAGAGACAGATAAAGGACGGCCCGTACGGAGAGTCTGTGCCAATGACAAGGACGGAAAGCACGAGATACCGCTCAAGCGGCGATTTCAAAACGGCGGACTCGAAGCCAAGGCGCCCGAGTGACGGTCGTTTCTCTCCACGAGTCCACGTGTGTCCACGTGGATCCGCATGGATCTCGCTAGGCAACAATAAGGAAGGTGGAAGGCATGATTCATCCAACTTCCAAGGAGCTCGATCCCTGAAGCCGCTCAGCCACGGTAGAATCCACTAGGTGGATTTAGTGGAGGTGTGGCCCGAACTATGAATATTATTGAATGTATCGTAACGCAGACCTGGTTTTTGGGATCGATTGTTGTCGCCAAAACCAGCAGCTCGCGGAAGAACACGAGGAGGTAGGAATGCGGGATTCGGGCCTGTGCAAGCCAAGGGCATCCGAGCGGAAGCCTTCTAGGTCTCCTCAATGCACGCGAGAGCAGAGTCCCGGAGTCGAGATCTGCATCAAGTGCGTAACTCACGTGACATGAGTCTTCGGTAGCACCATCCGCCAGGGTTCCCAAGCCGCAGCGTGAAATTCCACGTGGGCAGGAAGGCGGCTACGGTCGGAGCAAGGGAAATAACGTCGTACGTATAAGTACAACACCACCAACAGATCCATCTGGCGCAGTCGATCCAAGTCGCTCTCTAGTGATCATGGATGCACAGCGCAAGAAAATGGTGTGAAAAGACAGCCCCTCGCAAATCCTGCTTGAAGCGCTGTTTGGTCTGGACTTGGGATTCCTAATCCACAACCGGAAACCAGCCGTTCTCACCTCTCGCTGATTGGTTGAATGGCGGATGGGCCGGCGGCCCAGAAGGATCTTGCTTAATTTGGAAGGTGCGTAGAGCGGCTGGCAGTTTGCGGTGACCACGTTGCTGACGCAGGTCCGAAGCCGCTTTTCTCAGTACGAGTATTAGTGAACAATTTGAGTATGGAAACCCTCTATCAGAGGTAAGAAAAGTAAGACCAGATTTAAGCCACCCAGAAGATGATGAATGTGGGCTGAGTGGGTGTTTTCCGACGGTAACAATCAGGAACGGAAACAGTTTCTCCCGTTAGTTGCCCTGATAACGTAATTTACCGTATTTGTTCGTCCAGCATAGCACCATCCCCATAGGGTTTTTTCATTTTTCAGTTCCCTTTTTGGAGCAAAGGCGAATTTGCAATATTTACCAATAATGTGGGAAAACCACAGAATACGAATACAGTATCAAATAAAGAATTCCCTCGTAACCTTCATCGCATTGTTCAGTAGAGCAAAAAGACATGGGTCGATAAAGCTGCAACAGCAACAACCCTTGCAGCAGGGCCAGGTTCCTTGATCGCGCCAGAGGCCGATCCATCCACATCTGCCTAAGTGCTCTTGGCCCACGTTGTGCTGGTGCATGAAACCGTCCGCGTGCCCGGTGGGTCGGGAATGACAGGCCGAATTCTTCACCTCTGCTAGGTGAGCCTGACCCCTGGCCCTGGAGGTGAAGAGGATAAATATTATCTCAAATATGGGCTGATGGGATGTAAGGATGTTGATATTATTACTCAAAAGTTACTCCGTACTGCCGTCAGCATACTTCTCTCTCGCTCGCTCCCTTTCTGTACAGAATAGAAGACCAAATTCCCAAGATCCAGAACCAGCGCCCGGGCTGAGAGCCAGAGCCAGACCCCGCAGCCGATGAAGAGTGAACTGTGAAGAGTCTGAAGACTGAAGGTTTCATTTCCCTACCTATCCACCTCCACCCTCCCTCCCTTCCCTTCTCCCTTTGATCCTCTCTCTCCCTTCCCCCCCTCCCCTCCTCCGATTTTCTGCCCTTTTTTTTTTTTTCGTCCCCTCTGGTTTTAGTCTGATTTTCGTCATCCCGTACTGTATTTTATTTTAATTTTTCTCATTTTTTACTTAGTCTGCCCTACCCTCCCACTCCCACTCCGACCTGCACTCTTCAATGCCAACTTCCATATCTACCGCTTCCCTCAGCCAAGGATCCCCTCCCTCTTCTCTCATTGATTATCAGCCTCAGTCCGCAACTTCTTCTTCTTCTCCCCCTCCTCCTTCTACAGCTGCTGCTGCGGTTGTCGCTGTTCCTTCGTCTTCTTCGCCGGTTGACTTTGGCCTCCCGTCTTTCACCTCCACCGCGTCGCTTATCACCTCCGACGTCCCCGCCACCTCAACCACATCCAGTTTTACTGGTTCGGTTATCGGCTCCATTTCACGTCGGAATCGACGCTCTTTTGCTGCTCTCGCTCGAGAAAAGACTTCTAGCGCTCTCGCGAACCTATCGTCAATCGGCTCGACCACGAATTCCTCCCTCCGGCAGTCCGCCTCATCCGGGAGTCTACAGAAGCATTCGCGTAAGGCCTCGCAACTGAGTGTAGGCGAAATATCAGGCTTTGTTCCACTATCCCCACCATTGTCCGACGGTAGCGGCAGCAGTGAACAATCGAGCTCTGCTCCGTTCGAACCTTTATCAGCGGTCACTGAGCAACCCAATCCTACTTCAGAAAGGCGCCGCCAGACCATCCAGCTAGTACCACCCATCTCCGAGAACAGACCTGTTTCTCCCGCCAAGATGCATCAGACATCGTCAAGGCTGTTGCGCATGACGGAAGATGATCGTCCTTTTACCAAGGTAATAATACGAATTGAATTTTAGACGAAAAGATTGTGTTGCGATCATTGACTGACAATTTTGCGCCCCCGTAGGATTTCATGGACCTTTTCTCTACTCTCATGGTCAGCTTGAAACTGGATTCGCATCGCGTTCGCTTTACAAAATATGACCACACTTTCACGTCGGAGGAAGCCATCAACAACCTGGGCTCCCTAAAATTCTCTCAATCAAACCGGATGCCAGATCCGAAAGATCCCTCCCGCATTGTAACCACTACTACAACAACTACCTTCTCAATGGCGAAAGAAATGGCTCGATCAGTATGTCAGCGGTTTGTGGATGCTCGATTCATTGAGTCTGTGGATGGGAAATACTCGCACACGTTTCCGCTGAAGGGCGCTTTATATCAACTTACTCCCAAAGGTATCAACATCTTGCAGAGATTCTGTCAGAGAAACGGAATCACTGCGCGCCATGTTATTGACGTCCTGGAGTCGCCCCGCAACACCATGCAATTAGTCAACTTGGAACGCGATACTGAAACCGACAAGCTTTCCCACGATCGAGCGACGATCGAAGTCATCTTCCGTCGATTCGCAGGCCAGGACGGACCTAATGTGAAGAGCAGTGTCTCAAGCTCAGATTCAGATTCCCTCAGCGACTATTCAAATGGCCTGGTTGGAGTGAAGATGGCTCGGGAGCGCAAAGTCGGCGACAAAATTTGCACCAATACTTTCACTGGAAAGGCTGCTGTTGACTGGTTGATGGACTGTTCAACAACCATTGAGCCCCGGGAGACGGTTCTGATCGCAGAGCTTTTTGTTAAGTATGGATTGATTACTGTACTCCAGGAGGACCGGTCAATCCCGCAGGTCGAGAATTCACTAGTTGCTTTTCAACCCTCGAAGAACGCGATCTACGCCATCACTGAGCGTGGTCAGAGGGTTTGCGGATGGCTCGCTCGTGACAAGCCTCGCGACACGACGACCTATGACAGCCGTGGCATCCCACGGGATTCGAACAATGCTCGCTTGAACCATATCTTACAGGACCCTGCTCTACGCCTACTGTTCCGAGAATTCCTCCGTTTCTCACTCTGCGAAGAAAACCTGTCATTCTACATTGACGTTTCTGAGTTCACCACCCAATATCATAAATTCGATAAGGTGGGCCACTTCAAGAAGCCCGAGGCTGTACGGGAAACGCTTGCGGCAGCATATGGTAAGAAATACCTTGTAAAATATTTGGACTTGGGCAATTAGTCTAATCTGTCAAGGCCTTTACAATGCGTTCTTAGCACCCGGGTCTCCCTGCGAGCTCAACATCGATCACGCGCTCCGTAACAGTCTGGCCAGTCGCATGACCAAAGCTGTGGGCGACGACGAATCAATGCTCAAAAGTCTCCAAGAAGTAGTCCAACTGTTTGAGATGGCACAAACATCTGTATTCAAACTGATGTCGAGCGTTAGTAGCACCGAACCATGATATAACTGTTCGATAGCTAATTCCTACCAGGATTCTGTTCCCAAATTTTTGCGCGATCCGAAATACTCTGCAATCCTCCAGGAGCACGACGTTGATGATCTGATCGGCGGTGGAAGATCTTACTCGCCTACGCCTGGAAACGTCCCGGAACGATCGATGAGCCGCTCACAACGTTCATGACAGTGATTATCTACGCGCGTGATGGCTACGCCCATCGTACCCTATCGATTGATATTACTTTCTAGGCACGATTTTGTTCCACGCGATACGTTTTAATATCTTCATTCCACGTCTGTGATATGAACGCCCTCCGCATTGTTTCCTATATATAATCCACCCTCGAGACACGATACCGATTTTCCCCGACGAGCTTTCTGCAAGTCATCACGAGATATGAAAGACATTATGATCCACGGATCATGTTGATAGAGACGCCTGGGCAGAAACTTTGCTGAACTTTTCTGTCGCCTTTTATTTACCAATTCGCACGGATTCCACTGGGATAGAAATGCGGAAAGCCCAAAACATAATTGTTGAGCAGCATTAGAGTGGCGTTTCTTCCTGTTTCATTTCCTCTTCTTCATTTTCATTTGTCACACTTTTTCTCCCATGTATGCACGAAGCTAAGAGCTCAATTTCCTTTCTTCTACTTATCTTCTTACTTCGGGACATCAAGTCGACATGTAGATGCCCTCGTCATATGTTATTTCTTTGCACGAGCATCTAGCGTCGATATTCCAAGCAATTTGCATGCATCTATCTGATTTCGCATTTCAGGGTTCAGCGCTGCCTGGCTATTTGTTCTATGCAGCTATGGCGAATCGATTCTCATATGCCATTTCTATTTTTGACCTGAGGTTTCCTGCTGTTCCTGTATACATATGATATGACTCACATACATACCAACCAGAAATTCAGTAAAAACGTTCGGAAACTTTGTATGGCTCTTCGTCTCGTCTGTGTGTTGTAGACTCTATTGGATTTGTCATAAGTCACCTATACGGAGACTTCCGTTCTAAAGTATTCCGCACTGTTACCCTTCCATCGAGGGGTTGATCTTCACCCAACTGCCGATCGTTAGTCTTGATCAGCTGTACCGGAGGCTGGAGCGAGGGATGAGGACAAGAAAAATGTATTCCAAATAATGTTCGTCCTCTTCAGTGACATACACAAAATAATCTAGGAGTTTCTATTCCCTGCCCAGTCACCTGAACGAAAGCTAGCATGAACATGATAGGGCGAGCAGTTAGGTTAGGTAGTGAGTAGTAGTAAACCGCAGATTAGCAAGAGTAAGTAGGTAATAGCATGAACGCCGTTATCCGCAGAACGCCCTCTGTAATAAAATGAAGCAAAGGAAGGTCGATTTTCTGTCCCAGCCACCTACTTGGATCCCCATCCGCGCAGCTTCATGCCCTCCTCAATAGCCGTCCAGATTCCCTCCACAACTTCCCGATCCCGCCAGCGCCCTGACCCGTTAACACCGCCTTTTTCATCCCAGCGCTCAACAAAGAAGCTGCGGACGCCACGACCCCAGCCACGTACTTCACGGGGAATATCCTCGCCACGCCAACCGACATAGATACCGGGGGCATGCTTGAAGAGTTCTGGGGGTGATGACCACTTGTATGATTTAAACTGCCAAGTTTGACCGGTGGTGAAGACGGCGACGAGTCGCTGCCAGTAGTCCGGCTTGAAGTTCGCGGTGCTGTCGACGAGGATGAAGCGTGTTGGTTTGCGGGCGTGGTGGCCTTGGGAGCCGAGGGCGCGGGAGGATGAGGAAGGGTCAGAGATACCGAGGGGTCGGTGGATGTAAAGGATGTTGCTGGCCGCACTGCTGGACATGGCGAGGGTAGGGTGGTCCGGGGGCACGAAGACGCCGTCGCCGAGAAATGAGCGGACATTAGACATGCGGATGAGAGAGGAAGCGGAGGGGGAGAGAAGGATGATGGGGTCCTGGGTTTTAGAGGTGCCCTTACGGGGCTGGGAGAGGCCGGCTGAGGGTGCTGGGATCATTGAGTGTGGTTTTGCGCCCGGTTTTGTGCCTGGCGGGTACTGGCCTGTTCTTGATCGGTTTCGGCCGAGGAAGGTTTCGGCGACTTTGCGGACATGCGAGAAGTCCTGATATAAGAATTAGAAATGTTGCCATCAATTTGATAACTCTTCTTACCGTCTGTTTAATACCGCGCAGAACACTGTTGCGATCTCCCATTTTTCGTTCCCCATTGTAGATCTCCTGAAGTCTAGGATCAATGACCTTTCCAGCCCTCCCTCCAGCCCCCGCAGCAGGAGCAGCACTGGGCGCAGCAGATACACCAACCGCACCGGATGCAGCACTCGCAGATACCTGGGCTTGAGTCGCCGTTGAGGAAACCCCCCCAGCGCCCTCAAGTGGCTTGATATATTCACTATCATCAGAAGCACCCTCCAACCACGTGATCAGGTCCAATCGCTCGACGAACGTCAGATTTTGCGCCTGTTCTTCTGGGGCTCCATCGGCGCGCTCCTTCTTCTTTAGCGCCTCGTTCAGCTCCTGAACCGAAGCGATGTACTCCGGAATCGCAACATCCTTCTTCTGGTACGCGAAGAAGATACTGCGGAGGTCGACGGGGGAGTCGGAGGAACTGGAGGTGAAACGTGTCGGCGAATTGAGCGCGAGTGATTGCGGTAAGGGATGCTGGAAATATAGATGCGTGGCTTTGGCCAGGTCATCTGTTGCGTGCTCCGTCGAGAGTTCGGAAGATGTCGTCGCCGTGGGCAAGCTGCCGGCCGCGATGGCGCGGCGCAGTGCCAGAAGGGGGTCCTGGAGCGAGGGGTCGGTAGCCATGATTCGTGGCGGCGTGTTAGTACTCCGGATAGCCCTCGAATGATCCCGTGCGGCAGCGGTTCAAGGTGGAGGGAACCGGAGATGGGTGGTGACACTGAACTCGACGGAGAGCTCCATTTCGACAGGGTACAGAATCACGTGATTTACAAGCATAACCTCAGTAGCTGCGTTCGCTTCACCTTCACTTCAACAGCACTCATAATGCTTGCTGGAACTTGTACCCACGCGAAAATACCCAGAACAAGTACTCCACACTCTCTACTACAGCTAACTAACCAAACTCTTAGATAGGGCAAAGTTCTATTACTAGCTCGAACCTCCTCATGCCACTCATGGAGCCAAAGAATGACTTGTGACAGCAGAATGTCTGAGAATAGCTAGGCAGCCTGTGTTTCTGGCCGATCGTTTGAACTTCCTTGCTCGATCGAGCGAAAGTCGGAGTATTCTCTCATCTCCTTCCAAGCAAGGATCTCTGAGATGAAATGAAGCAATAAGTCCGGATGGCTCCAAGTCAATGGTTAATGACATCTATGAGTACAGGTCATGTGCGCCTCAGCAAGGATGCTAAGACGATTCTATGGTGTGCTTTGAAATGATGGCCCGGGTCATACCTGTTTTGATCCGGAGCTCGTGCCGCTCCCATGTCATTTTCTATAGGTTGATGCGTTTCAAGTTATATGGTCCAAGATGTGCCAAGATACAATTATCCAGTCAGTAGTTAATCTGGCCGGATTAATCTGTATTCTTCACGGACTTGGCTTGACGGTGAGGTATCCGTGAAGAATGGACGAAGTTCTGGGGACTCAAGGAGGGGGATTATTTGCGAAGTATAAATTATCGCAGTTGACAACGCCCAGGGAACGGTATTGTCTCATCGATTTCAACCAACCCACTAGTGGAAACCCTATCAGTGGAAATTGTTTACAAGCCATGTCTCGTCTTCTCCTCGTAGGCCTGTTCGCCTGCCATGCATTCGGTCACGGTCACATCTCCAATATCATCGTCAACGGTGTCTCCTATCAAGGTTGGGACATCAACGTCTTTCCATACCTAGGGGACAACATTCCCCTAGTTGCCGCCTGGGGAACACCAAATACTGGCGGAGGATACCCTACAGACGGCTACAGTTCACCCGACATAATTTGCCATCTCGACGCCATCAACGGCGAGGGCTCAATTCCAGTGACCGCCGGCGACACAATCCACCTTCAGTGGACAGTGTGGCCTGATACACACCATGGGCCAGTGCTCGATTATCTCGCAAACTGCGGCACCAGTTGCCAGACTGTTGACAAGACAACGCTGGAGTTCTTCAAGATTTCCGAAGTCGGGCTTATCGACGACTCGTCAGTTCCTGGATACTGGGCCACGGATGAGCTCATCGATAATAATAGCGCGTGGCTGGTGAAGATCCCTGAAAGTATTGCGCCGGGAAACTATGTTCTTCGTCATGAAATTATTGCGCTTCACAGCGCGCATACTGAAGGCGGAGCTCAAAATTATATGCAGTGCATTAACTTGCAGATCTCGGGGAGTGGATCAACTCAGCCAGAAGGTGTTTTAGGGACCGAGCTGTACACTTCTACTGACCCTGGTATCTTGGTGGATATTTACAACCCTTTGACTTACACTATCCCTGGACCGAGTTTGATTGCGGGCGCGAGTGCAGTTGCGCAATCTACTTCTGCTATCACTGCGTCTGGCACTGCCATTGTCCCGGGCGCTACTTCGGCATAGTCAAAGACTTCCTACATTTTTGTTCTGGCAAGATCTTTCTAGTTGTCTTACGCTCTTTGTACATATTTCTCACGTCTTGAGATTTGGGCAGTCGGAATTTGAGGTACGTAGTCATAGTCTGAGCCGATTGGGTCGTCTCCTTCTATAAAAAATCACAAATTGTATCAAATTCAATTCTTCTTCATCCACCTTCTAGGACCCTCATTATTCGCCGTAAATCACTAGGCGCCCAGCGCCTAAGAAACCACGTTGCCCCGGGCTCCGAACACAAGAGCAGCCGTCCCAACCTCGGCACAGCTATATATGCGACATTGTCAGGCTTCCCCACCAACCAGGAAGTAATTCAGATAAGCATTCTCATCTTTTGCAGATATTCATCCTCATCTGAACAAAGGCCTCAGGTTAAACTAGAACCTATAGAAAGAAGCAAGAATGTCCTCCGAAAATCCAACCCCCAGCGGCACTCTCAACCTTCCATCAAGACCTCTAACGGACTTCGAGCAACACGTCTACAAGATCGCCCGGCGCATGTCAAGGACATCAGATGGAGAAGACGTACCTCCCCCACCACATCGATCAATGTCTTTAACTTCAAAGTTTGGTCGAGTAAGCTAACCATGCGTACCAGGTCTGGTCCATAGATTCCGGCTCCCTGAACCTAACATTCCACTCGGCTTCTCTGACCCCCCAACCAAGCATAACATTCGAGCTGACTATCACCCCAAAACACTGCAACTACCTGGGCAACCTACACGGTGGGTGCGCGGCGACACTATTCGACGTACTCTCGTCGATGATTTTACTGGGTGTCTCAAAACCAGGTTTCTTTGAGCTAGGGGGTGTGAGTCGGCATCTGAATGTTACGTATCTGCGGCCTGTGCCTGTGGGAACCAGGGTGAGGCTTGTCAGTAAGGTTGTCAATGTGGGGAAGAGGCTGGCGCTGATGAGATCGGAAATTGTGAGAGTGCATGAAGATGGGAGGGAGGAAGTTTGTGTTGTTTCGGACCATGAGAAGGCGAATACGGATCCGGAGGTTAAGATGTAGATATAGACTGGTTAGATAGAGCGCTAGGTTGTTATGATACCTTTTGATTGTTCTCTGTTGACCGCGCTCTATTGATTTCTGAGAGCACATGCTGGTTTAGATTCCAGCTCTACTAGCAGCCTATCCAGGAAAAGAGAAAGAGTGGGCTGTTCAAACGATACGATGGAAGCAAAAGAAAGACGGTGAACATTATCGCTCCATTCAAAAGCATCCAAGTGACAGTATATTAATCCCGACACGGGTTTGAGATATTTACTCCTGGGCGAGAGTTTGACCCTCTCGGAGACCTTCAACGACAAGCTCTTCGCCAGTCGCACGGCGGTAAATGTCCCGCACGTCATCTAAGGACGTCAGTACTAATCACTACTCATTTGCTCTACGTGGGGCTAAAGAACTCACCAGTCGTGGTCTCAAAATGAGATGTGGCATCGTAGCTCTTTGAAATGAAGATGTTGTCTTTCTTTCCGTCTTCCAGGGGCTGGTAGAGCGGAATGGGAGGGGGGAAGAACTTCTCTTCAATATCGCCCAGGCGTTCGAACCCTGGCTCCAGTTCAAGGTGGTGGTTGGAGTCAGTCTCGGCAATGGTCGAGACGATGGCAATGTAGTAGCCCTTGGGGCAGACGTTGTGTGCCGATGAGACCATTGCAACGTAAATATCGTTCTTGCGTCCAACCTGGGACTGGGGGATGATCAGCTGGAGGGAGTCGCTGCCATCAGTCTTGTCGATAGGATGCTTCAGAATGCAAATGGCCTTGAGAAGGTAGCCAGAGACAGAAACCTTGCCGGGGAAGTAGGATGGGTCTGCAATGATCTTCTTTGTCTTGGTCTCGAACTTCATAGTTTCGCCGCCATCTTCGCGGTCTTTCATTGTGGCCTTGATGCCGGAGACCTTTCCGCTCTCATCGTACAGAACTTCGTCAACATCGGTGTTGAGCATGTAGGTACCTCCATAGATGGCGGAAAGACGGGCGAAACCCTGAGGAAGCTCACCCAGTCCGTACAGAGGGTAGATGTATGGTGACTTGCCGTAGCGGGCCATCGAGTTCACGTACAGACGGATGCGGTTGATGGCGTCAGAAGCCGTTCCCGGGCGGTTGATGTAGTCGTCGTCCTGGTAAAGCGCCATCGAGTGGCCAACGAAGTCACGGGTGTTGTCTTCCAGCGAGAACTTATCATAGACATCCTTCATCGTGCACGTGGCAATGTTTAGACCTAGACTGCGTTAGCGCCGTCAATGGGTTGACCTGGAGTACACACCCTGGTGAGTAGATGGGTCATCCTCCTTGAATTCACCAACCCACTCGAGGAACTTTTTGGCCCTTCGCTTCTCGAACATGCCCATGAGGGACGAGCGCAGAGCTTCGCCTGCGTCGGAGGGCACCTTGGCCACTGTCGCTTTGGGTCCTTTGCCCTGCTGAACGTAGCTACCGGCAATCTGCTTGAACTCGAGGTATCGGGTGACATCAGTCGAAACAAGGATGTTTGTCAACTCGCCATTCGCCATCAACAGCTTGGGTACCAAATCCACGTTCCAGTCGTTGACACGGCCATACTTCTTCCAGGGTTCCTCGCCGGGCCGGACGTTGCCGTATTTTTTAAAGAGCTGCAGGAGAGAAAATATATTAGATTGGAAGCATTCATGAGGCAACTACACTTACAGTCTCAATGTTCACGGAAGCAGCTTCGCTGCAAGGGCGTTAGCGGGCTGTTTCGTAGCCACGGAGCGGGGTCGCCAACTCACCCTCCGTAATGATCATTGCGATCGATATGGAGGACCTTATTGCCCTTGACGCTGAGAACACTATCGTAACGTACGGTTAACTGGCAGCCAGAAGGCTATATGATAAAAGGCAAGGGACCTACCCAGACAGCACACATTCCGTCAATCCTGAAGGGAAGTGTGAGCTCTAGCACTAGCAGCGGGGTAATTTGGGGAGGTACATACCGGTGCCGAGGACTATAACATCGTATTCGGGGGCAATCTCATCCATGATTCAAGTGATGCTGAAAGAAATAAAGCACTCGAGGGTATGATAGAAAAGCAGTTGTTCAAGATAGAGGGGACAAGTTGAGAGGATGCGGAGACAATGAGCTGGAAGCTTAGCGGTGAGGTGGAAACGACACAGACTTGGCCCGGCTAACTATACACGATCATCCTCTCCTTTTACACTCCTGGAGACTTGTCATGGACAAATTACATTCCCCACTCCCATTCTATCTATATGTTCTCGGCAAATAGTGCACGATCTATTGAGCGTGGAAATTATCTTCGTGTCATGATGATAACTCCTGAGCCCAACCCCTTTTCCGATCAAAGCGCCACATCCTGTTTCAGCATACAATACCAACTCTATGAAGTGGTCTCAAGTGGTTTCGATTCTGGACTGACCTGAAGCAGTCGAAGTTCTTGGTTCTGTCCAGCATACAATGCCGATTGTAAATGAATTTGTATTTGAAAGAGCTTCAATTACATAACAGGTTGATTCTATGGATTAAAGAAATATCCCCTTTGGCTGGCCTACGGCCAAAAAGAACTTATCAGAGTCAGGACAGGACGTTGACTCCTTTCCACGCAATGATTCCTTCATCCTGTTATGTATCATATCACATTTGACAAAGATGAGGATGGCTGAAAGCTTACAACAGAGAACAATGCAAGTCCGACTCAATTAGGTCTCTACAGCCTATATCATGCACAGATTGCCATTGGAAATGATACTAATCCTGAGTACTAATACTCACAATGCCTTGCTACGAACCCGAAACTATGTGCGCCCAGTGCCAAAAGCACTACATGCTTCTTGCCCTTGAAGCCCCGGATAAAACCCCTGGAAGGCGCTCGCTAGCTCTTTACGAACGCGCTAGGGGTACATACCCTGCAGTCTTTACGGCGCAGTTCCGTGTTGCTGACCCTGCAGAGACCATGAGAAGACTTTGCAGTGAAGTTCGGCAGCGTGCCTCTCAACTCTTCAGAAAAACTGTCCATGTTTATGTGGATATCCGGGTTTATTCGTTCAAATCCCCGGCCCAGCCCCCTGCAGTATGGGCTAGCTTTCTCATTGACTTTCCGGGCCTGGTCCAAGTTGATCAAGATTTGAAGGATGCTATCTTTGGCAAGGTTGCTCCGCATGCTCAGGCTGTAGGTTGGTCTGAAGACATTCCTCTTGGTTTGGAGGAAGAGGACTCGGACCTGGATCCGGACAAGCAGGACGACCTTTGCTTGTTCCGGTTACAGTGGTTCATGAAGAGGCTTACGCACTTTTCTGGTGATGTGCGGCTTTGAATTCTTTTGTCTACTTGGTTGGCTCGACATTTTCTTGTTCTCATTCTTTGATAGATAATCAAGATACAATCAGGGGCCGTTTTCCATTCCATGATTTGGCCCTCTTCATCTCTTTCTTTATAGTAGCTACAATCTCTAACGCATATTCATAGACGTTTTATCGCTGGCAGCCTAGTTCACAGGTGTCGATCCGCTACAGACGGGCATCTTCTAAAGCTCAGTGGAAAATTTGAGTAATATCCAGAACAGATATTATTCGTAATGCTAAAACTACACATAGAAAGTACAGGTCATAGAAGACAGAAAGTTCAGAAAGGTGCGTAACAATCTCTAAAACATTATGCTGACTCCTCAGTATCCTCGTTTTGAGGTCGGTACCCCTTCTTATAGAGATTCTGAGCGTCTTCCCAAGCATACCACCTTTCTCGGAGAACATGCTTAATATTAAGTTGCGTGACGCGAATCTACGTGATACTGTCAGCTCTCATAACATCAAGGGACTCAAGGACATCATACAGTGCGAAGCCGCTGGTTGGCTTCCCATTCTCCGTAACCTGCCTTGAGGCGCTTCCTCTCCAGATTTGAGGTGGCTATACGGTTCTTTTCTTTGAGACAAACCCACCACAGGCTGTGGAGGTCTTCCCAGGACTTTTCGCGAAGTTCTTGGATCGACCACGACCGACCTGCACCTCGTAAGAAAATCGCGTATACTCAGGGCTAGAGATGCCAGTCTAGACTAACCATGTGCATTATCATATTCGGGCGTGCTCAATGCCGAACGATCCTTAGGGAAGAACCCCCAGAGTCCATGGTTCGGTGTGCTTTCACGCTTCTCAAGTTTCTCAGGCGAAACAGGTTTCGGCAGTGGGTATTTTGACGCTCCCAGCTTAAATCTTGGCCCGGTACGGTGAATCGCAGACACGGCACGGGACTTGTTTAAATCTTTCCCATGGCCGGCTGCTGATGCGGTTGATGAAAAGTTCGAGGTCTGGACGGACGACCGGTTCAGGGGAAAATGGAGAGACGGCGCAAGGTATGGAGGAGGCAATTCAACCAGCGGGGACGCTCCGAGCTGTCGAGACAGCCGCACGACGGATTGGCGATGCATGGTGACCATAACAGCGCTGAACTGGACAGCAGATTTGAGAGGTTGAGATCGAGTTTCTGGGGGCGGCAAGAGCTGACTTTTCGGCGGCTAGGTCATGTGATGCGCCAGCATCTGAGCACGGTTGATACTACAAGAGCAACGTAGGTAGAGTTTGAAAACGAGCTTGACCAGAACGCGGCAGCATTATTGACGAGCTAGTGATTGTTGCTAGTCACGCTGTGCAGGCGTTTCCTATGTGGAATTGTCAATGCAGACTGCGCAATGCTTTGCGTAGATAATGTCAAGTTCATATTATGTTAGTTAGTTCTATGCCTACCAGAAGTCACCTCTTCTAATTCAGCCAAATCTGAGACTGGGTGCCATAACGATCATTTAATGGCTATACTGAAGTACATTTTTGTCTAATGAGTCTCAATAAGTCTAATGGCTGTTAAATGTCGAGTCGTAAGAACGCGGCAATTAGTCCGTGCACAGTTTAACCGCGCGGCTATTGTCACCCACTCCACTTACTTTCCAAAGCCGTCGCAGCAAGTGTGGGCAAACGAGACATCCTGGAAACCACTCCAATCTTCGAAGCTATCGGATTTCAGCCTACGGACTCGGCTTCGATTCTCGACTTCCAAAAACACCCCCACATCGACTGCCTTCAAAGGCGAAAGCTCACCATGAATAGGCCAGGTTCGTTAGTTTCGATTGTTCCCTTCATCTCCTTGTCGTGTGGGCTCGGCCTTGGCCATCTGTTTCGGGTTTCTGGTGCATTCGTTTTTCTTAGAGCGGGCTTTCTGTTTGATTCAGAGGATTTCTGCGCGAAGAAAGGCTTTCTCCTATTTCGCTGCCTCAATTGCAAAACCTCTCACAAATGGTCTCTCCGCCTGCGGCCGACACACTTCGCATTTCCTCCCCAACGCCACCCGTCCTTATTCAAGCATACCATCTGTTACTACAGCCTATATTAACGCCTCCTTGTCGTTTCGCTATCCCCGCTGACGGTTTTTGGTACACTAGGACCAGGTCCGCAACCCCTACGAGCAATGTCAGGGTTCCCCGCACAGCAACAGACTCAAGCTCGAAATGCGACGTTGGCGTCATCACGCTTGCCCAACGGTAAAATTAGTATGACAACGCCATGAGTCGCTCGGTTGGTTACTAGAGAAGTTTTAGAAACTGACGCCGGAGGGTTCAACAGGCAGCGGCGCGAACTGGAATTTCAACCTACCCGTGAGTGGAACACCGGGGATACAGGGTAACCAGCAACGTAACGTCGGAACAATGGGGACATTTGCGCAGAGCCTCAGCGGGTCGCAACCAGCTACACCGCTGGATTTATCGTGAGTATCTATATGATGACTTAATAACTCTAGTCTTATGCTCTATTAAGAAGCGCTAACGTGTATCCGTCATTTCTGCTTAGCGACTTTCCTTCATTATCCGGAGCTCCTTCGCAGTCGCAAACACAAAGTCCAGCGCATCTAGTATGGGCGAATGCCAGTCAACGTGGTGTGCAACAGACCCCTGTCCAAAGACAGCAACATCCCACCTCGCAAGCCCCTTCACGAGGGCCGCAAACGCAAACTCAACTTGCACAACAGCAAAATCAATCGTCACACGACGATGTGTTCCCGTCGGGGTCCCAGTTTGCCAATCGGTTAGACGATTATAGAAACGGTGGCCAGGGAATCAGTGGTCAATTGAGCGGTGGTGCGCAACCACAGACGGGGAACATTGAGGAATTTCCTCCTCTTGGCCGGAATATGCCTGCCGATATTGGCCAAGATCGCAGGAGTTCGTTGATGCAAGGCGCTGGATTTGGTGCGTTCAATGCCAACTTGCCCTTCACGGGCGTCAACCAAAACCAGGCACAAAATCGAAACGTGATGGGAAACTCGATCAGCGGCCAAGAACGAATAGCTTCACCGGGAGTAACGAACTCGTCAGGTAGGGCGTGCCCCACTCACACACGTCGGATGAGCACTGACCCCATCCTCTAGGAATTGCGTCGTCACGGTCGCCAGTCAATCAGACAGCTAATGGTGTTCCGGGACTGGAAAAAGAGGACCCTAATAATGCCGGAGCATCAAGCCAGCAACAGTCAATACCCGCGGCGCCAGGACTTAGCCGGCCGTCACAGGACACCGGAGCCGATCAACAGCCTTTAACGGAGATGAGCGAGTTGGATAAGTTTGGGCTGGCGGGTCTCCTTCGGATGATCCATAGTGATAGTGCCGATGTCGCTAGCCTCGCGATCGGACAAGATCTAATGACACTGGGGTTAGATCTAAACCAACCAGAGTATGTGTCCCTTGAATAAAGGAATCTACATCAGCTAAGATCGTGTTAGACCTCTGCACTCGACATTTGTTTCTCCGTTCGTCGCATCAGTGCCAGGTGTACCGTTAGAGCAAGACTTCGCTCTCCCATCCTGCTACAGTGTTGCAAACGTTCAGCCGCTGCAATCAAGGATGACAAGCTTCAGCGATGAAACTCTCTTCTACATCTTCTACAGTATGCCTCGAGATGTGATGCAAGAGGTTGCTGCAGAAGAGCTCATGGGTCGGAAATGGCGGTATCACAAGATCGAGCGATGCTGGTTAACGCGGGACGACTCGTATCCTGGCCCTGTGGATGTGGAACGGGGAGTCAGTGAGCGAGGTGTCTATCTAATATGGGACCCCGCGACGTGGAAGAAAGTCAGGGTAAGCTTGTTTCAAGTCCTCTGCATCTGTTCCCGGGCTAATAACTTACCCCGCAGCGCGAATTCATCCTTCGCTACGAGGACCTGGACAACCGAATGGATCCAAATCGAACATTGTCGCGAGTCGCATTTCCGCAGCATGGGTCATAATCGCTTGGGTTTGGTGGGGTAGGAGTATGC
Organism: Aspergillus spinulosporus; assembly: GCA_003574815.1. NCBI lineage: Eukaryota > Fungi > Ascomycota > Eurotiomycetes > Eurotiales > Aspergillaceae > Aspergillus > Aspergillus spinulosporus. The sequence continues at coordinate 991,312 of QPHH01000005.1, read as the reverse complement.
ATAGGACGATGCAGTGATCAGCAACGGCGTTTGGTTCACTTCCTGGCTGGCAGTTTCCTTATGGTTATCCGGGTAAGGTGTACCGTGCTTGCTGAGACAGGCGTTTCATTTCTCACGAACCATGTGGTGATTGGGATAAATAGGGTATCTATTGAGACCAATTAAATGGATTGCATGGGACCGGTGGCACTAAGCTGTGTTGCTATGCAGTGGATGTGCTATAAGGGGCCTAACTGACTCAGTTCTTGCTTCCAAAGTATACGTGTGCTGTACGCCCAAGGAATAGAGTGAGGAAGAAAGGGATCAATGGGTAGAAAGCTAAGAGTACTAAACCATTTTCCAGCCCTTAAGCAGAACTGGCCGGTGGACTGGCAAGCTCCGATTAGTATCTAATTACGGCGTCTAGATTTTTAACATAGGCGCGTGCGGGCTTTTCACTTTCAGACGCCTCACTTCCTGTCCGCACTCACGCCTATTTAGTATCCGCCTTTCCCCAGAGTCTTTCTTTCAAGGCCCTCGAGCAACATCGTGAGCAAGCCTTGCTGACGTCGCTAAGGCCTTTGTCCAACTAAGTATACATTCTCTCAAACCGGCACTGCTTTTCTGATGCTAATGAAACGTGTCTGGCGAAACCTGGCCCATTCAGAGAAGTGGACGCAAATACCATGCTCGACCGTTTACGCAAGAATGAAGACTACGACGGTCCAATGTCTGCCCCCATGTTTATTTCGAACGTTGAACCATTTTTCCGACCCAAAGATGATATTCCCGCAAATATGCTCGTCCGGCGAGATGCTGAAGGAACTTGGTGTGATTGTACCTGAAGAAGATGACTACGATCTGAAAGATGTGAGAGCTGGAAGGGTCTCCTGGAGGTTTGTAGAGGTTTGTATGTCGTTCTTGAAGGCAGTTGATGTAGTAAAGTACTCTGGTGATTCAGTCTATTGGTGGGACAGGTATTAGTAGGATCCTAAGTTTCGGAGAACTCTCAGGTTTTTGTTCAAGTCTCCATCATTCTTAAGAGTCTCAGGCCAAGAGCCTCAGTGAGGTAGTTATAACCGCCTTAGCCGGGTTGGACGTGAAGTGCGAGTAGTAATGAATAAGCAGTATGTTTGAGGCTAGACGTCAGTCGGATGCCTTCTGTACTCCGTACGCCTTGTGTAGTTAGGAAACTACACAAGGCTGACGATGACGATGTGGGTATAACAGCTACGACCCTTGGCAACCAATTCGCTTGAGAATTTGTTAATAGTCCAAGCCAAGATGCAGGTCCAAAATGTTCGTTATTGTAACGCTGGATAAACGGAGTACTTTCCGAATGAAACATATTAAGGGCTACATTGAGACTACGCACGTGATACCCCTCAGCCGGGGCGTTATCTCAGCAGCGCTAAACCGCAAGCGGGAATGCATCAACACATGATCCCGCCGCCAAAACATCTCCCGCAAAACAACTCAGCGCTGCTTCCTCATGCTGCGGATTCTCAAGTTGGCGGGCCCCGTCTGCTTTCGGCACCATGAGGATCACAGAAATTATCATTGACGTGAGTCATTCTCCACAAGTCACCATTCAGTGCATTCGAGGGCTTGATCACTAATCAGGTCGCAGGGTTTCAAATCGTACGCTGTGCGTACAGTGATTTCAGGATGGTATGTGGCGCGCATTCGATGTCAACTACAGATTGCAGAATTTGCGATTGTGATAAGTGGATGTTAATTTCTATTCCTAGGGATGAGTCGTTCAACTCAATCACTGGCCTAAACGGCAGTGGTAAATCCAACATTCTCGACGCCATCTGTTTCGTTCTCGGTATCACGAATATGAGCACTGTTCGAGCGCAAAATCTCCAGGATCTCATCTACAAGCGTGGTCAGGCCGGTGTTACCAAAGCGAGCGTGACAATCGTTTTCGACAATAGGGACACCGCGAAATCGCCGATCGGGTTCGAAGAATATGCGACCATCTCCGTTACGCGACAGATTGTTCTCGGCGGGACCAGCAAATACCTCATCAACGGGCACCGTGCGCAACAACAGACCGTACAAAATCTATTTCAGAGTGTGCAGTTAAATATCAACAATCCAAACTTCTTGATTATGCAGGGACGGATTACGAAGGTGCTCAACATGAAAGCGGTGGAAATCCTGTCGATGATTGAGGAGGCGGCCGGAACAAGAATGTTTGAGGATAGGCGGGAAAAGGCGGCGAAGACGATGGCTAAAAAGGACCTGAAATTACAGGAAATTGAAGGTTTATTGAAGGAGGAAATTGAGCCAAAACTCGAAAAGCTGAGGGCTGAGAAGCGAGCGTTCCTTGATTTCCAGCAGACACAGAATGATTTGGAGCGATTGACTCGCCTTGTGGTTGCGCACGACTATCTTAAGAGCGGCGACCGACTCCGTGCGTCTGGCGAGGAATGCGAGAAAAAGAAGCGAAAAATCCAGGCTCTGGAAGACAACACGGCGAAGCTCAAGAGCGAGATAGCGCACATGGAAGAAGATGTAAAGCGGGTCAAGGCAGCTCGGGACAAGGAGCTACGCAAAGGGGGAAAATTTCAGGCTCTTGAGGACGAGGTCAAGGCTCATTCTCATGAGCTTGTCCGTTTGACGACTGTTTTTGATCTCAAAAAAGCGAGTATCGCCGAAGAGAAAGAGAAGAGCAAGGAGCTCCAGAAGTCAGTGAAGGACCTCGAATCAGTACTCAAGGAGAAAAAGAAAATCTATGATAAACTGCAAGCAGAATATGATGCGGCGAAAGCGGAACTTGATGCCCAAACAGCTGAGGTCGAACAGAAGGAGGAGTTGCTTCAGACATTGCAGACCGGTGTCGCTTCGAAAGAAGGCCAAGAAAGCGGATATCAGGGTCAACTACAGGACGCCCGAAACCGTGCGAGCAACGCCGCTACGGAACAAGAACAGGCGAAGCTCAAGATTGCGCACTTGGAAAAGAGGATCAAGGAGGAAGAACCGCGAGCCAAGAAGGCTAAGGAGCAGAACTCAGGGCTTTTGAAAGAACTCGAAGGCCTCAGGTCTCAGGCCAAGAAATTGGAATATGAGCTCTCGAAGCTAGGTTTTGAGCCTGGACGTGAGGAGCAGCTATATCAAGAACAGAGCGGGCTCCAAAAAGAAATCCGTGAATTACGGCAGCGAGCTGATGGTCTTCAGAGAAAGGTTGCCAACATCGAATTCAATTACTCTGATCCCTACCCGAGCTTTGACCGATCCAAGGTCAAGGGTCTTGTAGCCCAGCTTTTCACTGTGGACAAAGAGAAGCTCCAGGCTGCTACAGCCCTGGAAATCTGCGCTGGCGGTCGCCTGTATAACGTCGTTGTTGACTCTTCCGATACTGGTACACAGCTTCTTCAAAATGGAAAGCTCCGCAAGCGTGTGACCATTATTCCTCTGAATAAGATTTCTGCCTTCCGAGCGTCCGTAGAGAAGATTGGGGCTGCCCAGAACCTCGCTCCAGGAAAAGTCGACTTGGCTTTGTCGCTCATTGGATATGATGAGGAAGTTACTGCGGCCATGAATTACGTTTTCGGCAATACTTTGATTGCCAATGATGCTGAGACAGCGAAGCGAGTGACCTTCGACCCTTCTGTTCGTATCAAGAGCGTTACTCTTGACGGTGATGTCTATGACCCGTCCGGTACACTCTCCGGTGGTAGCGCGCCCAATTCCAGCGGCGTGCTTGTGACCCTGCAAAAACTCAATGAGATCACAAGAGAGATTCGAAGCAAGGAAAGGGTTTTAGCTGCATTGGAAGAAACAATGAAGAAGGAAAAGAAGAAGCTCGATGCTGTTCGCTCCATCAAGCAAGACTTAGACCTGAAGAATCACGAAATCAAACTCACGGAGGAACAGATTGGCGGCAACTCATCTTCCTCGGTACGTCTACGCTCATTTTAGTAGACGGTATTGCTAACCCTGCTAGATCATTCAAGCTGTGGAAGAAATGAAAGCGAACATCGAACAGCTAAAGCAGAATATCTCTGACGCAAAGGTGCGCCAAAGCGAAGCATCCAAGGATATCAAACGAATCGAGAAGGACATGAATGAGTTCAACAATAACAAGGACAGCAAGCTCGAAGAACTTCAGACTACCCTGAACGCTCTCAAAAAGAGCCTGTCCAAGAATTTGACGTCGGTCAAGAACCTGCATAAGGAGCTCCAGGCTTCCAGGCTCGAGTCGGAGCAAGTAGGGAGCGATTTGTCGGCAGCCGAGGAGCAGTATGCTGAAAGCGAAAGCACGCTGAAGGCTCAGCTGGAGGAGATTGACTCGCTCAAGAGAGAGCAAGCTCGGATCAAGGTACTTTAGCTTCCTCAATGTCGTTGATACAAATTAACTCTTACTAGGACGCACATGACATCGCACAAGCGCATCTCGATGACGAAAGAGCGAAATTAACAGGTTTTGACGATGAGCTACGGGATCTTGAACAAACGATGCAGTTCAAGAACTCTCAGATCACTGAGGAGGGTTTGGAAATGCAGAAACTTGGGCATCAGTTGGAAAAGTTACAGAAAGAGCAGAACGCTGCAGAGCAGGCGGTAGCCCACCTCGAGGCAGAGCATGAGTGGATTGCGGACGAGAAGGACAACTTTGGGCGCCCGAACACAGTATACGACTTCAAGAACCAGAACATAGCCGAGTGCAAGGCTACACTGCGCAACGTCACGGAACGGTTCCAGGGCATGAAGAAGAAGATCAACCCTAAGGTCATGAACATGATTGACAGCGTTGAAAAGAAGGAAGCGGCCTTGAAGAACATGATGAGAACTGTCATTCGTGACAAGAGCAAGATTGAGGAGACCATCATCAATCTGAACGAATATAAGAAGGAGGCTCTCCACAAGACGTGGACTAAGGTCAACGCTGATTTTGGCCAAATCTTCTCGGAGCTCCTGCCCGGCAGTTTCGCCAAGCTAGACCCTCCTGAAGGCAAGGATATCACTGACGGTCTCGAGGTCAAGGTGTCTTTGGGTAAAGTGTGGAAGCAGAGCTTAACGGAATTGAGCGGTGGTCAACGATCGCTTATTGCCCTCTCTCTGATCATGGCTCTCCTGCAGTTCAAGCCCGCACCAATGTACATTCTCGACGAGGTTGACGCTGCGCTGGACTTGTCGCACACGCAGAACATCGGTCGTTTAATTAAAACTCGCTTCAAGGGGTCACAATTCATTGTCGTCTCGCTTAAGGATGGCATGTTCCAGAATGCGAATCGGATTTTCCGGACAAGATTCAGCGAAGGTACAAGTGTTGTACAGGCTCTCACGCCGGCGGACTTGAGGTAGCCTGACTATGGGACTCGGCGACAGCTCACTTTTTTCGTGTTAATATTTCTCTCGTTGCTCTCGGGTTGGCATGGTGGCATCTGGGCTAATGCTGGTGTTCATCTGGTGAATGTGTACGGACGTTCTGGAATTGGATTGTGATTATTTGTTGATAGATTGATGATCTACGTTTAATGAGACATAAGCTCCGTTTATGCTGCTGACTGACGTTGGGGCCCCGTGCCGATAAGGTACCCGTTTGTTCCGCTCCGACCGACTCGCTGTCATCCATTTCCCGCTGGTGGCTCTTTGCCATCCCCTCTCACCACTCAACCTGACCTATCCCTTCCCAAACGTCAATCCTATATTCCAGTCTGTGGTATCCTTCCTATTTTCTTTGTCTTCCAGTTCCTACAAACGTCTTCTTTCCACTTTTCAAGCCAACGCGACGGACAGTTCATGCGACAGCAGCGAGCACCACTCCAGTAACCGTTCAGCAAAGCGGGATCTTCCTATAACTTTCACTCCTAACTGCAACTTCAAATCATTAATAAATATATTCACTACATTCCGAGTTGATTCCGCCTACTGATAGCCACCCGTGAATCGCCCAATACAGCGGACTACTGCTCATCCGCCACTATGGCCGACGAGGAACCCACTCTCAACATTCCCTCCCTCCTTACGCTTGCCGTTGTCTCGTTCTTCGTGATTCGATGGTTTTTCAAGCGTGATGATGACAACAGCGCGCTCGGTGGCTCGCGCGGCCGCACCCGCGGAAATGTCGTTGACCCAGCACAAGTCGAGCAAATATCCCAGATGTTCCCGCAACTCAGCACGCGTGAGATTATGTGGGATCTACAGCGGAATGGCGGCAACGCGGCTGCGACGACTGAGCGCGTTCTTTCGGGGAGGGGCTTGGACGCGGTATGTTCATATCCGGCGCTTCGTTGCGCCACTGATGGCCATGTGCTGCTTAATCCGTAGGACAGAACGAAATGCTAACTGTAACTGTATTGTAATATAGCCTCCTCCATCTTTCCAACCATTGATCGCCATTCCGCCCACCGGTGTCCCAGCCCAGCCCGCGCCTTCATCCACGCCGTCCAAATCTGACGGGCAAGACCTGATTACACGGTACAACCTGTCCGCGAAGATCGCAGAGGCTAGCGGTGCTGAGTCTGAGTCTGGGTCTGATGTGAAACCGTCAGCTGGAGGCTGGTCGCAGAATAAGGAGGAACGGCAGCGCCTGCTCCAGAAGCGGAGAGATGACATGATCCTGGCTGCGCGGAGGAGGATGGAGGCGAAGCAGCAACAGCAACAACAACAGCAGCAGCAACAGAGTGCGCAATAACGGACGATTCTACCATACCTGTCTGCATCAATGGGTGACTTGATTTAGATTGTTTTGTTTGGTGGATCTTTGGTTCTTGCATTTCTACTATCCCTTCGCTGCGCGCCTGGACGGCCGAGACTATGATTGATAGCCTACTCTGTCTGCATAGCGCTGCGGCTATGTCTACATGTATTTCATATATATTTAGCTTAACAGGCAGTTGATCTGTGCCTGGTCGCTTCGCCAATTGCGAACAGCGCTCTTTTCTTTTTCTTTTTTTTTGCATGGTTATTCTCATGTTTGATATCCCTACTGGACTGGACTACCCTATCATTGGACTCTACTACACAGCATCGCATGCTCATGGTGTTAAATTGAATCAGATCATTCAATCAAATGCATTTACGAAAGGAAAGGTAGGGTATATATACACTCGAAATCAATCATAGGCGAGAGAACGCTGCCGCCTGTGTTTATTTCCAAACTCCAACCCAACTTACAAAGAGAAGCATGAAAGGATTTGAAATCAGAACTCCATCTCATCGTTGTAGTCCTGCGTGTCGTCGTATCCACGATTTGTTGCATCCGCTAGCTGTTCCCGACGAGCCTGCTCCTTGGAAGCTCCAATTCGTCTGATTCATTAACAGAGGTCATGAGCAGAGGATGAGCGCAACGTACCTTAACCCATCAACTACTCCGCTAATAAACCCCCTCCCCTCACCAATCTCCATAGCCCCAACCCCCGTAAGCGCCACACCACCCCCGGGCCCCGCCGCATCATCCAATACCTCAACACCGGACCTAATCTTCGCAGACCTAACCTCTCTCAATTCCTTCAACAACCTTCTTGTCTGATCCGGATCTACAAGATCATCGGCCGCAGCATCCAGCAACATAGTCCCTACCTCCAGCCAGTGGAACGGGAGTGTAGGCGGCTCGCTCTCTAAGGAATCAAACGCCTGGTCCTGCGCGACATTCTGCGGCAAGAACGGCGGGGTTGCGTAGTACTTGCTTCCCTCGGGGGTGAAGCGCGGGCGGGCGGTTGGTTTTTTGTAGCTTCGTTCGCGCAGACTCGGTTGGCCTGGGAGGGGTGGAGGTGGGGAGAACGCGTGCTGGTAGGCCTGGTCGCGCGTTTCAATATCCAGTATTAAGGACAGTGATTCCGGATGTAGCCAGGGTGGAGGAAGGATATTTGCGCGGCGTTGGCGCTTCAGCAGGAGGGCGAGCCAGAGGGGGATGTTTGTACGGCGGGGTGGGATGAGGGGGGCGACGGGGCCCTAGGTGGGTAATTAGAATTTGGACGACTTAAGGGTATAAGAGGGAAACGTACACCTAAGAGCTCGAGGCCCTCTAAGCGCTGCCGAGGGACGATTGTAACCAACTCCATTTCGGCCAGGAAGGAGATCTCCGGGGGCGTGATGCCCCGCGGGAGGGGGAAGGCCATTGACCGTCGGGATGCCGTTCAATGGGAATGGCGTTCAATGGGTACGGAAAATCGGATGATGAGGATTAGACTCAGGGCCAGTGATACATGACTTCGTCTGATTTATTTCACGTATAGCTGTAGTTGCAGGCCAATAAAGTGGTAGCTGAAATGTCCAAGTGTGGTTTGTACTGTTTGCAAGCGGTATTATACCGTCGCTAGCTCAAGCAGCTGTTTTCTTCTGGTAGTTGCCCTCCCAGTCGAAGCATTGCACTTTTGAATGGTCCATTGAGAAGCTATGAATGCTCAACCTCGGTCGGCCCTGGCCCTGGCAGCTCGCTATGCTGTCCCCTTCGGGCTGCTCCTGATTCCTATCTGGATGACCCAAGTCAACTCGGTCGTCCCCGAGCCATATCTCGATGAAGCATTCCATATCCCCCAAGCGCAAGCATACTGGTCGCATCAATGGACACAGTGGGATCCCAAAATCACTACTCCGCCTGGCCTCTATCTTTTCTCGTACGCCGTCTGTGCCCTTATCCTTCTCCTTCGCGGTTCCCCCGAACGTCTGGATCCCCCGGCACTCCGGGCAACCAACGCGGCGGCCGCAGCTGTCTTGCTTCCACTGAGACTGCAGACCGCACTCGACACTGTGCGGAAGCAACGGAATACCCGTCCTTCTGGCGCTTGGTTAAGCCATACGGTGCTGAACATCTGTCTCTTCCCGCCGCTGTTCTTCTTCTCGGGATTGTACTACACTGATGTCCTGGCGCTGCTGGTGGTTGTTGAGGCTTATAACTGGGATTTGAGTCGCGGGCGCTCGAATATGGCGATGCTAGAGATGGCAATGTTTTTGGTACTTGGAGTGGTAGCGCTGCTTTTCAGGCAGACAAATATCTTCTGGGTATCGGTATTCTTCGGCGGATTGCAGGTTGTGAGGAAACTTCGCAGGGTTACGAAGAGTTGCGAATCGAGCAATATGGCTGATATTTTGGCTGCTGGCTCCAGAAATGAACTGTATGACCCCATGGTTTTGGATGCCTCCCTTGTTGGTAAGTGCTCTCTGTTCCCTGCTTGAATATGAACTGATGGAGCGCAGACTACTTCAAGACCGCCGCTTCTCTTTGCTCTGTTGCATTGAATAACTTAGGGTCTGTGATTACCACGCTGGTTCCATACCTGCTCATCCTGGCTACATTCGGAGGATTCGTTTTGTGGAATGGCAGTGTTGTCTTGGGCCACAAGGAATTCCATACAGCCAGCTTACACCTAGCTCAGATGCTGTACATCTGGCCGTACTTCCTCTTTTTCTCATGGCCTCTTCTTCTGGTTCCAATGGCCAATATCGTCCTTCCCAAATTCATGCTGCCGAAATTCCTCAATCAAGGCTTACCGGCCTCGCGGAGAGGGCTTCCAAGTCTCCTGACTGTGTTGATCATCCTTCCAATCATGCTCGCTGTAGTGCATTTCAACACTATCGTCCATCCGTTCATCCTTGCCGACAATAGGCACTACGTCTTCTACGTCTTCCGCATTTTGCTGAATTCTCATCCGTATACGAGATACGTCGCTACCCTTGTCTACTTTCTCGGCGCGTGGATGATCATCTCCGCCATGGGTTATTCGCCTGTCACTGCTGCTCATGGGTTGGCATCTGTCGTCAGAACACAGCCACCCCCCGCGTCATCGGCGTCGACAGATAAGCGAACCGAAAAGACGCAACAAAAGCCGGAACGCAAGCAGAAAGGATTCACAAAGTCCGCACTAGCGGCCTCTTCAGCTCCTGCTCCAATCGACCCCAAAGTCCTCGCTGACCTCCAAGAACATATCAGGCGGCGCCAACGACTTGAGCATGAGACATCCCGCGTGAGCTTTGTTCTTGTTTGGATGACTGCCACAGCTCTGTCACTCATCACCGCTCCCCTTGTTGAACCACGATATCTCATTATCCCCTGGGTAATGTGGAGGCTTCATCTGCCACCATCTCCCACACCAGTGGTTTACCGTCGGGCTAGCGATGAGAAGGATCTAGAAGCGCGGATCGCGGTCAACTTCCCCTTATTTCTCGAGACGGCGTGGTTCGTGTTTGTTAATGTGATTACCGGGGCGCTTTTCCTGCGGGGTGGATTTGAATGGCCGCAGGAACCAGGGAAGGTTCAGCGGTTTTTGTGGTGAAGTATAGATCCATGTGTAAGGCTTTACTATAGAGTGTATATTAGAATTGCGCTTGCTATTATTCAGTATGCTTGTTCCAGTAATCATCTCATTCTATGGGCATTATTTACTTCATCCTCATGCTTGGTCGGCGACAGACTTGAATTAGGTCGTTCAGTTCAGACTGAAAGGGAGCCAGGTCTTGGACAATTGATGATTTTTCTAGTTTACATCGGTGTATCAACTCACCAATACGCATGCATGTCTGCTTGCATGGAGAGGAGTTAGGGTAGGTAGCGGTTTCCAGCCCCAGCCTTTATCTTATCGGTCTCCGCACAGACTCAGCCCATTTTCCCTTCTCCAATTACACCATCATGGACGACGATTCAGTAGATCGTCCTGCCAAACGCCCTAAGCTCTTATCTCATCCAGAGCCAGGAAATATCAAAAACTCATCACTGTCCAATATCGTCTCCCTCCGCCGCTCTATAACACCCCCGCCGGCGCGTTCGGGACGTCCCAGAGTCAGTACCACCTCGTTTATTTCCCCGCACCAGCATTCAGAGCCAAACGACACTGACACGGCGAACACTCCCCAAATCGTACCCTCTCCTATCCAACTGAACCATATCAGCGACTTCAGTGACTCGCTAAGGAACAATGACGACACCGTCAAACTGCGGGATATCCTAGGTGACCCGCTCATCCGCGAATGCTGGCAGTTCAATTACTGTTTCGATGTGGATTTCCTTATGGACCAGTTTGATGAGGATGTTAGGAATCTTGTGAATGTAAAGGTTGTGCATGGGTCATGGAAGAGGGAGTCGGAGAATAGGATGCGAATTGAGGTGAGTGTCCAATTTGTTCTCGTCCTCAATGGGGACGGGTTAAGTGTGAATGGAGCAGTAAAGCTAATGGTCGCTTTGTCTCAGAAAGCATGCCAGCGGTATCCGAATGTCGAGCCCATTGTGGCGTACATGCCTGAACCGTTTGGGACGCATCACTCGAAGATGATGATTCTGCTGAGGCATGATGATTTCGCTCAGTATGCTTTTTGCCAATTATTGTGGAGTGCTGAAGGCTGACTAAGTAGGGTTGTGATTCACACCGCGAATATGCTTGCCGGTGACTGGGGGGATATGTGCCAGGCAATCTGGCGCTCCCCTCTACTTCCTCTCGCGAACGGTCATATAGACAAGAATCTTACTGCATGGGGTACAGGGGCGCGGTTTAAGCGAGACCTACTTGCCTACTTGAAGGCATATGGTATGAAGAAGACAGGCCCATTAATTGAGCAGCTTGCAAAGTATGACTTTAGTGCTGTAAGGGCTGCTTTGATTGCGAGTGTTCCTTCTAAACAGAAGGTTGACGCCACGAGCACTGATAGCGATAGTAAGACTATATGGGGATGGCCGGCTCTAAAAGAAGCTCTGCGCAATGTCCCATTACGTGAAAGTGTGGGCGCTGGTGGTACAACTACAGTGCCGCATATCGTTACACAGGTACGGTCTCGTCTGCATTTATCATTTACGGGCTCAATGCTAATGCTGTCAATTAGATATCCTCCATCGCAACCTTAGGTCAGACGGACAAATGGCTGAAGGACGTTTTCTTCAAAGCCCTCGCCCCATCCAGTTCTTCAACGAAGACCCGGCCGCGGTATTCAGTAATCTTCCCAACAGCCGAGGAAATCCGGCGATCACTCAAGGGCTACGGCTCCGGCGGATCCATCCACATGAAACTACAAAGCGCCGCGCAAAAAAAGCAGCTAGAGTACTTACGGCCATACCTGTGTCATTGGGCGGGCGACGTGTCAGAGCAGGCCCCCAAGCGCCTACAGGACGCCGGCCGTCGTCGCGTAGCTCCACATATAAAAACCTACATAAGATTCGCAGACCGGGACATGCAAACTATTGATTGGGCCCTTGTCACCTCTGCGAACCTCTCGACGCAGGCGTGGGGAGCGGCCGCTAACGCGGCTGGCGAAGTGCGCATCTGCAGTTGGGAGATTGGGGTGCTGGTGTGGCCGGAGTTGTTGGTTACAGAGACGCGAAAACAGAGAAAACAGAAACAGAAGTCGGACTCGGTGGCTATGGTGCCGTGTTTCAAGAAAGATAAACCAGACCCTTCGTCGAAGATGGGCACTGCAACGCCGGCGGCTCTGGTTGGATTTCGCATGCCGTACGATTTACCGTTGACCTCATACAGCGCACAGGATGAGCCGTGGTGTGCGACGATGTCTCATATCGAGCCCGACTGGCTTGGGCAAACTTGGATAGTGGATATATAAATGTATAACATGACACACAGAACAGCAGAGCTTCATTCCATCATCACGGTCAACTACCGTACTGGTATTGTCATAAAGATAGATAACAAAGATCTTAATGCAGCCTTTATCCCCCAGTCCCCCTAACTCTTATTCGGTTTTATAACATTCACGCCGTTAGTTGGTCCCGATCGACTCAATGAGAGCGTTGACCTTCTGGATGTACAGAGCCTGGGCCCGCTGTTGGCTGATATCTTTGATCTCCTTCCACGCGTTGTACTTGTACTTGGCCTATTCCTTTGTTAGTCTACCACTTATTCATAACTCGCTATCAAGTTATGAAGCGGAACGGCGGGTAAAGACGAACTTCAAATGAGAAAGCACCCGGCGCAGCAGGCTCCTCGTTCTTCGAGCGCTTGAAGAACGCATACAACTTATAACAAAACCATAACGTTAGCCTGGTTTCATTTACCTAGCAACCCACCCAACCAAACTCCTTGGGGCAGTAAGTACCTTCAACTTATCATCATTTCCCGGCGAGCTCTTCAACTCCTTGACCAGCTCCGTCGCGTACTCAAAGCCCGCAGTCAGGGCTTTGCTCTGCTCGGCGTCCGAGACAGTAGCATCGTCGCCACCGGACAGGATAGCCTCGAGGGCGGAGCTGAGGGCGTCGGCGTTGATGGCGGCGGCGAGCTCTTGCACCTTGGCGGAGTACTTCTCCTTGTTCTGGGAGGCTGTGAGGGCGGAGGTGAAGGCGGGAACGGACATCTTTATAGCTCTTGGTTAAAACTGGTTTTGGTATTTGACGGAAGGAAAGGAAGGTGAACGGAGGGAACGTTGTGCTAAGAGAGAAGGGGCTAGGAAAAATGGTGGGGTGTTGGTGTTTTGGTGGGGTAAATAGGTTGGTCAGCTCTACCTTGCTGGACTGTTCTACTCCAACCTTCTTTCTACGAGTATCAAATTCTTATGGGTTACTAGGCTTTAATGCTGGAGTGTAGCTTGACTGCTGTTTGTTTCGCGTTCTCTTATCTAACGGCCTGCGTAGTAGCATGGTCAGATACACATTTCCATATTGAAGTCCATATTGGACCCCCAAGGTACCAGCATATGATAACGGTAACTTCCCGAGGTTGAGGGCGACGTCATTATACTTCCAACTCTCCCTCTACCTCTGAGCAAAAGATAATGACGGCAAGCTACTTCCATTCCTATTCTAGTGCATAGGCAGGGAGATGGGGAAGGCGAGTGTCGCGCCCAAATTGCGATTGAATATGACTGGACATAACGCTCTCTACCCCCTCGAACTTGGTTCATAAGTTCTTGCCTCTGCATTGGCCGAGATCATCTCTTGCGGGCTCAAGGGAGTGATGGGTGACTCTGAAGGTTGTGGATTGAAGAGAATTTCAAATTGTGCATGGCTGGTATACTACTGTCGAGTGTCTGTTTTTGAACAAGTCCAGGTGATATAACACGTAAGATTCTAGCCTAACGCCACAGATTGTTCAGGAATATAAACGAAAGACTGTTCTTTAACCTTGTGTTCCGCTGATTCATGTTCAGTGAAGAGTATGGAGCAAGTACTTACAGGCAATACAAGGCATCGTGATCGTCTAAGTCGGCCGCCGGCTCAGAGTCGGAAATGCCTATGATGAGAGGAAGAGACCTTGCTATGGCATGGCTTTGTGACCGTAAAGTATCCTTCAGTAAAAATGAACAAAAAAAAAAAGAGTAAAAAAAAAAAAAAAAAAAAAAAAAAAAAAAAAAAAAAAAAGGAAAAATGTCATACTCCAGGTTCGTCTCACTCTGCTGTCACTCTGCTTACCCTAAAACCGAATTCGGCCTCTATTAGATGATGTATAATCTATCCTAATGCCTTTTTTTCAGATACCGAGGAGCTATTATCGGGCCGGGGTGCTTGGTCTGCCTTGTCATGGTTGGTGACCCGTGGTGCAATGCAACGTTCTATCCTCCAATCCCAGCGACTACATTTCTGTACTCTCTGAGGTAGCTGAACAGTCACATAGCCAAGAGCATTCAGTATGATATAAACCCTAGCACGCCTCGGAGAGGCGGAGTACTTGACCCGTTGCCTTTTATGTTCCATCTATACTGTTGAAACGTAGCCAGTGGCATGCAACCCTCGAATGCACACCGCAAAGCAACATTTACATCGCAGAAATCACCATAGCGAATGCAACACAAATTGGGCGTCCGTTAGATCCTTTATTTAACGGGAGGACCATATGACCAGCGCCTTGCTGGTAACCGATTCGATGCACGATGGTGCAGGCCAGAGTTGTTCTTCGGCTGCCGGGGATTCCTGGAACAGGCAGAATAATGATATTGCTGTGGTTTGTATAATAAATGGATTAATAAATGCTATCAGCGTCAGACTGGCTTACTCGGCTCGTGAGTAGTCGCTTTGATTCGGCTCTTAATTGTAAGTATAGGATTTGTCGACTTGCAGACCTTTCGTCTGAGCTGGAATGGCTGGAAGTTGAAACAAATCCTCGCCTGTCCATTTTAGATGTCAGTACTTCCTAATGCTCCTTTTATCTCATCTCATCTATTTCTTCCGTCTCGTTTTGCATCAGCAGAATTCGTCTCTTATCGAGGCTGAGATGCCCCTCGGACCCTTCCTCAGAGAAAACACCATGAAACCTGAAGCAGAACATGTATCTCAGCGATATTGGCTGCAGAATTTCATCCTGCAATAGCCGATAACTACCGCGTATTTCGGATAAGAGCAGCTTGACAGGCTGTTTACTTGATCCGGGGAATGTCTTCAGTCCTAGAATCAGATTCTCAATTGTCAGGTCATTTGAATGGACACGTTTTTATGGTATATGTTAGCTTACAGGTCGAATGCGTGCGGCGCCTTATCACTTCACACCGAAGCTCAGTCAGACCGCAGGGAATCCGTGCGTCCACGAGATGCGAATGACTTTGTGAATGTTAGGGACACCATGGTTTTCTGGGTAGTTATCTCGGAAATTCAATGTATCAGTGATCAACGGGTGATCCGAAAACTGAATTTGATCCCAAGGACTAAGAAGGAATATGAACAGTGGAGTTGTAAGGTTGACAGAAACCGTTGATGGCCAGATCATATGACTGAAATGGACTATACACCTGACTGGCATCTGCCTTTGATAAGTAAATGATAGAGGAAAGTAAACATGAAGGCTCGTGTTCTGTACACATAACAGAAACTTGAACTGTTCCCCGGTGGGCTCGCCGTAGTGTTGGACAGGAGAGTAGTCAGCCAGACGATTATGAGTACAGAGCATGGCATCCTAAATGTGTTTATCCTAGTCTCATGTTCTATCATGATATAGAATAAAGCCCGTCAGTATACAGTTGAAGATGCTGCGTGTCATGCATCCAAATCCACCAACGCCAGTGATGCGAAACGGCCAGAAAGATACTCAAAATATACAAGTTGGAAGAAAAATTATGTGAAGATTAGACAATCATATACTACCAGTCAACAGCCCAGCCGTTCTTGGTCAAAAAGTCCTCGCACGCTGCTTTTAGTGCGTAGTTCGGACGCAGGTCGTTCACCGTCATTGGCGTCCGCGTAATCGGGTCCACGCCAGATTGCTCGACGTACTTGAGTATCCCGATGCGGTCAAAACTAGTGCCCGACGGCACAATGACCGGGTCGTGCATGATCTCAAAGGTAATTGGGTCGACGAGGTAATCAGGGACGATCTGGTTTGTTAGTATGCAGCGCACTATCAGACGAGGTTTCCATAACCTACCCGTTCTTGAACTTCGCCGTTGGATGCAATACGGAACGCGTCCCGCAGGTTCTGGATGTTTTTCTCTGCATCCTCGCGCAACTCTTTCTGGCTCTCCAAGAACCCTGTCTGCCCAATCTCACCCTGATCCAGCTGTCTCTGTAGATCACCCAACGCACGGTTCAAGTCCGCTTCGACTAGCTGCTCCATCATCGCCAGAGTCTGGTTCATCTCGCGCAGGCGAGCAGTCTCCCTGGCAGCCCAGATCTGCTGCTTAGCTCGCAGCACGGTCTTCGACAAGTTCTCCGTTTGACTCGGGGGTTTCTTGCCTGGCATATCCGTGTTTCTCACCGCCAGGCTCGCGCGATATGCATCGATAGCGACATCGTACGCTTCCTGCGGCCGTTGGAGATTCAGGAGCGCCTGCGCAAGGTAGTTGCAACTCTTCAGACTGAACGGCGACTTTTGTCCGTAGAGTTCAATGGCGGCGCGCGCATCGTGTTCGGCGCCGGCCCAATTCTCCAGCTTTGATCGCGTGATGGCGCGGTTTGCGAAGTAGGCTGCCTCGCGAGGGTTCTTTGTGATCCTGTAAATGTGTATTCTCTCTTTAGTTTTCGCACGCTCTACAGAGAAAGATTTGTTTGTTCAATTGGACTCACGCTTGTGAATAGAAGTTCTCCGCATCGGTGTAGTTGCCCTCCTTGTAGGCCTTGTCGCCCTGTTTCTTCAACTCGTCCGACATTCTGGCTGGGCGGGTTGCTTCGGAAGTGAAGAAAAGGAAAGTCCACACCCGGGTTACTCTTTTGAGGCAGTACAGGAGCTCTGTCGAATTGGTGAACGGATTCCGGAAAGGTGGTGGGGCAGTTGGTCCACCGAGCCGGGTATACTCCGAATACTGGATGTAGTCTCAAAGCGACAGCCACACGCACAACTCAGGATCGATGTCATGAGACGACGGATATCGAGTCAGTACAAGCGTTACTCTTCAATATGACTTTGAGCTGAATTAGTGTGAAGGCAGCCAAAGCCGACAGCAGTTCGTGTGAGGACTGCTGTTGTGAGAATGCCACACACAGAGGTGGGTTCAATTCAATCACAGATAAGTGAAGGTGTCTGTCTGTCAGTTTCAGGAGTTCGAAGCACAAGGAAAATTGTGAAGGCCATCTTCTCTGTGATCGGGTGTGGTGTTTAATGTCTTGCCGTGAAGCTGGGATCGAAAGTAATCGATCCCCGCAGAATCTACATCTGACTCAGCAATACACTGAATTTGCATTAATCCTGCACAAGTTGATCGGCAGAGGATAAAGCATTTGTATTCTATCTCTATCCCAGTTATTCAAGGTAATATCAGGTAAGGAATCACAAGATCATTTGGCCTGCCAAATTATTCCTGTTGGTGTGGTATCGTGGCTCGTGTAAACATTTTCAAAGAATCGTCGCTGAGAAAGCAGAGCAAGAGCTAGGTCGGGAGTCGGACTGGCTTGTTCCCCACGTCTAGACGGTTTGGTATTCCTCGAACGGCCGGTCAATGTGTACGATGTCACGAGCATCGTCGGCTTTCCAAATATGTCCCGGTGACATGGTCATACAGCAGAGTCGGTCTCGGTCCGAGTGTATGCTAGTAGAAAAGGTGGGGGCCCCGCCTGAGCCTCTCTTGACCGTCGAAATCCACATCTACTTAGCGAACTCGGCCTCATAGTCCTTGATAGCCTGGACCTTGGGGGCAGAGGAACTGTTGGGGTCGAACTTGTAGGTCACCCACTCGTTGGCGAGGCGCTTGGCCAGCTCGAGACCGATAACGCGCTGGCCGAAGCAGAGCACCTGGGCGTCGTTGCTGAGGATGGCACGCTCGACGGAGAAAGAGTCGTGGGCAGTGACGGCGCGGATACCGGGGACTTTGTTGGCGGAGATGGCAACACCCAGGCCAGTGCCGCAGACGAAGAGACCGCGGTCAGCCTTGCCGTCCCTGATAAGCTTGGCTCCCTCGACGGCAGGGTGAGGGTAGGCAGTCTTGTCAGAGGTCGAGTTGACACCGACGTCGAGGACCTCGCTGACGTTGGGGTTCTTGGAGAGGACCTCCTTAAGGGCCTCCTTATAGGGCTGGCCTGCCTCGTCGGCGGCGAAGACAATGCGAAGGCTCTGAGACATTGTGATTTGAGGTAGTTGAAGGACAACTGGAATTTGATAGAGGATTGATAGAGTATGTAGCGAAGATCAACGAGAGATGATGCGTTCAAGAAAGATAATAAAAGAATAGACTCAGAAGAAACGGCGTCAGGAGGGAATGGAGAGGCCTTTTATATCCTCAGTGGTCTCAGCCGTCTCACAGATATCACCCCCAACCCGGGCGGAGTTGATAGCCGATGCCTCAGGTCCAAATCGGCCGAACCAAGTAGTCGACCTGCGATTTTTTGTCGTCTCCACGTTGGCGTCATGGCTGGCTCGGCTGACACCTCTCAGGCCCAGTTTCATGTGTATTCAGTGTATTTTCTGGTTGTTGGTGGGTTCTGATTGATTGTTTGGAGATCCACTGTTAGCATCTATGAGGGCGGAGATTAACACGAACCGTCGCGAGTACCTTCATCTGGCTACAATAAAAGCCGCCATTATGGCAAGGTTAGTAAGTACCACCCAATCGTCATCCAATCAATCACCAGACGCTCGGAGCTTTTAGGAGCTCCCGTCGAGGTTTGTATCTTTAATCGCGCCACCACACAATCTTCAATCCTCCGTCTATCCCTGACGCAGGTGGAGCTTGTTTCGACAATCGTATACAAGGCAAGGCGCTAGCCTTGAAAGGCATCAGTCCGCTCCTTACAGACTGCCTGTTACCTGCAACAAGATGCTGATCTCGGATTCAGAAGATACCGATAATCCAAACTCACTTTGGCCCGAGATTGCGCGTTGATGCTTGCTGTCTGTCCGATGACGTAGTCCTCGTCACCCTTCCTCTGGCTACAGCTACATTGTCCATCCCTCGTCACCGTGCCACCCCGTTCAAGGAATACTGTGCCAGGGCAGATGCATAGATCGCAGTAGCTATCTTAGCAGTGACACTAGTATTCACGATACCAATGGAGTAATCCACTGTGACTGCAACTTTGGAGCCCGCGCAGTTTTGCTGGGCGAGCTACCCCACCTGCCAATCGAGGCTGCCCCGCCATATTGAAGGCTGCCCCGCCGTGTCGTATTTTACCAGCCGTAACACGGACTTTAGCCCAGGTCTACATACAAATTTGATAACATTACGCTGGTATTACCACAAGCTCGGGAGGCTCCTTTCAGCTTGCCCGGTACTCTCAGGAGACTGTTGCTGCTCAGGCACAGCCCCGGGATACCACATTCATCCAGCGGATCTATACCCACTCTGGTAGTCGCACCAACTCCGGGGGTCATCAGTCTCATGACCATCTTCATCACCGTGCTGGACATTCTGGCCTTTCTGGCCTACTGTCCGACAATTCAAATACGTCGATGGTCCCTGAGAGAACGCCCCGCCTGTCCACTTTTTCCCTCCCCATTGTTCTCCATTTTATCCCCGGATCGTCTTCTCCAGACTGTCGTCGCTCATCGACATAGCGGAGCACAATTGTCCGGGCATTGGCCTCATTGGATGGGTACTGGCGCTGCGTGGGACGATCTTTATGCCTCTCCTCTCTCACTAGGTAAGTCCACCAAGTGCAGCTCCATTCTCTTGCTTTTCAGAGTGGTATTGCTAGTCTCCAATGAGATTCTCAACCGTCAAGAATGGATCATTCACTAACAGACACTCTGCAGTGATTGGCAAGCTCTGTTTTGCTCTGGGTACAACCATATTCAATTCATTTCGCCATTATTCTTCTGGTGTCGCCACTCCCCTAGCATAATCCGCGGCCCTCCTGATCCAACCAGGCCAGCAAGAACTGGATTGGCAGCGATAGACAGTGAGACACAAAATCCGTATCCAAGAACCACGGGTTGTTCGGAAATTGCAGGAGAAATGGCGACCGGCACGAAGCTGACGTACCCGGTCCTGCCCAAAAATCTACTGCTCATCTCCTTGAAAATGTATTTCGAGCCGTCCCGAACTCTGGAATACTGCCGTGCGCTTCTTGATCCAAAAAATGACATAGTCCGTCCGGAGAACCGATCCAAGCTCCTTCTTGCCTTGATTCCAGACTTTCTCACGGTCTATCCCTGCGCGGAAATCATCAGAGAGTACGTCTCGACGCTACCAAAGGACGATTCTCCTTGGCTTCCCGCCCCATTCCTTCTCGGTGCGCAAGACTGCTTTTGGGAACCGCTGGGTGCCTACACCGGCGAAGTCTCACCACAGTCGCTTAGCTCCTTGGGTGTCTCCATCGTTGAGTTAGCTCATGCGGAGCGTCGCTCCATCTTCGGTGAAACAGACGAACAGGCAGCGCGCAAGGCCGCCGCAGTCTGCGCACAAGGAATGGTGCCTTTGGTATGCATTGGAGAAATCAGTGCCCCTGGTCCAGTGGCTTCGGCAGCAGTTGGACTTGCAGTACGCGAATGTGAACCACTTGTGCGAGCAGTATTGAGTGCCATTCCGGCCGATGCACCTATCATATTCGCCTACGAACCTGTCTGGGCTATCGGAAAGCCCAAGCCCGCAAGTGTGGACCACATCTCTGCTGTTGTGGATGGTCTTCGCGCATTAATCAGCCAGAGATCTGGAGACGTTCGCATTCTGTACGGGGGCAGTGCTGGTCCCGGTCTGTGGGGCCCTGGGGGTCTGGGGAAAGCCGTCGACGGCATGTTCCTAGGCCGATTTGCACACGAGATCGAGGGCGTGCGTAAAGTCGTTCGCGAAGTCGAGGAAACTCTTATTTGACGTTCCAAATCAAGATTTGGGACAACCTAATTACGCATTTTACGGCGCTAGCGGATAGTCATAGAACACACATATCGGGACCGGATTGAAGGAGCAGCATACAAGCACCTGTGGTGCAACGATCTTGGAATAGAATGTAATGTCATGACATGATATACCTTTGGCGATACTTCCCCGCCTTAGCTCGAAAATTACGGCTCTGATTTCCGCGAGCAGTGCTGCAGCACACAATGCAATATGACCTCATGAAGCTTACTATGCAGTTATACAGTACAGGGTACAGCGCGGTACGCACAGCCTCGTCGATTTATGTGATACCTACTTTGGGTTGATCGTGCAGGGTACTTTTGCATATGATCAGGCAAGAGACCGGGTGCATGCAAAAGTTGGCTAATCATCTACGGAGCAGAATCGACTCCTCAGTGTATTCTATCTTCGTTTTGTTCATTTAGTATTTCACTCCTTCATCGCCGATCGAAGTTCTTGCTTCACCCGAGTGACAGTGCCGATGCCACCATAGACCACACCCGTGTACATCATGGCAACAGATGCCCCTGCGTCTAAGACAGCGCGAGCCTGTTTCCCGTTGGTGATACCACCCGAAGCGAAGATAACTTTGCGCGGTAGTCCGCTTGGCGCTTCCACAGGAGGAACGTTTTCCGAGCCTGGTTCTGCTTGCGCTATGGTCGCTGCTAATTCCTTGGCGGCTCCGGCCGTTTCCGACTCCGCATCCAGCATGGACCGGTACCGAGCCACAAGGGCCACTGTACGATCGAAAAGCTGTGGGCCTGAATACCCGCCAGTTTCTGTTAACGTTGCCTGCTCCTTGGGCGGAAGGGTGTAACCTTGAGGTAGAGGGTCGGGGCGACGGTTCGTTGTGTTTCCGACAATTACTCCGTCGACACCGGATGCTCGGACGGCGTCGCAAATACCAGAGACTTGCTCATCTGAGTCTTCATCCGGACTGACCTTGACCATAACATATGGTTTGGTTCTGCGGTTTACGCTCTTTGCGGCGCCAACGACAGCACTCAGGATAGCTGTGAGTGGCGCAGTGGCTTGAAGGTCACGGAGACCGGGTGTGTTGGGGCTCGATACATTCACAACAAGGATATCAGCGTATTTGGCCACACGGTCCACACAATACACATAGTCCCTCTTGATGGCTTCAATGTCGCCGTCAGGAGTGGCCTTGTTTTTGGCCACTTGGACAGCTAAAAGCTTACCAGGCTGAAGGCTTCCTGGTGGCACACCAGCTTCGCCGTCCAATACACGCTGCTTAGCCGCATCGTATGCCCCAAATCCGTTTGCGTAGGCAAAATCGCGTACTCGTCGCTCCAAGATAGCTGCCATGTGATCTGCGCCCTTAGAGTTGAGGCCGTACCGGTTAATCATGGCTCTCTGTGATGGAAGTCGGAATACGCGAGGACGCGGGTTTCCATCCTGTGGTAAGGGTGTCGTTCCCCCGACTTCGACAATAGCAGGACCGATTGCGAACAGCGGATCAGGGATCTCAGCATGCTTGTCCAGGCCGCCCGATATGCCGATTGGGTTTGACAGCGTGTACCCGAAAACCTATCCGCCATAAGTATTAAGGCCTCAGCCTTTCATCGCAATAAAAGAACCACCCACCTCTGTCGCCAGTGCCCCATCCCCATCCGGATCCCCGCGTTCCCTTGGATGCAGGCCATACTTGTACAGCATCTTTAAGGTATCAACGCCAACATGATGCGCATCTTCCGCATCAGGATACAATGCCCTAATCAGCGGCACAACACCATACCGATGCACACTCGCCCGCGTGTCCGTCCCGTAGACATATCCAACCAACAGTGTCAGCGCCAACGACGTTCCCAGGACTGTGCGTCGCAGGCCCCGTCCGGCCTTTTTGGGCACTTCTTTGGCACTTTTATTGGCTGTCTCGGCTGCTGACTCGGCCGTTGCTTTTGTGGCTGCTGCTGCCGCTCCGCTGTCAGAGGCGAATCGAAGTTGTCTGCAGGTTAATGGGAGACGGCGACAACCGCCCAGACGGGAGGCTCCTGAGTAGGCGAGTCCCCGGAAAGAATTCGTAGCCATTGCACGGGCGCTTCGTTTATGCTTATATAGTAAAGTTCGAATGTAGAATTGGTTCGAGTTTATAGACCTATGTAGACCATCAACTTTAGCAAGCATCCTCTCCCCAATGCTCGAAACAAAACATAATGTAGAGGCAGTGGAACTCAATTCCGATAGCGACTAATTTTCAGGGCTGGAAAATGTTCGCGCTTGCAAGATAGTTAAACCACTCACCAGCCTATCAAGTCAACTGGCGCCGAACCACAAGCCAATTAAAGACCTCAACCTGACCTCCCGGCGTGAGCACAAGAATCAATCGCCTTGAGCGCCAAAAACCGAATCGTCTCTGTAAGGCTTTAACCGAGGAAGCCTACTTCAATCGAACTTCCGGGCTCGGAATCGGAGGTCCTCACTACACCGCTTTGACAAGAATGTGGAGTGAGAGATGGCGGTCAAAATACAACGGGCAAAATTCCACGTGCAAAGGATAGTATAACTGGAAGTGCCTGGAGGATGGAATGGTATCTAAATGCATTTGCTTTGCTATGTCCCAGAGAAGTCTGGTCGTTGCGAAATAAGCTTAGGCAACTACCAAGTACATAGAAGAAAGAAGGAAGAAGAGCATTATGGTTTTGCTGAACTCCAATTCGCCAGGTACAGTAGATGCCACTCAAACAGAACGCCCGATTTTGCCGCCTGACGCCAATTGGCATAATGTCAAGAGTCAGAGACCAAGCCCAGGCCAGAGCCAAGAATATGATAATTTAGGAGGTAGTTTGTATAGAAAGCTTTCAACGGTTCTAGTCGCAATGATAATACAGAGCGTGATGTGGAAGGTGGGATAATGAGGTCATTCATCGCTCATCTTATCGGCGTCGTCTTCTTCTACCCGAGGTTGTGAGTCTGCATGTATCTCATCGGCGCCCTGCGGCTCGGGCTCCTCAGCAGGCTCAGGAGGAGGAGGAGGAGGAGGAGGAGGAGGCATCGTCTTAGCGAACTTGGGATCGATAGCAGCACGGTAAGTTGAGCGTTTGTAAACTTCGGCCTCCTCCGGATCGCGAACCACAACTTGCATTTGGTGGACCTGGTCTTCCTTTGATTTAGGTTGAGTAGGGGCGAGACCTGCCTGGGCGATGGTTCGTGAGCGCTCAGGCTTGAGGCGTGTTTTCGAGATGATCGGATAGTAGTAAGCGGCTTTTTGTGTCTGTGAAGCAACATCGCCCTTTGCTTCCGCAGGGTCGTAAAGCGTCAGTGCGATGTCTGTTTGTTTCTGGGCATTTCCGAGAGACTGCGAGTTGGTAGCGTATGTGCGCTGGCGATCATAACTGTGGAACTTTGCATTGTCGGGACCTTCGTTGGTGTAGAGGTCTTCATTGTCACGATCTGGGTTTGATAATTGTAAGCTCGCGCGGATGTTATTCACTAATTCTTTCTTCTCCGGTAGGAATAGATCGTAGTCGTATGGTACAGGGCCGGGGTCGGGATACAAGCTAGGATTGGACTTGTGCAAGGTTTTCTTTGTAGCATACTCCTGCGCAACGCGCTCCTCTGGCTCAGAGGGGAGAAGAACTGCAACATCCATACGCTCGTCCCGCTTGCCGCCAGAATTCTGAACAGGTGCCTTGTCAAATTTGAACTGAACGAATCCTCCGGGGTCGGGAAATCCTTGCAAATCTGGAACAAGAGGGAAAAATCCAACGGGCTTCAGCTTTGGATTATCGGGATGGACAGGTTGGGCCCATGCGTCCATCTCGAGTTTCGTTGGAACATGACCTTTTATTCGGCTTGTGGTATCTTCGCCCACGTGCTTACTATCGGGGTATGCGATATCGAATCCTTTCATGATATATTTCTTGATATATGTAGGGTCATCCTGGGACTTCTTGTCATGGCGCTTAGGACGAATTGGCGTATTGACCTTCGGTCCATCGGGGGCGCGAATGCCGGCGGAGATATACTGTGTACGACGCAGAAAGCTGACATTGGCGTTTTTGGGCGCCGGATTTTTCAGTTGATCGAGAGTCAGAAGTAGCGGCAGGTCAGCCGGATCAACTGGGTCCGGGTTCTCTGGTAGCATGATTGCTGAAGCCGAAATCAGGTCAGTCCGCAGAGTTCGGCGCAAAAGCCTGGCGTGGATTACGTACCACTCTCGTCGCCCAGGTGCAACCCCGGAATACCGACTAGGTCAATTGGCATACCACCTTCGGCATCAACGTCAATGTTTAGCTCTTCGCGTCTTCCTAAATTAGAAGCAAAACCGGGAGTGAGAAATCTCTCAAGGCCCTCGTGGGGGATGTCGAGAAACTTTGGAGGCATATCGGGAGGAGGGAGGTCATTTCGGTAGCGCAAAGAAGCGATATATTCCTGATGGAAGCCCCCAGAGGAGCTGCTATCCTTTGACTTCGACATGTCGGCTTCGCGCTCGTCGATGTGCTATTCGGAGCGACAGTTTTGTCAGGGAGTAAGGTGGAGTGCAAACTGTCAATGCGGCGTTAGCAGCGTCAGGTACTCAATGCCCAGATCTGGTTTGCGAAAGGACATACTTTAAGCGGACAGATCAGTGAGACGATTGCAGATTCTCATACAACACCCTCCTCAGCGTCCTGAGCAGTGGTTTTAGCGGATCTGAGTGCTGTAAGAAAAAGATGAACAATTTATTGATTGCTTTCCATTGCCAATAAGGCGAAACAGAGCGCAAAACTTACTGGGGTGAAGGGAGCTATTCTGCACAACTTGACCGCCTGATGTTTAAGGCTAAGTGCACAATAGCTCAGGTGCAGTGGAGGAATGTTAGCCCGAAAGCTGTTAAATGCTTTCTGTTAATGTAGCCCATTTGACACTAGAGCATTTTGTGCCATCTATATTGGAAGAGTCTGCAAAAGTCTGAGAATATCCAAAACTGTATTAAGCTATATAGAATAGGCACCTTCTAATTTTTCAGTACCCGACATGCCCAGGAACGCCCGTTTAAAGAACCAATTTAAAATCAATAAGCCCACATGCATTTGTATGCGAGCAGACGATGTCCTAGACGGTCATACTCTAGCTGGCTGATCCAGCTATCGTTCGTCCCACTGAGCTTCCCAAACACACTGGCACCCTTCCATACAACTACTTGCGGATCAAGGTCTCTTGGGGGCGCACCGATCATGATCTCCTTGGCAAAGCTCGGCTGAAGAAGCTGAAGCCGTTCCTCTAAGAACAAATGGAAGTTACTAACCAGGCTTCCCCCACCGACGACCATGATTCCACCGAGGAAGTCTCGCATCTTGCGCTCGTCTGAGCGAGCAGCATGCATGATCGAGGTGAGAATTGCCTTGTCCAATGGGTACAGCGGAAGGACGTCATCTCGCTCCTCAATCGTGGGAGCACGGGGTTGGGATGTGTTTTGACCCTGTCCGCCGGGGGCGGGGGTTGCGGCGCCTCCAGCCTGCGGGGTACTTTCGGGTCCGGGGGAGCCTGCAACAGACGAGCGAGGGGTAGCCTCAGCTTCCTGCACGCGGCTGAGAGCATTCAGTTGTTGTGAGCGGCTCGGGGTGGCTTGCACGTCCGGGATACTCGTTTGAGACTCGCCGTTGACCTGGTTGGCAGACGACGCAGGGGCAAGTGCTGATAGAATTTCTGACTGGGCGGCGGATGTTGGGTCATTTGGTTGACCGTCATAGATGTCCACAGAGCGCGCAATCAACTTTCTCCGTCCATTCAGCTTCCGCGAGTTGTCGAATAACGACGGCTGGAAAATACCCATCGGGGCGAGATGCACCTCATCGTATGCTTTAAACGTGTACTTACGAGTGTCTTGGCCGGCAACTCGAAGGTGAAAATCGAAAACCTGGACTGAAACACTGGCCTCGTTCATGGTGCATACGTTCTTTTTTAACTCCTCGGCTAGCAAGAAGTCATACCTGCGCCAGAGGTTTATCTCTTCATAGGGGAAGTGGTCGTAAAGCATCATTTTGATGAACAGCTCGGTCACATCGGCTCCACCGTATTTCAGGTTCACTCGCGAGTTTTCAACGCACATCCCTTCCTCCACGCAACATATTGATGTCTTTTGTGCGCCAACGTCAACGACACAGGCAGAGGTAAACCCAGCACCAAAGGTAGCCGCCAGGCTCTCCTGAATGAAACATACCCGAGCGAACGAAAACTCTCTCATGAGCATCTCAAGAATCTGGGTGACGTATGACTTGTCGAAGAGGTCCGGAATCACGAACACACAAGAGTATTGCGGCCAATCTTTCTTGCTTGTGAGACCCAACTGGGTCTTAATCGCATCTTCGAGGATAATCGAGATATCAAGAAACAGAAGTCTCTTGTTATCATAGTCTTGCTCATTGCACCAGCCATGCTTTATCGGCCAGTAAAGCTTGTAACGGGGCTTTGATTCATCCGGTATCCGTAGAGCCGGTTGTCCCACAATGTATTCGGGCGCTGGGTCTGGAATTTCGGTCCATTCGACTCGCATCGGATCATTGTGTTCTGAAATGGTCTCTGGTACTGTCCGTCGGTTATAGTTGATTACCATTTCCTTAGAGTTCGGCAAAGTCCGACGTTTGTTTTGCCGCATGTGCGTTTTGAGATCGGCCATCATTGTCGTATACTGCGAAGAGAACTATAACCGGATTAGGCAAATATTCTAAATATCAGATAAAATCTCAAGGCATACCTCTGGTCCGAACTTCTTCTCCGGCTCCATCTCGGAACCGTCATCCAGCTTCAACCTCTTCGGGCGAGGCTCCTCTTGGTCTTCGGACTCGTTGGTAGTTGACTTCCGCGCTATCACCATAGGGACGGTCTTCGGCAGCGCGTCACTCGATAGACCAATGCGCAGATTCTGGCTGCCGACATGGATAACGACGACCTTTGAGCCTATAGCTTCCGTAGCAGCCTCTTCGGCCTCTTCCATATTTGTATCACCGTCCATCTCCCCTTCCGGTTCCGCCATCCCTGAGTCATTCGCTTTTTCCATCGCCATGGCGCGATCACGATCTTTGGCTTTTTTTGCCATCCGATTCCGATTCTCTTCATTTTGTAGTCTGAACGCTAGGTACTGATCATCACGCTTGAGGTAGTCACTATGGACCAAAAAAAACCACAATTAGTCAAGATCCAGAAGGGCCACAATAAAACAAAAGAAGCAGGCCACGAACGTATAGTAGTTTTTCTGATTTATGGCGGGTATCACAGGCCAGCTGGAGAGGTCCATATTGTTATCCGTCCTTTCGAGGCCTGAGGAAGGTTAGGGCAGGCAACTCAACGCCGTAGGCAGGAATATTTGGGATACTGACCCTCATCCCGTAGGAGCGCCTTTCCGGACTTCTTGCCCACCATTGTGTGTGGCTCCTGGTCTGCACAGAATAATCTTCGTTGAGTTGCGCCGGAGATCAAATCAGCTTGATTGGGATCAGGACAGATCAAGGGGTCTGTCGCGCTTATCGAAAACCCCCAAATCAATTCCTGTGGAAAGGGGGGATACGGAGCGAAATCCAGGGACAGATGGTGGGGGGATTAAAAGTTGAGTATTGAAAGAAGTGCAGACAGAGAAAGAGCGTGCTTGCGGTCATCCAGACAAACTGCGGCACTGACCGTTCTCCATACTTTCCGGCAAAGGCGAATCGCTCTAAACGGTCTAGCGTGAAGGCAATATAAAGATGCACTATACAAGCATTTTCAACCAGCGTAGTAATATGATACCAAAGAAAAAAAGCCATAACCATACAGAGAAATCAGCTATCTTTATCAGAGCACAGACTTCACATTCCCGAAAGCTATCCGAATACCGACTTCGAAACCCCAGGGTCCAGGGCATTGAGTAGAAAGCTTTGACCATCTGATCAGCCGCCCCTACGATTTAGTCAGCTTCCTCGAAGTTCTGGGGTTTGGATCACTTTCATCGATCATCATCCGCTGAGA
Source organism: Aspergillus spinulosporus (assembly GCA_003574815.1). Lineage (NCBI taxonomy): Eukaryota > Fungi > Ascomycota > Eurotiomycetes > Eurotiales > Aspergillaceae > Aspergillus > Aspergillus spinulosporus. Next base: position 962,308 of record QPHH01000005.1, on the reverse strand, counting down.
TAAAAACCCACTCTCCCTTTCAAAAGTCGACTGACTTACGCGGATATCTCTTATCTTTCACACAATACTCATCCGCTTGACTATTTCCCGCCGGGACGACGCACCCTTCCCATACGATCGGGCTCTGTTGAAAGCTTCCACAAAATATCGCCGCATCTACTACAGAACAAACACAGCCATGGGAGGGTCACTATCGCGGCTTTGGTCCCTATTTTGGTCTAAGAAGGAAATTCGTATTCTCATTCTTGGACTTGTACGTCAAAATTTTGTTGCAATCGCAATTTCTGGGGTCAAATGAGCTGAGACCTTTTCTTCGCAGGACAATGCTGGAAAGACCACTCTTCTCTATAGATTAAAGGTATGTCTCCGCTACCCCCGTGGTCAGTACACATGATTCCAACTTCGCTGCTAACACTCGAATACATAGATCGGCGAAGTCGTGACTACGATACCCACCATCGGATTCAACGTGGAATCGGTGACGTACCGGAATCTCAACTTCAACGTATGGGTACGTACTTTACGCCACTGTTCGTATTGAGGGAGTTTCGCTCATATTATGTGCTCAGGATCTTGGAGGCCAGACATCTATCCGTCCATACTGGCGATGTTATTATGCCAATACCGCTGCGGTTGTCTTTGTGATCGATTCTACAGACGTCGAACGACTTGGTACGGCCGCGGACGAACTTGCCGCCATGCTGAATGAAGAGGAACTCCGCGAGGCAGCCCTCCTGGTATTTGCCAACAAACAAGATCAACCTGGTGCGAAGGGCGCGGGAGAAATTTCGGAAGCACTTAAGCTTGGTGAGCTGCGTGATAGGAACTGGAGCATTGTGGCTTGCTCGGCCATTGACGGTAAAGGTCTGAACGAGGGCATGGACTGGCTGGTGGTAAGTTCATCTCGCTCTCCGACGTGGCCTGTACTAATTTCCATGCAGCAAACCCTTCAGTCTGAGAACGCATGAGCGCTGGCGTCTTTTGTCGTATGATAGAACTTTTAATATTCCCCTCCTTGGCATTTGAAGCTCTGGAGTATATGTCGTTTTACAGTATACCTTTTGTTGTGGAAGTTTTGAGGACAGCATAATATCCTAATCGATTCGAACGACGGTTGGCTTTGTTTGGCTTTTCTTATGTTTGGCATGACATAGACTATCAGTACGGTTGGAACTGATTATGGAGCCTTAGAATGTGTGAATGATACTCAGGTGTATAAATCAACCGAACTGCCTTATAACAGGTGTTGGAAGATAATCGAAGGCCAAGGATTCACTAACTGTCAAAATGTCTCCAACCCGGTGGTCCCCCTTATCATGAAGATACGACCCTATCAGGATATTTCATGAGATAGGGCTATCCTATCAGGGGCAATTGACTGGTGAATGCACCAGCATCCGAATCACATTAACCCTTTGTCCTTCATTTCCTGCAGTCAAGTTTCAAAAAGCATATTCAGGTATACTCCCCGCACTCGGTGCTCCCATCTATCAGCAGTCAATCTACCCCGCAATACCAATAATCCCAGGACCATCCAGGCCAACAAATATTAAGTCAGACTCCCAAGCCGTAAAAAGCACAATGGCAACACCCCAATTCCAAATCGCCGCAGTCCTCCCCTCCACTGGCGCATCACTCACCAGCCGCCTCGAAATCAGACATGATCGGCCGGTCCCGTCCCCCGCCGCAGGCGAATTGCTCGTCAAACTCGAGTTCTCTGGTGTCTGCCACTCGGATGTGCACAGCGTGCGTGGAGAGACGCCAATGTTGACGGATGTTGCGGGGCATGAAGGGGTCGGGAGGGTTGTCAAAGGTAGGTAACATAACTTAGCAGAAACAAGATATATGGTGTCGCAGGCTAGTGCTGATTCCGATCCTGCAGTGGGTGAGGGTGTAGATGAAGGTGCTTGGATGGGGAGGAGGGTTGGAATTAGGTATGTATGCTTATCCTCATCGACTGTCCGACTCATGAGGTCACTAGCAACCAGTAGTGACGATTCGTCTCCTTAATCCATAGGTGGCTGTACAGCTCATGCCTAGAGTGCGAGATCTGCGAAAGGAACAATACGGCTTGTCCGAATCAGAAGAATGCCGGTGCGGTATGGTGGTACCTAATGCAATATATAGACACCTTAATTTATAAAGGTGCTAACGTATGTTATCAATAGAATGTACCGGGGACCTTCCAACGTGCGTATCCCCTTTCTGATCTCTTCGGAGTGGTCATAGCCATCTATGCCCGTGAATTACTGATATCTCTAGAATACATCGTCAGTCCTGCTGTGCACGTAACGAAGATTCCACCGCAGCTCTCCCCTGACGAAGCTGCGCCGCTACTATGTGGTATGTTAACTATAACCCAAGTGTATCAGGTGCTAATTAGGGAATGATGTAGCCGGAATCGCCATGTATTCGTCTATTATGAAAACAAAGACTCGTCCAGGGGATTGGATTGTTCTTCCTGGTGCCGGAGGTGGCTTAGGACACATGTACGTTTTAACTCACTCCCTTCTTCTTTTCACTTGGAAAGGGCTGATTTTCTTTTTACTAGGGGTGTTCAAATTGCAGTCAAGAAAGGGCTCAGAGTTATAGCCATTGATAGGTAAGTGTCAACACATCTAAACCACAGACCCACTATCCTAGGGCATGTACAAATCGCTAACCCTAACGTAACAGTGGTGAAAAGAAACAAAAGCTCTGCCTTTCCCTCGGAGCCACAGCCTTCCTAGACTACAAGACCGACGACGTCGAAAGCGCTGTGAAACAACTGACCTCTGGCCTTGGTGCCCACGCTGTAATCTGCACAGCGAACGGCGAGGCCGCCTACGAACAGAGTATGCGCTTGCTCCGGCGGCTGGGTGTCCTTGTTTGCGTGGGGATACCGAATGTGCCGTTCCGGTTGCCGGCAACACCATTTGACATGATTGTTAAAGGTGCGTTGCTCACTACACTCTACTGACCCTTGTTCTGGCTTTGATGCTCTTTGGGTTGGAAAGTAACAGTGTCCAGGTTTGACGATCGTGGGCAACTCGGCCGGTACGGCAAAAGAGATGGAAGAGTTGATGGAGATGGCTGTGTCTGGGGAGGTGAAGGCCCATATTGAGTGTTTTGAATTCGACCAGATTGACGACGTTATACAGCGACTGGGAAGATCTGAAATTGAGGGGAGGGCTGTCATGCGTATTCCGGAATGATTGAATGTCCATGTTCGGTTGTAAACAGTTGAATTAAACGTCTGACTGCCTAGTAATGTCGACCAACGTAAATCTCTGGTGCAAAATCTGTTCGTTGAGGCCTTCAAGAAGTGGTGCATGGAGATTGGGCAAATTCTCGCCATAAATCCTAAGTGAGCTCACAGGGATTTGGGCTACGCAGACATTCCTTGACAGCATAACACGTGGAATCTGATATATTCAAAGGTAATTGTTGGGTAAGTATGACCGAGAGGCTGTAGGACAAAGGGCTCTCAAGCAAGCAGTAGGTTTAGGCTATGTGTGAGTAGACCCAAATACTCGCTCGGCCAGCTCCATGAACGAGTTGCCGAGGCAAATGGGATAATACCACTTACTTAACAGACCATCACTCTCGTATATAGAGTCAAACCCGATCGATGCATACGACGGACGCTTGCAAACCAAAGCTAGCCGCCTCAAGTATCATTCGTGCAAAACTACACATAACCGGCCGTCGTTTCCTTTTAGCAAGCGCCCCTCCGGAGCCCGTTTCCTCTTCAGCCTGCCTGTTTTCTGCAAGAGCCCGACAAGGTAAATGCGTTGCTTACCCCAAATAGTCATCTTAGAACATCGTAGAAAAGGACGTAACTGCTACAAGTTCCGCGAAATCTCTGCGAATCCAGAATATCGTGAAACTTGATCAGCGACGGAGTGTAATTATTGCCGAAACTAACGTTCCTGCGATGTTGCGGAGCACGCTGTCAATCCTGTTCAAATTGAGATATATCATTTGGATCTGTGACGGTCTTCATACTGGTTAGTTGCGATGTTCTGATGGGAGGAAAAATGGAGAGTAGTGGTACTGGCACCTCACAGATGTTCTCATGAGTACCAGACAGCTTCTGAGGACTCCCCTTCTGTCTCAAACTCAGGGTGTGGTTTTCGAGAGATGGGCGTAGCCATAGATTAACGTGAGAAGATAAAGAAAAAGAGCAAGTGGTTTAAGAACTAGCGCCAGCCATGACTGACGATAATTATGTGCTAGTAGTACAAGGGAAAGAAAGAGAGCGATTTTGTTGGCATATCCCCAATTGATTCTTACGGCGTCGCCGGATATGCTGACATCATCTGCCTGAAAGCATTCATATGGTGATGCTGAATGACAATGGAAGCAGTCCAAGAGTTAAAGTCTACGGTCTGATACCTTGGGAGTGGATTCCAGCCTAGCTTGATATATTCTCATGGGCTCCATATATATATTCGCTAATTTCCCTGATAACACGGCTCTGATAACACGGCTAATTCTCTGCTCACTTGTAGTTTGCTATCAACAGTTAATAATATGTATTCCTTTCTGAATGACTTTGCCTGAATCCTCTTAAATTCGCCGGATGGCGAAATTGAGACGTTGACCGTACGGAATGCGAAGGCCAAAGTGTGGTGTGATGGAGTGCTCTGATTGGCCGATCCGCCCAAGTATAAGCTATGCAGTATCTCCCCGAACGTCTGCCGACCCTTTGGCCTCCTCCTGCTCTCCTTGTTGGATTCCCACACATGTCTCCATGCTGCTCTCCTACTTGCCAACCAGTTTATGGTCCCTAGCCCGTGCGCTGGTCTGTAGGTCTTTGGAACAGCTGCAGATTGCTTCAAGCAGGAGTCGTGAGTCCTAGAGCATTTGCCTCGTGCACGCTGCGTTGGACTGGCTCTAACACTAAGCACTCCACCCCCGGGTCTGCTACGGGACCAATTGCAAGAGAATGGATCTAGGATCGTCTATCTATGTTCCTCTGCCGCTGTTGACCCAATCCCGTTTTCAGTCGATATTCCTAACTCGCCCCCGGCCCATGTGTGCTCCTGATAGGGCGTCAAGTCCTTTACACTCTTCCTCGTTCCCTTACTTTAGGAACGAGCGCTGTCGACAGACAGTCTTGGTGGGTCAAAAGGGGCAAGCTTAGCTCCTCTTCCCCGATGGCCGGCGGGCGATGGAGGGGTATTTCACTGAAGAGAGCGCCCCTCCCGACTCAATGCTCAATTCGGGGCAGTCTGTTCTCTTCTGTCCTTCTGGTCGTGTCTGTTCACTTGCGCCATGAGCTCTCTTGCCAGTGGCCCTGCCAGTTTCCTTCAGAGCGGCTTCGACCGTCACTATGCGTCCATTGCGGGCGCTGCTTTCTTCGTTTGCGCGCTTGTCGCAGTTGTCCTCGTCGTGGCGTTGCAGAAGCGCAATAAGGTCGATAACAATAGCGGGATCTTCATCTACCTCCGTTTTATCTACGCCAGTTTCCTGAAACCCCATGGCAAAGGCGGGAGCGGCCAACAAGATGCGTTGGAGAGCTTCTATTCCACTCAAGTATGAGCTCATCTCTTGTTCACTGGCTTTCAAGATGTCAATTGACTGCTCCCACAGGCTACTGTTTACGACGCTACCCGGAAGCGCCTTCTGCGTGGTCGGGAGGATATGCTCGGCCTTGTTGCTGCTCAGCTCAAGTACAAGGTCGAGAACAAGGAGCTTCGGAAGGGCAAGGCGATCTGGGTTGATGTAAGATTCTCTTGCTCCAGCTGGTCCGGATAAAACTAACGAATGGTACAGATTGGTGGCGGTACCGGGTAAGCATTGGTCTTGAGTTAAGCGCAGCGTTCCTCTGTCGTTTCTGACAGGGCTCTAGATACAATATTGAGGCTATGGCCGAGTTCGTGTCCGTTTCCGAGTTCTTCTCTCATGTCTACCTTGTCGACCTCTCTCCTTCCCTGCTTGGGATTGCTCGCCAGAGGTTCGAACGACTAGGATGGAAGAATGTCACTGTTGTTTGCCAGGACGCACGCTCCTTCCAATTGCCAGAGGACCATATTGATCCTCTGAAGAGCGCGGGAGCCGGTGCTGATCTGGTCACAATGAGTTACAGCCTGTCAATGATTCCAGGTAAGGACTCGTTCCATACAATTCTCGGACAGCCACTGATGGTAGTAGATTATTACAGCGTGGTAGACTCACTAGGCAAATTGGTGAAGCCTTCTGGTCTGTTGGGTGTTTGTGATTTCTACGGTAGGGTCCAGGGCTGCCGCTAGCCATGAGAAGAGAAACTAATGCTCGAAAAGTCCAAAGCATTGTCGATATCTCCTCCAGGAATTATATTGGCGGTGTCTTCAACCGACATGTTAACTGGCTGGGTCGTGCGTTCTGGCGCGCCTGGTTTGAGGCAGACCGTGTGAACCTCGATGCTGCTCGCCGAGACTATTTGGAATATCGATTTGGAACTGTCATTTCCGCGAGTGAGCGTAACTACTTACTCGGAGGCATCCCTTACTACATTTTCATTGGCCGCCAGAAGGACATCTACCCGAATCAGGCCAGCCGTGAGGCCATAGAAAAGTTGGACGCTTCTTTCACGGAATCGCCATATCTGTCTCCAGCAAACCACCGCAAGGAGATGGACAAGGCAATCATCCAGAGCACACAAGAGATTCACTCCAAAGCGTACGAGTCGGCCGTAGTCAACTTGAGCGCCAATCTTCCCCTTCCCGCTGCTTTCTATCAAAACCACCATTACCGCATCTTCTACAACGATCTCCTCCCGAAACACACTCAATTCAAGAACGAGTACATCTATGCCTTCAACTGGGAGGACCCTCGGGTTGACCACCGACTACTCAACATAAAGCGTGACGACGTCATATTGGCTATTACAAGTGCCGGTGACAACATCCTAGACTATCTTCAGAAGAGCCCGCGCCGCGTGCATGCTGTTGATTTGAACCCCAACCAGAACCACCTCATCGAACTTAAGGTTGCAAGCTTCATCGCCCTCGGTCACCGTGATGTTTGGAAGATCTTCGGTGAAGGAAAGCATCCCGAATTCCGGAACCTTTTGATTTCACATTTGAGCCCTCACCTATCAAGTCAGGCTTTCCAGTATTGGCTCGAACACAGTCATGTCTTCACCTCATCATCTGGCCGAGGCCTCTATGAGACCGGCGGCTCTCGCCATGCCATCAAGATGATCCGCTACATCTTCAAGGTCTTCGGTCTAGAGGGCCAGGTGAAAAGGCTCTGTGAGGCCCAGACCCTAGCTGAACAGCGTCAGATCTGGCCGCGGATCAGGGCCGTTCTGTTGAGCAGGCCCCTTCACTGGGCGGTGGTGAGCACGGAATGGTTTGCCTGGAAAGCCGCGGGCGTTCCTCGCAATCAGCGAAACATGATTGTGGAGGATTATTTCAAGCGCAATGGTCTCACAAAAGATATGAAGAACGCCAAAGATATCAGCGGCAAGTCGATCTGGGAATACGTCGTGGATACATTAGACCCTGTTGTCCATGAAACCATGATCAGCAACGACAACTACTTCTACTACCTTTGCCTGAAAGGTCAATTCTCAAGAAGGTGATCACTCCTAGTCTGATCATACAGACACAGACTCAGACTAATCAGTCGGACAGATGTGCTCCCGCCTACCTCTCACCCCAAGCCCACGTCAAGTTATCATCCCCGGGCGCCTTCGACGGCCTGCGCATCCATACGGACGAGATTAACGAAGTTATTGGGCGTATCACGCCTCGGAGTCTTACAATCGCAGTGGTACGTTGCCTCAACGTCCCCTCACCGCTGCTCTCGCCCACTCTCTTATGTACTAACCGCAATCTTGCAGATCATGGACTCAATGGACTGGTTCGACCCAGAGGGCACCGAAGCCACCGCGCAAGCCCAGAAATTTAATCAAGCCCTCAAGATGGATGGCCGTATTCTCCTCCGATCTGCTAGTATTGAGCCTTGGTACATCAAGAACTTCGAGGAGAACGGCTTCTCGGCGAAACGTGTTGGGGCTCGCTTCTCGGGTACTTGCATTGACCGGTATGTTTCATTATTTCTTCCCGCCGCAACGGTCAAGAAGACCATGATCTAATAATGACCTGCACAGTGTGAACATGTACGCCTCAACCTGGATCTGCACAAAGACCAGAGAACACGAACGCCCAACGCAAGATAAGCGGTCGAATAGCGTTGAGTACCTGGAAATCTAGTCCAAGTCCTCTATCATCAGCACCCTTCAGTTTCGCAGGCGAATCCGACTCCGTTATATACCTTGATGTTGTACGACTTACCTTACAGTACCTACAAGAATTATTTTCACCTTGATTTGCTAAGTTCAATTCAATATTCCCAACCTAACCCCATCTCTGAGAAGTTCCCCTGTCTATGAAAGATAGGCTGCATGATGTTGCCGATATATGTGACATGTCTTCTAGAAATACGAATGAAACATAGATATGGTTAGATATTTACCTATGTATACAAGATAAGACAGACACTTCTGCGTCTAGACCACGTATTTCAGCAATTTTGTCTATTCAGTCCTGCCAATCATGCACGTAAAGATAACACGGCTCTCGCATAGGACATAAGCGGAAGCAACATCAACATTAGTAGGGCGAGTGAAAAGCGAGCTGCGGGTGCACGACACTCTCTGTACAAAGAAACAAATTCATCGTCAGGAGGAAAACGTAAGAGCCGAAGGGAAGAAAAGTAAGTATGCATTAAAAGCTACAATCCTCATCCTTTCCTCTATTGCAAATCAAAGAGATAGGCCATGCTGAACTTCCGAGGAATTCAACGAAGCGCATCTATGCTTGCAACAACTCATAGGAGAGAAGCGAGAAAAGAGGTAACCATCAAAATGTCCAAGCACATCCCCGAAGCGGGGATGGCAAATACTCCGTACCGTCATCTCATGAGATAAAGAGGGAGAAAATTGTTAAATTGTTTAGTCAGCACTCATGAGCGGCCGTATCTGGCCTTTCCGAATGAGAAAGGCACGTATCGGTACTTGATCATGTGCTGAATTTGTCGGCGCACTGGACAGGGAAAGCCGCGTTAGCAATCATACTATCTATCTTTCCAAATTGTCCCACATGAAGCCAGGGTTCCTTTAAAGAATAGAAAGTGACTTACTCGTCAAAATGAACAACAGAATCCAGTAAACCACAAGTACAGGCCAGAAGACGGGGATATCAAAAACAGAGAACCAGGTGCAGAGGAACCCGATAGTGAGGGCGCGGGTAGCCGAGTACCAGAATTTAAACTCGGGGAGACGGCGGATGAAGGGGCGAAACTCGTCGTCCTGCTTCGTCGGGAGGCTGGGGGCGCCCGCGTCGCCGTCTTCCAGGCCCTCGTCTTGTGTGAGAGACGGGTCAAATTTAGGCTGTAGGAAAAGGAGGAAGAGATTTAGGAGGTAGATCCCAACGGTGTATGCGACTGTGGTCCCGTTAGTTACTGTGATGCCTATTTGGGTTTGTAATTGAACTTGGTCGTAGGGAAGGGGCATACCAATGTACCAGCCCTGGGCGAGGATGATGCGCAGGAAGAAGACGAAAAGGAGCACGGCAGTGCCTATCCAGCGATAGGCTGTGAATGGGGTCGAGGCGTCGAGGTAGGTTTGGTATTGCTATGGGCCATTAGCTAATTGTTCAGTTCCCTTTTTCCTCCTCCAGGATGCCCGATTTCATCACGTAGAGGGGCATTGGTACATACCCTAGCAAGCTTCGAGGTCTGCGCGGAGACTGCGGTAAACGGTGTCTGCTCGGGCTCAGGGACGTCCATTACGGCGGTTAAAAATGGTCACAAGAAACAAGAAAAGATTAGGACAATTTGAAGAAGAAGAGCGCACTCTCAGCACCAGCTATACGGCATCCAAGATATCCTAGGGTAGTCGTGATTTCGTGATGGAGGTTGCTAGGCAAAAGTTGTCCACTTTCAGCATCGGCGGACTGTGCACGCCCGGACAGCCACAGCGGAGTGCTGCGCCACGTAATTCTGCTAGTAAGTGCTTGACAGCTTATGTAAGGGGGGTTCATCACGTGAAACATTTACCTCGGGACAGAGCGCGGCTTGCATCGGCTGCGGGGAGCGGGAGTATCTACTACTTAACCTCGTTCTCGAGAATCAGAGCTTCAGATCATTACCATTGCTTCTTGTAATCCTGTCAATTCTCGCATCATACATTATCATGTTTGCCCGTCAATCTACCCGTTTCATCTTCCCCCGAACCACAACTATTATTGCCCGCGTGCGCTTGTACTCATCCGCTTCACCGAGCTATGAGCACATCCTCACCTCAACCCCGAAGCCTGGAGTCGGCTTGAGTATGTCCACAAAATAACCCAAACACGGCTTTCGTATACCTCGTAGATACTGATACCACCGTGATAGTCACTCTCAACCGTCCCAAAGCCCTCAATGCTCTCTCCAGCCCTCTTTTCAAAGAATTGAATGATGCCCTCTCCAAATACGATGAAAGCAAGGATATCGGCGCAATCATCATCACAGGGAGTGAGAAGGCTTTTGCCGGTATGTTCTAGTCTACCCTATGTCCTGGCCCTTTCTCATCAAGCTGTGATTCTAACGGATATTTTTGGTGCATATAGCCGGCGCAGACATCAAAGAAATGGCCCCTCTCACCTTCGCCTCCGCCTACAGCAACAACTTCATAGCCCCCTGGTCGCATCTCGCGAATTACATTCGCAAGCCTGTCATTGCTGCCGTTTCCGGCTACGCTCTTGGCGGCGGGTGTGAGCTTGCCCTAATGTGTGACATCATCTACTGTACCGCGTCCGCTACATTCGGACAGCCCGAGATCAAGCTGGGCGTTATTCCCGGCGCCGGCGGGTCGCAACGTCTCACAGCTGCGGTGGGCAAGAGTAAAGCTATGGAACTTATCTTAACCGGCAAGAACTTCAGTGGCAAAGAGGCGGGTGAATGGGGAGTTGCGGCGAAGGTTGTCGATGGTGGGAAGGAGGAACTCTTGGAGGAGGCAGTCAAGACTGCTGAAACAATCGCCGGGTATAGCCGGGTTGCGACTGTTGCGGCGAAGGAGGTAGTGAATAAGAGTCAGGATCTGGGAGTAAGGGAGGGGGTTGAGTATGAGCGGAGGTTGTTCCACGGTCTGTTTGGAAGTCAAGATCAGAAGATCGGTAGGTTTTCATCCCCTGACCATTTTTCCAAGAATGGCACTGACGGAGAAAAAGGAATGACTGCGTTTGCGGAAAAGAAGAAGCCTCAATGGTCGCACGAGTAAGGAATTGCGCTTGAACGTTAGCTTATGCGGACATGTAAGAGATCGACAATGAACCTGTCTAAAATAACAGTAAAGGCATCATTAGATACATTCGTTTGCCTCGTAACGTATTATGTACACTCATTATTGAATATTATGGATTGCAAGAAAGCAGCATTGGGGTAGCAGCATAGCTCAGAACACTCTAGTAGGTTGCTTCTCCAGATCATCCAGGTGTTCTTTCTGGTTTTGATAGTCCTCAACCACTTTGCCCTCAAATGTCTCATCAAAAACATCGACCTGCGTGGTTTCAAACTTGCGAGCACTGACTTTGCGCTCAAAGAGAACGTCCAGCTCGGCGAATGTGCGCCCTCGTGGTTCAGGAACGCGAAAGAACGTATAGATGATGCAAAGGAAGCAGATCCCTCCCCAAAAGAGACCAGCAAAATTGCCCCAGTCCCAAGCAGTTGGGTTCACCATGTACGGCGTGAGAACACCGCAGATAATGGCAACAATGTTATACAGGATACGGCCGAGAACGACGGTCTTGATCTGCAGGCGACGTGTCGAGATTTCCGCGACGAGGGAGTAGGCCACGGTTCCAACTGTTAACTGGTAGAACAGCGCCCATATAAGCATCATTGACCCGGTGGCAAGCGAAGACTGTGTCCGGTGAGACTCTGGAACAAGGCCGAGGAATCCCATAACAAGCAGCATTACGCAGAGCCCACATAAACCGTAGAGATAGAGCTTTCGACGGCCGATTCCCCACGACATTAGGAACCATGCCCCAAAGACTCCAGCCATGTTGATGCCGTACTGGCCCATTGCAAACGAGTATGCCTGCTTGTCGTCCAGCCCCGCCTGCTGGAGAAAGTATGTCGAGTAGTTCGAAAAAGAGTTGCCGCTGAGGTTTTGAATAGCCCATACCATGCAGACGATTTCTGTGCGCCGCAGGTCAACCCCTTTGAAGCAATCCAGAAAGCTAGCGCCCGATGTTATTTTCTGTTCCAGAGCCGTGGTGTGGACCATCATGGCGATGGTTTCGTCTGCATTGAAGTCGGTATCTCGACTGGAACTCGTCAAACGCTGTAGTGACTTTTTAGCCTCCTGCGTTTTGCCCTTCCGAACTAGCCACCAGGGTGACTCGGGTGCCAACCAAATTCCGATGAAAAGTGGCAGCGGCCACATCCATTGTAGTCCGTACGGAATCCGATAAGCCCATTCATCCTGCCGGCCGATCATAGACCGGATCACGCCGACTCCTATAAGTTGTCCCAAACCCCAACAGAAATTGACGTACGTGGTGAGGTAGCTGCGTAGCGCAACCGGACAGACCTCGGAGGCATAGGTGACGCATAACGTTTGGAAAACTCCCCAGGGTACACCAGCGAGTATTTCGGCAGCCAGCAGAGCTTGAACATTAGGCGCCGTGAAGAATATGGCTGTCCAGGCTGAGATGAGGACAAGACAGGCCATGACTGTGTACCGGTATCCGAACCTTTCCGAGGCCCAACCGTTGAGGAATAGACCGATGATTTCGCCGACATACGCCCCGTTACTCAAACCGGATTGCCACTAAAAGTTTCACCAATTGTCAGCGACAAAAGTCGATCATTCAAGGTATGTCAATCCTCACCCGTGCAGGAACTTGATAGTTCCCGTCTGCTCCCAGCTCGCCGTACTTGCGATTAAACTGTTCAAAGGCATAAAAGTTGTTGACCAAAGAGATATCATAACCTTCCATGGCGATTGTTGTAGAGATGATAACGCTCCACATGACAGCCTTGGGATAGAGCTTTATTCCCTGTAGTAGTGTCATCTTCTGCTCCTTATGAGCAGCTGCCCTCGCATTCGCAACGACCTTCGCCATCGTAACCGGCGACCCGTGAGAACCTGAGGACTGTTCATCCTTGACGGGAGTGATCACATCCTGAGCCTTGGAGGACTCCATTTTGTGGAAATCCTGGATTACCGCAGCATTCGACACTGTACAAGAGGTAGTAGTTTTGGCGTCAGGCGAGCTGTCTGAGGAGTCCATGAGATGGATCGATAGAGAATTTATATCCGCGGCGGGGCCTCGGGGAGGGTCCACACTAGCCCACTTTCGCAAAGATTTCTCCCGAAAGATGAGTGACTGAGTCCAAAAAGAACGGGAAAGCGCGCAACGCTAGCACGAAGAGAGCCTAACGCACCAGAAGGTGACATTTTCGTGAGCCCGGGGTTGTGGGGAAGCTGGGAACAGACCACTGACCGTGGAGGGGAGTTGTGGCCAAGCCCTTGGTAGTGTCAAGATTTATGGCCCAGGTTCCCGGGAGGCTCAGAAGGGGTCCATCATTGGACATGCTTTTGGACAGTGTTTGGCTGTCAGAGCGAGCAGGGTTGATTGTAAGTGTGACCCTACTCATGTCAAGCATTAAGGAATAGAAGAAGAAATGTTCTGGGCAGGTCAGCAGGGCCATTTCCGGATCTGGAACAGCCCAGTCCACTCCCAGACGCAGGATTTTGACCGTCTTTAGCTCTATCATTATTTCCATGTCTTTCCAGATGCTTCTAAAATGTCCTCTGAAGGGGAAAGGAGTAGAATCCAAAAGAACGTCGTTGTTGTCTTATTAGAGTCGCGACTCGAAAAGCCGAAAAGTTTTTTAATCATCCGTTTAACCAGCTTCCCTTTGCTACGAGGACGCTTCTCTTCGACAGTTGGGCCATAAGATGGAAGGACCCCTACTACTGTATTGCTAATCGTTGGTCACGTCCCCATTAGAGACTACTGATTTCGGGTTCAGAATCACGCATGGTCGGCCCCAGAGAACCTTTCTGGGATTAGAACCTTTCTGGGATAGAGTCTAATGGCCCTAAGTCCCCAGCCCCTAATGGACATCTACCCTCTTGACGGGTAACCAGATTTGGCATAATTCCTCTTAACACAGCAAATCAAGCTCATGGAACGGCGCGCTAACCCAATTGAGGCCTGTCGACGAATGTCGAGAGTCGTGAGTCGGCTAGCCTTCGGTCCTAAGGAGCCGATATGCTGGAAGAGGACTCTTTGATCGAGAGTGCATCTTCCAACCGGCCAAAGCAAGACTATACCAGTGTGGCGCCATACCTTGTCCTACTGTCCTAACAAGTGGACACCTAGGAGCCAGCATCTTCCACAACCCACTAGAGAATCTTCGTAACGCCTACAGAGCCCGGAGCACTCCGAAACATCTTCCCCAAGGTATATCCATTAAGCGTCCTTTCCGGGCTACCTCTAGCAGCTGGGGGGTAATGTATCAGCGAACTCGGTGCTCGACGTGCTGGAGTTCCTTAAAGGGCCATTCCTTTTATTCCCACCAAAGGTGTCGGACAGTTGGACGAATGGGAAGCTTAAAGGGACGATACTCATACCGAATACCGGTTCAGAGCCGTCCGCAATTTCGGCGCCGAGGGGAAGATTAGTTTACAACGCTCATTTGACTTGCAGAGTCTTAAACATACTCTGAGTACATCGGTTTCGATATTGCCAAGGGGATACGACGTATTCGTTGTCTTGTCCCGGAACAGTCTCGTACCTCGATGACGCAGATCCGACGGCGAGATCTCAGCATCTCGGCAATCTTGCAGTGGCTCTCCCTACCTGGCCCTCCGGTTTGTATTAAGCACCAGAACTCAGACGAGACCGAGAGGGCCGAGAAAATAGCCGTGAGATTGATAGGTCCAGGAAGTATAGGAATCCTCGGCTTCGGAACCAGCATTGACGAGCTCTGTCACGTATCATTACAGCTTCTGGGTTGACTGCAAGCCTGAGTGACTGCCTGGCGTTCGACGACCAAGCTTGGAGATGCGGAGAAAGTTGTCGAGGACAATGGCGGCGGCGGAATGTTTAGTAAGTAGAAAAGGCCAGAGCCAGACTGTCTAGTCCAAAGCACGGCGAAGCAGAGACTAGAATCAAATTAGTATCGCGTGAGGAGAGCCTTGATTACCAACAAGATCGGTCTGGTTGGGGCCGCGAGCATCATGGAAGAGAGATCGTTGTCCATCGGTGTGGACGCGAGGCCGGGAGGGGTTCCGAGCTCGCATTTCTTGAACTAAAAGAGAAGGCCGATGCGACCATTCGCTTCTGTAGGAATTAGAACATTATTGAAACACATATTTCCCGCTGAAAAGGTTGCTCTGATTATAGAATTCAATAAACAATGCATCGACTCATGAATAATAATGATATAGAGCAAGATTGGTTCGAAGCGGAAGCTGACCGCGGAAACCTCTGAATTCCGAGGATAGCTGGCCCTGGATTCCGTTACAATCTGTCAGATTTGTTCAACGATTCTTAGTGCGGGGAGACTGAAGATCGTATGCTTTTGGGGTGATAATCGGCTGATGGGCAGCAAAGAAGCCAGACAGAAGATCGGAACGACCTTCCGCTTCGATAGTGGGGCATCGCTGCTGAGCTTCTCAGCGTCTCTGATTGGTCCAAGCTGTCTATATAGATTTTCTTAGTGGAAGAAACAGTTTCAAATTCGATAAGTTTATATCCGGCATTACCTTACCTACTGCTGTCCCCTCATGAGGAGCATTCTGGACTGCATATAACCCCCGCATCTCCTCTAGCCTCCCTGTCTTCCTTGTCCTCCTGTCCTCCCTGTCTTCAAAAATTTCAGCTTCAATTAGCGCTAGCATTGCTTCAACACCGTCACAATGGGCCAGAACGACGACCAAAGTGAGTTTCTGTTCCTCCAGTGTCGACCTCTGGATCGAAACTAACGCCCCTCAGAGACATACCGCTACAATGAAACGCCGGTCTACACTACTTCCAATGGCTGTCCTGTAGGCCAACCTCTCATAATTCTTGCGGCCAGGCTGACAATCCCAGGTGATGGACCCGCAAGCTTCGCAGCGAGTAGGCCCCAATGGACCTCTTCTCCTGCAAGACTTCAATCTTATCGACATTCTGGCCCATTTTGACCGTGAGCGCATCCCCGAGCGGGTGGTCCATGCCAAGGGTGCAGGCGCCTACGGCGAGTTCGAGGTCACCGACGACATCAGCGACATCACCGTCATCGACATGCTCAAGGGCGTCGGCAAGAAGACTAAGACTTTTGTCCGGTTCTCAACCGTTGGAGGCGAAAAGGGCTCCCCTGACAGTGCCCGCGACCCTCGAGGCTTCGCCTGCAAGTTCTATACCGAGGAGGGTAACTGGGACTGGGTCTTCAACAACACCCCCGTCTTCTTCCTCCGTGACCCCAGCAAATTCCCCATGTTCATCCACACCCAGAAGCGTAATCCACAGACCAATCTGAAAGACGCCACCATGTTCTGGGACTACCTTTCCACCCACCAGGAGGCCGTCCACCAGGTCATGCACCTCTTCTCAGACCGCGGCACTCCCTACTCGTACCGTCACATGAACGGCTACTCCGGCCACACCTACAAATGGATCAAGCCCGATGGCACCTTCAACTATGTGCAGCTGCACCTCAAAACAGACCAGGGCAACAAGACCTTCACGGACGCCGAAGCTACGCGCCTGGCCGCCGAGAACCCCGACTGGCACACTCAGGATCTCTTCAACGCTATTGCCCGCGGCGAATACCCGTCCTGGACTTGCTACGTTCAGACCCTGTCACCAGAGCAAGCCGAGAAGTTCCGCTGGAACATCTTCGACCTGACCAAGGTCTGGCCGCAATCCGAAGTGCCCCTCCGCCGCTTCGGCCGCTTCACCCTCAACAAGAATCCCGAGAACTACTTCGCCGAAGTTGAGCAAGCCGCCTTCTCACCCTCCCACCTTGTCCCCGGTGTCGAGCCCTCCGCCGACCCCGTCCTCCAAGCCCGCCTCTTCTCTTACCCGGACACCCACCGTCACCGCCTTGGTACCCCAAACTACCAATCCATCCCCGTCAACTGCCCCCTGCGCGCATTCACGCCGTTCCACCGCGATGGCGTAATGAGCGTGCATGGCAACCATGGCGCGAACCCCAACTACCCATCGACCTTCCGACCGCTGCAATACAAGCCCGTCAAGGCGTCCCAGGAGCATGAGAAGTGGGCTGGTTCCGTAGTAACCGAGCAGCTGCCCGTTACTGATGAGGACTTTGTTCAGGCCAATTGGCTCTGGAATGTCCTTGGCCGTCAACCGGGACAGCAGGAGAACTTTGTGGGCAACGTTGCGGGACACCTGTGCAATGCTCACCCGAGGGTCCGCCAGGCGACATATGGCATGTTCCGTCGTGTGAATGCTGACCTTGGGGAGAGGATTGAAAAAGCTACTGAGAAGAAAGCTACTGAGGCCAGGGCTCGTTTGTAACTTTGTCACACTACTTTGGAGGAACTCACTGTGGTGTTCGCTAAGTAATTTTTGTTCTTTGCTCGGAACTTGATGGGTTATTAACCGGATGTAGAGTTGGTACGCATATAGGGATGGAATAATAAAGGAAACGATTCTAAATCACTACATGAATCTAACGCTCTGTTACCCTAAACAAAAAGTTGCACTCAAAACAGCAATGCCAAACAATGGGCAGCAGCCCTAACGCCTGTGGGAAGTAAACGCCAAGTCCGAATCAAATTTCGGGTTAACCTCGAGATACGCCGGATGCAGGAAGATTGTGCAATTCGTAAATGGTCGTAATAAGACGTCTACCCTTGGGTGGGGGGAGGAAAAGCTGACTTTAAAGATCTATTAGAATTGGTGCTGGTGTGATGACGTGGTCGACCGCGGTTTGGGTGTCATAACAACCCCAGAAAAAACCCGGGGTTTCACAAGTGGAAGTCTGAGGAGCAGTTGAGGTTGTCGGAGATGTGGGGTCGCGACAGCCAAACCACCCTGGATCCTTGCAGGTTGTGGTTGTGGTTGGTGTTTCAGTTGTCGTGGTTGCTGTAGCACTCGTCGGATCCTTGCACCCGAACCACCCCGGAGTTTTGCAGGTAGAGCTCGTTGTAGTGGTGGTGGTGGGAGGATCAGTGGTTGTGCTATCATCCAGACACCCCCACCAACCAGGGGTCTTACAAGTAGTCGTCCTGGTTGAGGTAGTTGTGGTAGAGGAAGTGGTGGTTGAGCTCGTTGTAGTAATCTCAGAGCCGTTACTTCGGAAGAACTTCCACAACTCACAATCGTAACACTCTTCTTCTGGGGCACAATGCGGCACGTCGTCATATACCTCAATAACATCTGAGATCACGGCTTTGATGCGATGTGTACCAATTGCAACGCGCCACCCCTTGTCTGCGACGGTATCGTAAACGCACATTTGGCCAGTATGACATGCAGATTCCATAGCGTATCCACCCCACGTGCAGACAGAGCTGACACCATTACATGTTCCCATATATACAGGATCTGCGGTATGTCCAAAGTGATATGCTCCTGTAAACTTTCTCGCTTGGGGCAAAGCTGGGTCGTATCCAGGAGGGGTTGGTAGTCCGAGCCGAGCGGCGGGAAGTGCTTCCGGCACAGCTTCAAAAGTGACAACAGGCAGTCCGAACGTCAATCCAAGGAGACTAGCCATAGCACCTCCCAAGGAATGGCCCGTCAGCCAAACATTCGCGTTTGGGTATAGCTCTGTGACGTTGGAATATAAGTCGAGTGAGGCACGGTAATATCGATTCTCGTCGTTCATGGCCTCGATTATGCAGGTCAAATTGGCATTGAACGCAGATTTCTGACAATCACAAACCTCCCGCCACAGATACGAGCCGCCCTGACCACAGCAGCAACTGAAGTAGAGATTGTCATTCTCCTTATCGTTGGTAGTCGTTCCAGCCCCGTCGAAAAGAGCAGGAGAAGTTCCCTTCAACGAAATGACAATAGTGCTGTTCGTATCATCTGCATAAATATGACCACGAAGCCCATCGTTCTGCCAGCCAAAGCTCGTAGAATAATTAAGATTACCGTTGATATCCTGCCAGTCCTCAGTACCTGGTATCTCAATGTAATCATTTGCTGTCATTTTTGCAAAAGTCAGGACAGTCTTCTTATCCGTGACATTGGGTCCCGCCAAAGTATCCTTGGTCCATTGCGATGAGCTCAGGGTGACCGCTGATCCAGCTTTCCTCGCAGCCGCTAAGTGTTCTTCGATGACGGATAAACGTCGATCTGCTAGTCGTTCAATGGTGACCGGCTCGGAGGATGCAGCGAATGATACGTTGAAAACGGCAGGCCCAGTATCTTCTGTTCCATCTTCGGAAACGGTTCGTAGTTGAGTGTCTGGTTTGATGTCGAGCCTTCTGTGAAGCTCAGGATACTCATAAGCACCTCGCTGAACGATGTGGCGAAGCGTCTAGTGCAAGTAAGCACTCTCGTACGACCGGTGTAACATAGCTGCATATATATCTTACAAATTTGTGCGTCCCAGACAGAGACTGCGGGTCAGACGAAGGCACTTGTGGTGGAATAAATGGCGTTGATTCCTGAGACCTGAAGTATATGGGCTGATAAGCGGGGACACAAGACGGAAGGAAGAGAGCAAGAGACATGAGCAGGGTGTTGACGCTCATGTCTATCAGGTGCCATTTTCTTGTCCGCCTGGGAGGCTGATCCATGATAAAATATGATGATATTGATGCAGACACTATAAAAGGAGAGGCAGAGCCCATGGCTGATAGGGATGGAGGCTCTCGAGTCGAGGCACTTATCGGTGACGCACTGCGGAGAAGAATGGTCACGTGATATATAAGTCCGCGTCACGAGCGCCTTGAAGCCTGAAGATTGTCTCGATCAGCTCCAACTTTTACAATGGTCATGTGGGGACAAGCCTCCGAAATGTCGGAATCTGCTTGATAACAATGCTATACGCTTTGCTTCGACCTCTATTCTAAGTTTTAATCACCGCCTTCAGAGCTCTTGCGCGTACACGGTATTCTTCGACCTTCAGCAGAGCTCCAAGACAGTTCGTGAGGGAGTGAAGCAGCCTACTGTACACTACTCCATAGCCATGTCTGGCATCTCCGATACTGGCCCAAAACCTCGTCTCCATTCAACACGCTCGTTCCCTCGAATGGACAATAATGCGGACACAAGTGCTTTCACTATTCGTTCGAGAGCGAAAACCGTACAGTCCATGGCGATACCGGAGTCGGTAGACTCGCTCCATCTGGATCTTTCGGAGAGCGAACACAACCAGGTTACCAGCCCAGACTTGTTCGAGAAGTCAGCATCATCGTACGCGGAACATGGCCCAGATTGTGACATTTCAGTTCTCTCGCAAAATGTACCGAATCAGCAAGAGGAGCTCCCAATTGAGCTGATCAGTCTTACTGACCGGTATGAAACTCGTTCAGCTTTATATATCACGGCTGCTTACTTTCGTATAGATTCGTCAACTCCCTCAGCGCGCGAGTACACTCGTCCCCTCCGACCATAGAGAGAATATCAACGCTCTTTCAAGACTTCTACCTCCGAGCAGAATCCCACATAGCCACTCATATCTCTGCCCTTGCTTCCCGGATAAACCGCGACCCTTCGCCGCACCTGTCCGATCGCAAAGATACCAATGCCTCCAGCCGCCAGATGTTGACGGCCTCGGAAGTGACAGAGAAGCGAATAGCTCGAAAGCTTCTTGCATCCAAGCAGGTTAGTCTTGAAGAGGCTGTAGAACGGAGAGTTTGCGAAAGTATCTATGATAAGATTTGGAAGCATAAGAGCACGTTGGATGAAGTCAGAGACGAAAAGTTGCGGTCGAAGACGGCAGCCTTGCTTTTGGTCGGAATCAACCTAAATGAGCTTGGTGTCGATATCGACATTAACGCGATCGATGAGAAAAGCCAAAAAGATGCTGATGACTGCTTTTCAACTGCGCGTGATTCTCTCATGAAGATGAACGAGGAAAGGTATCCATTGGGGAAGCTTCGACACCTTGCTGCGTCGCACAAGGCAATTGTTGATGCCCTAACTAAGCTATTACCTTCGTCGTCCTCCGCTGACGAGATTCTACCTGCTCTCATATACACGTTGGTCACTTGCCCGCCTGAGGGCATCAATGTCATAAGCAACCTTTCGTTTATCCAAAGGTTTAGAACAAGCAGCAAGGTTAACGGTGAAACCGCATATTGTCTTACCAATCTCGAGGCTGCAATCAGCTTCCTCGAGAATGTGGATCTTTCCGAACTGCGCGCAGTGGAGGGACAAGAAGGAGGGGTAAAGGCTCCCAATAGTGAACCTGCATCACTTGCTGAGAGCAACCGTCCTCCCCAGCCTGCTTCTCAGGAGCCCACATCATCTCTTTCCACAGCGACTGCATCTGCGGAGCCTTCAAAACCTATTGGAGGCGAATCGTCCGAGAGGCTAACGGGGTTGGCACCGGCCCAGCAAGGCAGACTGAATACATTCTTGCAACCCCCTGCAAAGGTACTCGGGGCTGCTAATGATGCTGTTCGTAACACTGCCGATCAAGGACTGAAAAACATCAGCGCAACGCTAGATAGCAGCTTCAATTTCTTGTTTGGCCGTTTAAAAGAGCTTCAGTCCAACCAACTGCCAGGCAAGGATGGTATAGCGGGCCCTGTACTACCGAAAACACTGGCGGAGGCTAGACGTCTAGTTACATCGCCCGCATCAGGTGGCGGTCAAGAGGACACACCCAAGGAGCCTCCTGCCACAGAGCCATCCCGGCTGAGACGTATCGGGTCCAAGGCGGAAGATACTTTCACCGGGCTAGTTGCTGGACAGCGGACTCCCCGTGATCGGAGCACCGACAGCGTGCGCACTCGTGGCAGCTCCAGGGCGTCAGTAGCGACGAACATGTCGAAAGATGAAGGTCGAACTCCTGGCACAAATTCTGCGTTGGCAACCCCGACTCTGGAGTCGGTCAGAAGCTTTGGGAGCAGCATTAATCCCTTGAATCATATTCCGGGAATGATCCGGGGCTTCAGTCGCGGCGCTCCTGAGCCACCAGTTGCATCTTCTCTTCCAACTCGGACGAAAGCAATGGCGGGTGACGTCAGAATTGACCCTCCGATCCAACGTTTTCTCGATATCCAGAATGCAAACGAGCTTACTATTGGGGATGTAAGCGTCTTGCTCGAGGATTACAAACGTATCTCTGCAGCGCTTGTGAAGCAAGGCTCGTCCTTCAAATGACATTCCCGGTATCGTATTTAATAATGGAGCAATGTTTAATGCGGGTACAGTTTGGCGATATTTCCATGGGCACTGTGACGTGTTAATAGCTGTTTTATTCCTGAATCACTGCTGGATTCAGTGATCAGATTATCTGTTGCTCAAAGGGAGTTATATTTCGGCATACTTTGGAGTTGAAGCAGTCTAGCCATATGGAATCTCCTGCATGAGATATCCTAATGCTTTTGAGTAGATACCTAGGTAGCTCAACAATAGATGAATCATCCTAATTAGTCTTTAAGTCGGGCATTTTATCATCACATGAGGGAAAATCATCATACAGAACTCTGCGTATAGGAGTGCTGGGATAAAAATATATGCTAGAGTGATAACTTCTCAATAAATGAAAAGCAGTCAGACCACCAGAATCAACAGGCGGTTGGGGCCATAATGTGGTATCGTAGTGGGTGATACATAGAAGCTTGCCAGAGAGAACATAAAGGGTTGTTTGGACAAGAAGTCTTGCTTTAGATGGACTTCAAAGATACCCCGGTATCCCGTAACAACAAATCACCACACTTTCAACTAGGGATGACGAGGCCGCAGAAATATTATTCTCGCGGACGGACTCGTATAGTATGAAGCTCTGAGCTCGCCTCAGGGCGAACGCCCACGAAGAACCTCAGCACCACCCGCCCTCATTTCCTCAAATTTCGCCGAGATCTCCGCCGACTGCTCCTCGACCATAGTATGCCGTCTCTTCACCTCTGCCTCAAATATGGCAGCCGTCTTCCGCCGTGCATGCCGCAATTCCTTCATCTTCGTCATTAGCTTACTGAACTCCTCAATCAGTAAGTCACCGCAACCTTCCCAATCGTCCATCGAGAGTTTGCTGAAATATTCCCCGCGCTCCTGTTCCGTAAGGCGGAGAAGAAATGCTATCTTATCTTCATCTTTGCCCATTTCCGGAGATTGTGACTGGGTTTCTGCGGCTGGTCGGGATGCTTTGGGGTTGGGCGTGCGGTCAAATGGCTCGGCTTGGAGTTCGCTAAAGGTTTTAGTGCAGAGAATTTCCGGAGGATAGTCAGGTTCGAGGTGGCGTTTCCTTAAAGGGGTCTTGGTGGCCGTGTTTGTGTTTGCGTCTGTGTGTGTAGGCGAAGAATCTGCTTCAGCTGGTCCGACCCATCTTATTGAGGCGCGGCGCGAGAAAGGGTCGTTCATAGAAGAGTCGTTTTCAAGGTCGTCGAAGTTTGTCAGTTCGAAGGCGTTGAGAGATCGGGGACTCTCATCTGTCCCTGCGCGGGTGTGGTTGGTGTCTGTGAAAAGACTGAGGCCAGTGTCTGCGGCACGGACGGTGTCGTCGGCTGTTCTGCCGCCTTCCTTCTCTATATTTCTTTCTCTTGCCTTTCGAGAGTGCGTCCGAGTAATCCCGGGGCTACGCCGCGTAGGGGTTATGTCTAGCTGGTCCAAAAGAGACGGCTTTGGCGGGCTAAATCTTGTCCTGGGCGTCGTAGTCATACTCCGCGTAAGTGTGACTTTCCTGTTATCTGCAGGTAGCGTTCTCGCTGTAGAAGCCACTGGAATGAAGGACTGGGTTTTCGTTGGCTCTGCCTGTCCGATGGTATCATGTTGATATGTCGTCCTCCGACTCGCCGTCCAGAAGTTCTGGAGTCTTCTGCTGAGGGGCTCTTCTGCTGCACAATACCTAGGTACAAAGCGCTGGTCGTCTGTATCGTTTGACTGCTCGTCATCGCCAGCTGTAGAAGTACTTTGGCTTGCCGCCTCTAAATCGTCCGAGTCAAACCCCGCTGGCCTTAGCGCTCTATCGCCTAGGCCCTCGTACCACTTAGACTCGTTGGTACGACGACCGGTGCGGAGCTGACGGGTTGGTGACGGCGACGGCTGTGGCTGTGGTTGTTGATGTTGTTGCTGCTGTTCTTGTTGTGAGTGCTGCCGGAGGTCCATATGCTGGACAGTCCCAATCATATTCACATCTGCATTTGCATTTGCATTCATCTGGGCGGCAGGCGACAATCTGTATGTAACCTCATCATTCCCTATCACGCTTGTTGCAGCAATAGTTGACTCATCAATACCCTCCACGTCCGTATCAAAGGCATCTCGGTGAACAGGCTTCTCTGTGGGTGCCTGGTCACGGAACGGCGTGCCATATCGTTCTATTGGCGCTTGCCGGTTTCCTGGAATAGGCACAGGCGCAACTAGAGTGGTTGGAGGGACCTCAACGCGAGCTTGTTCAGCTAGAGCCTGTCTTGCCTGGTGTCTTGGCTCAATTGCCCGAGGTTGGTGCTGGCGATTCTCCTTGGAGTGCACATAGTCCCCGACCCCCATGTTTAGAGAAGTTTAGCTTGACTGCGGTGAGAAAAGTTAGATGACATGCCGGTAATGCGTGGTGAGATTGCTATTAGTATGGTATCATATATTTGATCCGTATAGGATCAATTGGATTTTTGTGGATAGACTGAAGTTGTTCGTTTGGACGGACGGTGCTGGAAATTCATAGGAAGACAAAGACGCGTTGGACCTTTAGGCACGCGGGCCGAGCTTACCTCATGCTCAACACCACATACAGTCGCAACGTAGGACAACGAACGCCTAGTAAATTTTTTTTGATTTCAGCGAGGGATATCATATGGCAGCAAAAAGAGAATATTTACAGGTAGTATGTAAGCCTATCATTTTTATAGATACGTGGGGAAGTGGCAGCGAAAGTAAGAAAGTGCTAAATATATTTCGTAAATGAGAGACCTCTAGCCGTATCATTCGGAAAGAACGTCGCGGTCGATATGCAAATCGTTCAGCCTAGAAGAGACGCCGCGCTTCCTTTTTTGAGCCTTTTCCATGAACTCCTGGGACCGATTCAATTCCGCTTGCCTCTTTTCCATGGCTATCCGTCGTTCCCGTCTCGCCTCAGCCCCATCAGCTTGCACCGTGCCCATGAAAACGTGATCGTCGCCATCAGAAACACTCATGTCGTGGTCACTGTCATACTCATCATCGTCGCTTTTTGCGGACGGCAAGCTGGAGACGAGTAGATCAGCAATCCATTGAGAGACCATGCCCCGCAGTTCAAGCAATTCGGGGCTGTCTGAATATGGTGGCGATGTAAGAATACCATCCAATCTCGCAGCAATCTTCTCAGCTTCGGCCAATTCTTTTGCTCTGATGATGGCAGCCAGATTTTGATATCTGTTCCACCAATCATCCTGACCGTCATGCTCGGACCCGGCCTCTTCGTCATCCCAAGACTCTCTCAGTGAAGCCGGGTCCCTTTCCTCAAGAGTTCTTCGTGCGTACGTGCTCTCCTCCTGAGTGACGTATATCCATAGTCCAAACATAGCCGGGTAGAAGTGTAATGCGCTGATAGCATTAGGCGCAGTCTTCTGGTATGGATGCTGAATAATGAGAGTTTCGTAATACTGTTTGGCATCTTCGAACCCCTTTCTGGTAAATAGAAGCCTTGGGACGTCCCCATTGCGGCCGCTGTCGGCCTTTTCACCCTCAGGGATCTCGTGAGACACTTGGCAGTGTTTTCGTAGTAGAATTTCTGCTCCAATACCCCATCGATCATCAGTACGGACATCGATGGGGTTGCCACTGAAATGCTCCCGGATTATCAAACCCCATGCCCTTCCTGCGCGGATATAGTCGCCCTCGAGAAGACACCGATGGAGCACAGACGTAAGCACTGCGAGATGATGAAGTCGAAGATTTCCCTGGTGTGCTGAAGACTGGGGTACATATATTGGTGGCGAGAGAGCTGAGAGTTCTTTTAGGATTGAACTGCGTGTATTCACCTTACGGTTCCTTTCCCTGACCGGAGCGTGCGGGAAATACTTAGTGTCTGGTAATTCCTCATTGAAGGGAAGGCCTGCGACGCGGTACTGGTGAGCTTCCTCAGGTGATAGGAGCACGGATGAGCTTGTGAGTCCGAAGTCTGATAGACCATCGGTTGTTTCACCATCCTCACCACCATTGTGACCAACATGGTCTTCCTCTGTGTCGTATTCGTTCTTGCGCTTCCTCTCATACCGCGCAGCCCGAAGGCTGGGATGTTGTTGCCATAATGGAAGTGGTAACGAGAAGGCGGTTGCTGAGGGAACATATGCCATGAGGATTTCCCTGGACAGCAAAAATCGATTCGACTATCCCTCGGGAGCTGAACACCTCCCGAGTGTCACGACCAGAGAATAATTGACATGTATTTTCAGGTCATCCAGGTGCTGAATCTACTTTATCCTCCAATATCTTTCTGTGCGTTCTCGAGTTTAGGAAGAACAAAGCTGCTGGTTGATTAGCACGTGAGGACTTGATAGAGATGGGCTCAAATTCGACGGGATGGCCTGATACATTTTATTTGTAAGGCATCAAGGCATTAAACAGAACTACCTAGCATTGAGCAGTCACATGATCATCAGGTACACCGCTGAAAGCAGCTAGCGTGGTACATGCAGGGCTGTGGCTACCGAGGGCCGATTACAAATAGGGTATTTCAGACGTCCCAGCTGTTTTAGACGAGATCAAACCGAATCCGAAACCGCCACGGAAACTGGTGTCTATGATGCTCGGCCACTCCTTCTACGATTGAGGACTCTCAGGCTATTTATATTTCTTGGGCCAGTGATATAAGCCAACCATTAGGCAAAGTGACTTTTGAGACTCTTGTAAAAGTGTCCAGTAGTATCTATTTATTACCAGCCAAGTACTATGTAATCAGTCCTTACTCTGTACACAGCTTGTCAGCACCCAGCCGGTAGGAGAAGCGGTTATCGCTCACCTGCCTTGGTCAACGTCGTCACATCATCTGCCATCAGCCTCTCTCCTTATTCCTTCTTCCACTTTCACCCCTCCTCCAACTTCATTCACCAAGACCGCTTTCTTTGTATGCGCCCCTGTCTTCTTCCTCGATTCTTTATTTTCACTGTTGTAGTGGTCTTGAAACTCGTTCTTGTTAGCCTTATCCCCTCGGCGCGTCTAACCGAAGATTTGGCATTTGCCTTGCGGCTATTTCATTCCTCTATCACCTCGAGCCGAGTCCAGTTCTCGCGTGCACTATCCTCGTGAACCGTTGTTACTGGGACTTTATCCAACTCGACCGCAGCCGCTGTAGTCTCCAATAGAGTCAGCTTACACAGACAACCACAAGACTGTGCGGCGTGCCGCCTTTCTCCTCAGGCCGCTGAGTTGCAACCGACGAACGACTAATAGAACGCTTTCTGGAGCATTTCACGAGGCACGAATCAGGTGTTGGCCCCTTGGGATCTCGTCTAGCTTGAACTACCCCAATGGTGAGTGTATGGTTTTAGATTTTGGCCATAGGATATTAGAGTACTAGTGGCGTCAATTCGGCAGCTTTCCGGCCTTCCGTCAACGGCTCCATAACAGATTTGACTACTCCTGTTTCCATATTGTTCCTGACACCCTCCGCTTCTTTCCTTGTTACCGACCTGAATATTATCGAACTTATACTAATTTTGCATCACGTTAGTCATCTTCCTGCGGATGGCAATAGGTGGTTTATAAGCTCCCATTGCCACGCGCCTCCCTTACGCTGATGTTACTATGGGACAGTTTTCCTCCACTCAACGAGAGCATCGCCACCAATTCCCGACCGAATCCTCTTTACCTCGTCAGCGAAGCAACAGCCGTAACAGGGATGAAGACATGAATAACGGTCAGAATCCGGAGCGCGCCGGGGCTTTCAGTCCTCAGGCAGGACAGGAGATAGACAACAACGATGTGCAGATGACTCATTCCAGCGAAACGAACTCTTTACTTGGCCCATTGCAATCGTTAATATCGCACTCCAGTATATCGGGCAGTGAAGAGCAAATAGGAAGTACTCAAGACGAAACCGGGTTACAAAACGACGCCAGCCAGCAGGACTATCAATCCGCGCTTCTCGCTCGTGTGGCTAGGAGACATTCAACGATGTCAAGACTAGGATCTCGGATTTTGCCAAATTCCGTTATTCGAGGGCTTTTAAACAGCGAAGAAGAAACTCCCGCGGAAGGTCACGCTCATCGGCATGGAGTTGTCTCAAGGACTATACCAAGATCGGAGGTTAATCAGAGCAGTGCTCGGTTTAGCCCATTCGCTTCTTTGAGCTCAAGAGGTGGAAGTAGAAGACGCTCGCTTCGCGGACCATACTTCATTCCACGGAGTGATGCAGCTATGAACAATAACGGCTATTTGGGAACTTCGTCTGGTCCCTCTACGGATGGTTCAGCTGAACCTGGCTGGGGCTGGCGGCGTAGTCTCCGCATACGCCGTGTTGGTCATGTTGGACACTCTTTACCGACTCCAATTGCCCAGATGTTTGGCCCACCTTCCTCTGATTCGACTCCTGTGCAGGGGACCGAGAGCCCTTACAGCTTTCACAACCCCGATCCTTTCAGTTTCATTCCTCATCCAGGGCCCCTTGATACTCAAATGGATTTTGATACACCGCACGAGCTTGATTCTGTGGAGCCCGCACTAGCAGACTCACAGCCCGCCTCTCCTATGTTAACGTCTCAGAGCCAGCCTAGTACGCGGCATTTTCCGAGTTTACTGCGGGCACGGCCATCAAGGGCTTTGCGTAGGGAAGAACAAACTCCCTTGTCCCGCATTCTTCAACTCGCAGCTACTGCTATTGCTACCCAACTCTCAGGTGGAGCCGGTCCAGCTCTACCCAATATTCCATCCTTGGGTAATGATGGTCTTGACGGCTCCCTTGAGAGTTTTATACAAAGTTTACGAAATGCGACGTCCGGACAGCCAGCCTCTGGAGATTCAAATAATAACTCGGAAGACGAACGACCACCGGGCCCTGTAAACTTTATGAGAGTCTTTCGGTTCGCTAATTCTGACAATTCTCGATCATCCGATGCACCCAATCGCGCAAGCACAGACCCAATCAATGCCGCAAGCAATGGTGACAACATGGAAACTGATCACCACGCTGAGGGTTCGGAGGGGAGAACCGTTACCCTTGTTGTTATTGGTGTAAGGTCTGTCCCATCTGGAAATGGACCTGCTGGTGATCAACAAACTGCGGGACTTCCAGGTCTCGATTTTCTTCGGCTTCCATTCTTTTCGCCGGGGACTCTTTCACCTCGCCCTGGGTCACGACCGGAAACCACTCCATTTGATCGTTCGGCATCATCCAGTGCGCCTGCCACCAATGATGATGGCTCAATGCAGCCCGGGTCACCAAACGTCTCGCGAAGCCTGTCCGACGTTGGTAGCCGCGGCACGCTCTCATCGCTACCTTCGGTGGTATCGGAAAGCCCGCCGGGCCCTCATCCACCCCCGTCCACCCCAGCGGAACCGGGGCTTTCGACTGTTTCGTCAGGCGCATCGACCCCCAGCCGAAGGCTATCTACCACATCCGCTGTGTCCCCCAATATTCTGCCTCAGCTCAATGAGAGTCGTCCTTCGCATCCCGCGGTGGATAATCAGGATGAGGGTCTTCTGCAAAATACGACTCGTCAGCGACGCCGAAGTGACTCGGAATTTGCGCGCCATCGTGAACAGTTAGGCTCTGGGGCGGCCAGGCGTAATGGGGTTGTAGAACCTGATAATCATAACGCAGCACCAGGAAGAAGCTGGTTGATTTACGTTGTTGGAACTAACCTATCCGAGAATCACCCTGCCTTTGCCGCGCCGAGTTTATTCACCGATGTAAGTAATCTGAAGCGTGAAAATGGGTCACAATCGCTAACCCTGCGTTTAGAACCCAACCTACGAGGATATGGTATTATTGTCATCACTACTTGGTCCTGTGAAGCCACCGGTCGCCACCCAGGAAGACCTGAATTCTGCAGGAGGTCTGTACCGTGTGGTAAAGTGCGGTGACTCTATGTCTGCAGACGCTGTTGATGGCGCTCGTACTATCCAAATATCCGAAGGCGAGCGCTGCTTGATCTGCCTCAGCGAGTATGATGTAGCCGAGGAGCTTCGGCAGTTGACAAAATGCGAGCATCTTTACCACCGTGACTGTATTGACCAGGTACGTCAGATTGCATATTACTCTGACCTTGTAAACATGGACCTAACTGGTATTAGTGGTTAACTACTGGCCGCAATTCTTGCCCGCTGTGTCGGGGCCAGGGTGTCGCCGACAAGTCCGGCGCTGAACCACCGCGACCATCAGATGCGCCACGCGCAGCAGCCGCTTAATCATTTTGTCTCGCGGCTGTTATTATTTATCCGAATCCGGACTCTCTATTACTGTTAGAAGTATTTAGCATGGCTCTTTCCCCAGCAGCTTCACCATCTCTTCGCATCTTTCGTTCTTCGCTTCAGATATCCATTGCTGCATCGCGACATTTTGGTTTTGGTTGTGGGGTCAGTACGCAGTTCAAGTCTGATCATTGTTTGATGGCCGGGTTTCAAGTCATGGTGTATCACCTTTGATGTGCATGAACTTGTTTGGACTCAGCAAGACTTTCCGCATGGGATATACACTAACTTCTCTTATACTGTCATGAGGTTCGGGGAATGTGTTTCTCGCATGGAGCTGTATTATTCCCTTAGCAGCATAGAGCGTTCTGTTTAGGCTCAATAGGCAACCGGAAGATTAATGAATTCAATACTTTTAGAATCAAGTCGGTTATTTGCCTATTTGTCATACTACCTTCATGGTAAGTATTGGATAATTTGTCAAAACCCCTCCAAAAAAGATGCCCGTATCTAGGCATTTGACTCTGATTATTCAGCTTGCCTGCCCCGCACTGAAAATGACCGGAGCTTGATCACGATCACATCGCCCTTCGACCATACTGAATTTTCAGGAACGAGCACTTTCCGACCGTTCCACCATACCTCAATATCAGAAGGCAATTGTTGGGATCAAAAGCAGCCGTGCTCAGTAAATTGAAGAGCTCCCTATAAGCCTATCCATACCGGCTCGAAATTCGCAATTGAAACACAACCCGCCGAAAGCCAGTCTGAAAGTTCCAAGCAGGAAACAAGGAGACTAAATGGATTCAATTCGCCTGACAGTCCTCATCTCCGGCTCTGGAACAAACCTCCAAGCTGTGATCGATGACACCACCCTCCCCGCAAAAATCGTCCGGGTCATTTCCAACCGCAAGGACGCCTTTGGCCTGGAACGTGCCCGACGTGCCAACATCCCCACACAGTATCACAACCTCGTGAAGTACAAGAAGCAACATCCCGCGACTCCGGAAGGTGTGCAGCGCGCAAGAGAGGAGTACGATGCGGAGCTCGCACGACTAGTCTTAGAGGACAAGCCGGACTTGGTGGCTTGCTTGGGGTTCATGCATGTGCTTTCGGAGGGTTTCTTGGGGCCTCTTGAGGCCCAGGGTGTTAGGATTGTGAACTTGCATCCGGCGTTGCCGGGGGAGTTCAATGGGGCGGTAAGTTGTTCCCTTGTGAGCTGTACTGAGCTTTGTTCAGCTTTGGTGCTGACTGGTTTTCCTGCAGAATGCCATCGAGAGAGCTCACCAGGCATGGCTCGATGGTAAGATTGAGAGGACCGGAGTCATGATCCATAATGTCATCTCGGAGGTGGATATGGGAAAACCGATTCTTGTCAAAGAGATACCATTTGTGAAGGGGGCTGATGAGGATCTGCATGCATTTGAGCAGAAGGTGCATGAGATTGAGTGGAAGGTTGTCATTGAGGGGTTACAGAAGACCATAGAGGAAATCCGGACGACGAAGTCATAGGCTATGGGTTCAGGGTTGGGTTGTTTTGGCTGAAAAAAGGATATGGATGACGAGCATTATGATACCATTTTGTAGTATAGCTTGCTAGGGTATGTTTTATAGAGTAGTATATCATGCTAATATTAAAGCATGACACAGATGATCAATTTTAATCGGAGGTATGCCTGCGGCTACCCACGGTGCATAATGAACAAGTCCACTACGCAGCTGACTGGTGTTGTGCAAAAAGAAGTGCCGCAAGCCCATTTACCAATTCAACTTCCCCAAGTTAATGATCATATCGAGGCAGACTCGAACTTCCTCCGCTTCCCAGGCTCTCACAGTATTTATCTGGAACTGAGAGGTTTCCATCCTGATTGACGGTCTGCTTTAACTCTCCCATTGTGAGTCAGTCAAGCAGCTCTTCGCCTGCTGCAACTGCAAGGTAACGCCACACTTCTTTATGTCAGCTTGACACAGGCAGCTTGAGATATTTTCAGAGTGAGGTGAGAGTCTGGGCCAAAAGTACCAAGGACGGAGATGATATGCTGTCACCGACTAATGCAAGCACGAACCTTAGATCCTCTTGGAACTACCTACGGCTCTCCGTCCGCCGTCCAGACAGCGATGATGTTGTAATTGTGTGGCCTCCTCAACTGACAGATACAATAATCCCAGTCGGCAGTCGGCTTCCTGGCTATGTGCCCCTCCAGGTCAGTAGGCGGAATGCGTCTTGGATATCTACCAGGATACAGATCCTGCGGTCGTGTTATGGATTCTCCGGATGATGCCGTCGATTGAGAGTGTTCAGCGCTTTGAGTCACTACCGGTTCTAATAGATACATGATGATTCATTTCGAGTTCATTTTATCGATCACACTCTTGATTTGACAACGAGCAATTCCGCCCCTGAATGGGAAAAGATGAAGTCCTTTTGTTTCATGAACCGCTCTTGAGAAGCTTAAGAAGTCACGATCCGAGGCCCAAGCTCGAAGTCAGCAAGCCCAATAAACGGCCCTAAACTGGGCCTCGGCGTTAAGGGTTGGAAACCGATTGGAACACTAGTACGGAGTATGGTCAACCATTATATTCAGTCATTGACAAGAATTGGTTTCTTTGTGAGCGGGCAGGGATTCTCAGGCTAGACAGGTAGTCCTTCTCCTGCCTCACTGTCCGCAGCGATGTCTGTCCTACTGCCCAAGTCGTCATGGAGCATTAGCGCTGGGCGAATCCAACCTGACGGCAGCGCTGCATGAGTGCACTCAGTGACCCAATAATATGCGCCCCCTGCGTTCCTTTGGTATTACCAGGTATTCCTCATAATTCACCATGCCATTGGATGCTGACATGCTAAGACCAAGGCTAGAGATCCTGGGCTGGAAGACCTGTCACGGTCCCGCCAGGAGTTCCATTTTGATCATGAACGTGAATCCTAATTTCCCACCCAAAAGACACACCTCCACTTTCGTTGAGTGACAATTGAGAAGGAGAGCCAGGAATCCACAAATATAGCGCGGAACAGAGAACAGACCAAGGTACTAGTTTCCACCTACCATGCTTCTTGGTCTGTGCTGCTCACGGCGCGTTTGCTTTGAGGGAAGATTGATTGTTTTACATGAATTCTTGGAAATTCAATTGTCAGTTCAGAGGAAGTAGGCCATCCAACCGAAGTGTCGGCGTTGCTATGGTACGGCGAAATGTCCGACGGAAAAAGTTTCCTGAGAGCTGTCAGATCTTTTCATCGATCCGGACGGCGCACAGTGTCAAATTTCGAGCGCCGTCTGCCATGCTGTTTACAACCTTCCGCTGCATACTGAAGTCCCTCTGTGGTGCGTTTCTTATCCGTAATCTCGGGGGGTAAGGGTACAGCTGCAGAGCACTCATCATTGGAATCAAACCTAGAGGCTCAGGTCCTTGCCGGATCCACCGGCTGCACAAATCTCGGCAACGTGAACCATATCGACTGACCGGCAACAACAGAATTGGGAACCCGGAGACATCCGCACCGGACTCTTACTGTCGTTGTCGAGTTAGAAAGCCAATCCATGCCCTCCAGGCTTACTCAACTTCTGGTGATTTGCACAAGGATTATAGATTGCGAGTCGCCGTGTCAGGACTCCAGCAGGTCGGACTGGCGTGCAGGGCTTCCAGTTCTAGGATGACATACGAATGATTCAATCCTCCTTTACTCCGGGGAACGGAGCACCCTCGAGTCTTACTCATGGTCTCAACTCCTTTTCCGACCCTTGGTTAATTTTGCCTAATCAGATATAACAGCTGATAATCCCCACTTTGCAGCGTTGCATTGATTGCAATGCGGCGTCAAATTGTCAAAAACTCCTGAGAAAATCCAACTTTCAAGCAATAGACCAAGACCGCCTTTTCTGGTTTAGCCCAATGCAGTGGCTCATGGTCCGTTCACCGACCTATATGATGCACTAAGATTGCAATGTGCTCAAGAACAAGGGCGGAGATGAACAGGGAGCTCGGCCGCTTGGCTTACCTCCTCCGTTTCATCATGCACCAAACCTCCAGCTGATTCACGAAGAGGTCCGAGGAAATTTGTGCGAATCCACTCTGCCGGCATAAAAGAATATGGCCGAGGGTATGCACCAACAGTTTGACCAGATCCACCTGGAAGGGGCTACTAAGTGAACGGGTCTTAACTCCTTGGGGACTAGTTGCCCCTCCATGGCAGCATATCTCGGTCCTGTCGGCGTTTTCTATCAGGCACCACCCCCGGACTGAGCAACACAAGACATCTGGGCTACTGTTATGCTGGCCTTTACCTTTGAACTTCCTTAGGGGTGATCTGTCTCCTGCACTAACCCAGATGACCGAGCACGCTATGCATCGTTAGTTTAAAGGAGTTCCACCCATACCCCAGGAATAATGGCGAAGGTACGACTTGAACATGCAGTTTGAACTTTAGGGTGTAGAGTAAGGTCACGGTCTACAATGACACGGATCCATAATATAGTTGATCGAAGACCGTCCCTCCCCCAAAAAATAAAAATAAAAAACAAAACCAAAAAAGTCCAAAAACCTAAGGGCCGTCCTTGTCATAAATTTGATCGTATAAGCACTAATAGCCGGGTCTGCTAAGGCACAATGGCGACCTCGATGAGAATCTTGCCCCTTCTGGATATCTGCTGCCCCCAACTCCCAAATAATCTAATCTGACCCTTCAACTTCCACTTCATCTTCCTATTCCTTACTTCCAACGCAACCCTCATCATACCCCCGCAACCTCATCCTCGTTCAAAATCCAACTTTGACCTTCGTTTCCCCTGCCCGCCCATCCTGTCGGTCGCTCTACTCCAGCTTCGCATCTGCGCATCTCGCTTTCTGCGTCCCGCCACCGCATCCCCTCCACCACAATCAAGGATGCAGCATACTTACTTTCATCCCCTCTCGCCTTAGATTCCATTTCTTGATATTTGCTCTTCAACTTATGCCGGCTTTCCTCTCATCCGTTCTATCTGCCCCGTGGATGCAGTCTAACTTTGCTCTATCGCTATGGCACATTCCTTTAACTTGCCTCAAACCTCCATGACAGGTTACGTCCAAGAGCCGCCCCCGCTCTCCGCATACTCAGTCTTGGGCCAGAACCAGTATCCAGAGAGCGTTGCGCTCTGGCACAGTCCGTCCGCACAGCAGCCGCAGCAATCCCAGTCACAGTCGCAGATTCCCGCGGTTCCATTAACCCCGGCCACTTCCAGAACACCATCTTTACTACAACCGCTGCCAGATCAGAAAAAGCACAAACGCACTAGGAGCGGCTGCTTCACATGTCGGTCCCGTCGGATCAAATGCGACGAAACTCGTCCGGTCTGCGAACGATGTCGAAAGGGGAACCGGGAGTGCGTCTACCCTAGTGCTACAACAGGTCCAGCATCAAAGCCCGCGCCTCGTTCCGTGGCAAAGGCTAAAGCTTCTCGGCCGCAATCCCGCGGAAGTGATTCATCGGGTCCCCTCAGTATTGACGTGGATGAAGCTCGCAACTTCGATCTAGCGCCAATTGCGGATGAGGAAGATGAAGGAAGCCCTGGCTCAAGTACCCAGCAATCACCAAAGACTACCGAGTCCACCGCTCCATTTGCGTCGAAGCCCATGCTGGCTAAGAAGAAGAGTGCTCAATCGTTATCCCGACGTAAGGTGATGAAGCAACAGACCATCACGGCCACAGACCCCGTGCCCGGTCGCAGGGAGGACAGCAGCTCACCTTCCACTGAGGCATCGTCCAGGTTTGGATCATTGAGCACACGTTCGGACAGTGTTGGAATCCACATTTTTGATAATGCTGGAGACCCGACTACGGCCCACTTACCCGAGGATCTTCGGTTCTATATCTCATATCACCGAGACTCCATAAACTATCGACATTATTTCATGCATCCCCGCAGCACTAAGTTTGTAAACCAAACCCTCATCGAATACGCCTTGCAGTATGAACCTTTGCTTTACGCCATCGTTGGGTTTTCGGCCTATCATCACTGTGTGCAAACCGGTAGCGGAAAATTATACTCTTTTCTCAAATACTACAACAGGGCTTTAACACTTTTGCGGAGATCGTTAGGCTCTGGTGAG
Source organism: Aspergillus spinulosporus (assembly GCA_003574815.1). Classification (NCBI taxonomy): domain Eukaryota; kingdom Fungi; phylum Ascomycota; class Eurotiomycetes; order Eurotiales; family Aspergillaceae; genus Aspergillus; species Aspergillus spinulosporus. The sequence goes on along the minus strand of QPHH01000005.1, from coordinate 925,793 downwards.
CCATATACTGAAGCAACGTTGGCCACGGTGCTCGTGCTCACTACTTTCGAGGTATAGTGCATTGTCGTTAATGCATACCCCAACCTACTCCCTTGTGTTCTTGCATATCTAGCATATGCTAACGTTACCTCTTATACAGGAGTTCATTGGTGATTGGGTCAACCTGGTTGATCATCATCAGGCCGCCCATGTCTTGATTCGCGAACTCTTGTCACCTGAGTCAGCTTGTTCAGATGATGTTCATAGACATATCTTCGAGTGGTATGCACGATTTGATATAGTCGCTGGTATTGTCTCCGGGAACGAGATGGTTCTAGGGCGAGATTGGTACATTACGCGAGAAGAGTACGACACAAAGGAAGCAACTAAGAACCCGGAGGACATCGAAAAGCAAATGATCCTGCTATCTTCGATTAGTTGTCGCTTTGGCCTAGAGCTGGCATCATTATACGCTAAGTTGTCCCGCGGCATGATCGAATTCCGTGATTTTTTAACTGAGAATGACAAACTCGGTGAAAGTCTTGAGCAGATTAAGGACATTTTAAGCCGTTTTGCTACGCAATATATCGTTGAAACCTTCCCTGATAGAAAACCCTTGACAGAAGATGACCTTGTTGATCCCTACGAAACTGGGCGTTTGCACTACGGCCCATTGTGGGAGGCCAACTTTTACTGGATTGACTATTACTCAATGAAAGCCATGTTCAAGTTCCAGTTCCTCATGGCCACACAACAGGGGTCGATGGATGAATTGCTGGCTCTGTCGTACGAACAGGTCCGTTTGATGGAGACAATTGAACGCTGGCCAGATAAGGAAAAGGGATATATGTTCGCGTTCAAGAACAGCGCCACAATGGCAAGCATGTTTCTTCCGCGGGATGATCGACATCTCAACTGGAGCAGAAGAATCTTTGCTCTCATGGAGCAAAATGGGTGAGTCAGGATATTACTTAAGGTACTTGCTTTAGAACTGCAAGCTAACGGGTGGGCTGTAGCTACGTGATTGCCCCCAAGTTTCGATCTGTTCTTGCAACCCTTTGGCAGCTACCGGAAATTCATCATTGGTGGCTTCCGAACGGCAGAGATTATCCGTCAATCATCCGCGAGGTGCGCGAAATGACCGAGGAGCGAACAACTAACCCCCGAGACAACTTCCGGGAGAGTGTGCGCGATATGAAAGCCGTCTTTGGGAAGCTCAACCTTGATGAAACGGAGAGCGAAGCTAGCCCGACTTCTGTAGGCACCGATGTCCCGCAGTCAACGGGTTCAAATCAGTAGCCTGGCAAAATCGCATCCGGCGCAACCGTCGCCTTCTGATGAGACGGACTACCTGTGCGACGAGCCTTCTGGCCTCTTCGGCCTCTTCCTCGTGGCTATAACAATGTCCATTTCTCCTGAGGGAGACTATCAAGACGTTAACAACTACCTCAATCGCATGCTCGGCCTTCTCCTACGTTCATACTTTCCTGATTTAACGCATTATACCCTCAACGTTGTTACTATTATACACATAATTCTGCAGTACTAGACGGACGCCTCCGGTGTTATTGGATATTATATGCTGTGCAGTATTACCTCTCATTTCTATAAAACAGACCTATCCGGTCAGTCTAACTCAGACCCTCGATACGGGATTTCCCTCGCCAAAACAACTGTCTCCAAACCCCCGGCTAACTCTCCCATTTCCCCACCATCATCCTCATCAAGTTCCCCCCAAGGTAACGCTTCAACATCAACTTCCCATCCCAGCAAACACCTCAACACAACACCCGCCCCAGCCTTACTCATAACCGAGTTCATCTCCTTACATCGCTCATCACACACACACTCCAGACAACCCTTCGGCGTAACACAGGCACAAGCCTCTATTCGCGCTACAGCACGCTTCAGCAGTGAGTCAATGAACTCGAATGCCTTTCGTGCAATGCCGGAACCGCACGAGCCCCCTTTCGCATCGTAAAATGTCAATCGTGCGGGCCGTTGACGGTGCGGGGGCTTCAGCACGGGGATGTTGTCTTGGTCACCAACGACACCACCTCTCCTCACAACTTTCTTCAAATCCTTGCCCAGCTCCTTCTTCGCAACCTTACACTCCGTCCTAACATCGCCCGGACTCGAGATGACAAAACTCGGCAGGAGAGATAAGATTGCATGTTCGGCTGCATGTATCGCAGCAGCAATATTCAGGCGTCTGGATTCGAGTATCTCAAGCGCAACCTTAGGAACATCGAGCCACATCCCTTTCGTCATGATTGTGATGGGCGGGTTGTCGACGGCAACGGCGTCGAGGATGCGCCCGCGTTTGTCGATTTTGAAGAAGCCGTAGACGACGGCGTGGATGCGGATGGGGCCAAAAAAAGCGCGGATTGCCCTTTCTTTTTCTCGTTCCAGTGAGCGGGTGCTTGAGGGGTCTGTTATTTTTGTGGTTGTAGTTGGGGAGGATGAAGTAATGAGACGCATGTGCTCTGTCTCGATAGGGTCGATGTCTGTGAAGTCGCGCTGCATCGTATTCCAGTCGACCGTGACGCGGACGACACGAGCAAAGAAGCGGTCTGGGTTTAGTTCTTTGACGAGATACGTTTGGCCTTGGTGAAGGAAGATGCCGCCTTCGTAAAGGGTGAAGAAAGCGCGGGAGGCTTCGACCTCTTCGAGAACGACATTCCGAGCGTTCGTTGTGTCAATGACGGCAAAGTGCTGGTCTTCTGTGTCGCGGATGGGGACACAACGTGACGGCTGGGGTCTGAACCTCTCATGACAATGGTAAAACCCCATTGCATCACGGACAAGGCGGGTAGACGCGATTTCAGATAGCTGCGGGCCGAAGTAGATCTGATCATCGTCAGGCTTGATGGGGAGTTCAAAGGCAGCGCATTGGACATGGCCTTCTAAGACAAGTTCGTTGGTGAGATCAACCTGCAGTTCGCAGTTCGGTTTGGAGAAGAGCTCCTCGGGATTTCGCATGTAGTATTGATCTGTGGGATAGCGCTCGCCAATAAGGATGGAAAGGCTGTCCTTGTTTCTGCGTCCAGCGCGGCCGCTCTGCTGGCGCAAATTAGAAATCGAGTACGGAAAGCCAAGTGTAATGACTGCATCGAGGGAGCCGATATCTACACCTAGTTCAAGGGCATTGGTTGCCACGATGCCGAGCAACTGACCCTGGAACATTTCGGCTTCGATTCTTCTCCTGTCTTGGGGGCTGTACCCGCCACGGTAGCCCATTATCATATTCCCAACCTCTGGCCGCTCGAGACGGTTGCATTCGCTCCGAACTGCCTGGAGTAGAACTTCGCATAGCTTGCGGATACGGCAAAAGGCGATTACGCGTGCGCCACGGAGAATAAGTTGACAAAAGAGCCGTGCGGCTTCGGCAACGCTATCGCCACGTCCAGATGTGGGATCCCCAGGGTCTTTGAACGGCGTGTTCCAGCATAGAAACTCCTTCCGTCCGCAGGGAGAACCGTCAAAATCAATCAGCTGCACGTCGTCGACGCCAAAGATTGCCCGCATATGTTCTTCGGGGTTAGCAACCGTTGCTGAGCAGGATATAAATCGGACATGCCGATTTCCGACAGCAGCACAGATCCGTCGCAGGCGACGCATAATGAGCGCAACATGAGATCCGAAAAGTCCGTTGTAGACGTGTAGTTCGTCGACAACTACAAATTTGAGATTCTGGAGGAACGTCCGCCATGAGCTCTCCTGCGGAAGGATTGTAATGTGCAGCATATCCGGGTTCGTGAAGATGATGCGCGCCTCATCACGAATGAGATTACGATTGGCCATGGGCGTGTCGCCATCGAATGTTTCCACCATCGTTCCCTGTAAATTGTTCAGATACAGCAGGAGCTCCTGCATACTGCGTTTCTGGTCCTGGGCAAGGGCTTTCGTAGGGAAAATGTACATGCCCCTGCTGTTCGAGTCCTGCTCGAGTTCGTGGAGCATTGGAACCTGGTAAATCAGCGACTTCCCGGAGCTGGTCGAAGTCGAGACAATGACATTTTGCCCGTCGTGGAGATGATTGATTGCCTCCGCCTGATGCGAATAGAACCGCGTTATGCCCTTCGTGTTGTACAGAGCATTAACAAGATCCTGCGAGAGCGCAAATTTCAAATCCCCGTAGATAGCCGGCTGGGCTTCAAACGCCCTATGTCCATCAGGTACAATCTGCCCTGTATACCAGTCCAGAGAGCGGATCTCTTCAATAATCTCCGCCATCGTTTTGCGGTCCCTCGGAATTGGCCCCCTGACTTTCGACGATAGGCCATCTGTAAACCTTTTCTGAGTCTCGTCGTCGGGAAGAACGGGAATAAATCCATTCTTCTCTCCTTCCAGCCGCTCGACAGCGTCAACACCTTCATCTTCGCACCTGACAAGAAATGCATCAACTGCGTCGGCAAACTTCCCATTCCGCTTCTCAATCAGACTCAACATCTGTTTCTGACTGTAAACCGGCATCCTCAGATCCTCGTCTTTGTCTCTGGTCCCTGAAGTAAGACTTTTCTTCTCCTTCTTCAAGTCTCCATCCAGAAACTCAAACAACAACGCGTACGACACGCCATCTGACTTCGCTTCTGCCTCATCATCCATGCTATCTCCATTTTCATTATTTATAGCTCCGCCCCACCCCTTGACCTCTCTCTCTCCAGCACTCAAAACATCCAGCCTCGCCTCGTTCACATACTCAAATCTCACAGCCCGCGGTATCAGGACACGTACTCGCGCAATATCCTCGATCGTAAGTTCTGTCCCTGTCTGCGCTTGTACAGCTTTTTTGATATTGTCGAATGTCGTTGCGAAGTGTTTTCGCGTGCAGCAAAAGGTGTAGATTAGATTCAGGGCGCGGTGGGTTCGGGATAGGTGTTTGAAATGGTCTGGCCATGGAGAGGATGGCTTCCGCAATTGTTGCTGCCTTTCAGTGCTTGCCGCCGATTTTTTGGGTCTCTTGCCGCGTTGTTTTGATACCTTCGTGGAGTCCGCGATTTGGCTTTGCGGAGATTCTTCTTCCAAGGTGACTACATTGCCATCAATATTTTCTTGAGAATCCAAAGTTTCAAAGACCGTCTCGTCACGTTTACGTTTCTGTCTCGCAGTGTTGGTATGCTCTGCACTTTGTTGCACCTGCAGCGTGGATGCCGACGCGCCAGTGGTCAGAGTATTTTGGCTGCTGGCTCGCTCAGCGTGGTTTCGAATCTCAGCAGGTCCAGCGCCAGTAAATGATGCCGCCCTTTTTGTCTTTTGTCGGGCCATTTGGGCGCCCCATTGTGGTCGATGGGAACCAAACGTCTGCAAGCGAAAGAGTGCTGAAATTGTCACTCGACGAGGCAAAACGCGTGGTCACGTGGTCAGCATATCTATCTATATAACCAATTACGGCTAGCATGGACAGGTCCGATGAAGGTCAAGAGTGATCATGTAACCTACTTGGTATATGCAAATCCTAAATAACAATAAATTATGAAAAGGTAGTATCCAGCTTGCCAACTACTGCGTGGCTTAACGTACTTCCCAATCCCATGCCGAATGCAAAAAAGCCGCCTGCAGACCTTATGCTATCACTCTTCGTAGAAGATACACATACAGGGACTGTTGTTACTCACGGGCACTCTGCTAAGATTCTGATGAGTCCCTAGGTTATTGATGGTTTAACAAGTCCTGGAGCGTATGATACAACTCTTTAGCCTGGTCTTCACTCCCCGTCTGCTCAGCAACAGTTAGCCTCTTTCCTATCTCAATTCAACACGAGATATATTATGTTGGTAGGTGACTCACCCGTAGCAAGAGCGGAACAGAACGGTTGTTCTCCAAACTCGCTAAGTGAATCTGTTTTGTGGATTTCGGCTCATTTCCCGCAGCATCGCCAACCTTCATCCCCTTGAACAAAGGCGTATTAAGCACGACGCGGCCAACACCATCAGCGCGCATGATCATACGCGCCCCTTTCTTGTCTTCAACGCCGTCCGTGACCTTGACGTTGACCTTGAAAGTACCAAGGCCTCGCTCACGCCATTCCTTGTTCGAGAAGTGGAAGAGTTTGGCTTTGCACGTGAAGTATGTCTTCTCTTCCTCTTCGCCGGTTTCAACTATTGACTATCAGCAAAGGCCGCAAGATAGGTATACATCAAGTAACTTACTCTGCCGCTCGTAAAATCTTTCGTCGGTCTTATCCTGCTCGAACCCAGCCGGCGCACTCTCCCCTTCATCGTCCTTATCATCTTCCTCATCCGAGTCGGCTTCAGCACCAAAGGGCTTCGCGCTGGAGTTGCCTAGAAGAGCCGACCCACCAGGAGTAGCAAAGCTGGTTAGACCACCACCTGAGCTCGCAGCTGCAGCTCCGAAGCCGCCGCTGAAACCCGAGAACCCTCCTCCTAAACCTGCAAAGCCTGACGATTTGGCTGCCGCGGCAAATCCGGTGGCAGCGGGCTTGTCTGTAACCGCGGGAGTGGACTCGGTTGATGATTTGAAAACAGATGGCGTTGACGCGCCGAGAGAGCCGAAGGGTGATTGCTCTGAGCCAGCAAACGCAGCCAAACTTGAGGAGGCAAATGCGGCTGGAGATGTAGCGGGTTTGGCGTCTTCGAGCTGTTTCGAAGTTGAAGCGGCGATTGACCCAAATGGCGATACGGACGATGTGTTTGCAAATGGAGATACTGAGGAGGTATTTGCGAACGGGCTAGGAAGAGTAGCCTATCAAGAATATCAAGAAATCAGTTCAGTCCCAGAATAACCGCATGAAGTCTTCGTCGAGCGTTACATACCGGTTCCCGCTCTCCGAGCACATCCCTGTGCCTCTTCTTCTCAGGTTCCCCTTCAGCTGTAGCTGTAACCGTAGTCTTCTCAGTAGACTCACCACTCTCCGGAGAGTCCTTAGTTTCCGTCTTCGCCGCCTTATCCTCAACCTTCGCTTCATCCTTGTCCAATTGGTCCCTACTCCTCTTCTTCTTCAAACCGCTTGCCGAGTCTTGCGCCTGTGCCTGTGGCTGCTCCGGCTGCTCCTCATCGAATTTAAGCGTCACAGCTGTTGTTTCTTTCGCTGGCGCTGCGTCCGCCAATTCCTCCGTATTCGAGTCCCGCGACCGCTTCCGCCTATGACCAGAGTCATCGTCGGGATTCTCCTCGTCACTATTGAATGACCGCTTCCTGCCCCGGCTACTCGCCCTGCTAGAATCATCACGCTGGTTCGGGGCCGAGGTAATGGTAGTCTTCTTTAACTTGTTCCGGACAGGACGCTCGCCACCATCGTTATCGGACGTTTGGGAATCGTCGGCAGGTGCTACAAATTCCACCACAACAATTAGTTCATCTTATCCCAACAATTCAAGGCCTGGAAATCAACAAAGCTTACTCTGATTCGTGACACCATTCTCGACATCTGACGCTTCTTTCCGCATCTCTGGCGCCATACTGAAGAGCTCCCCACGAGACCTTACCTTCCTAGCTTATGTGGCAAGAAAATAGAGAAAAGTAGCGCATGCAGGGATGTTGAGCCGGTAATGCTCGGTACCAGCGGCGAGGCTAAACGAAACCTGCAATGCCTATGATTAGCCCACCAAGTCAATATCGGGATTAAGACCGATCAAACGAGTTGTTCGACGTAACAGAAGGTTTGAACAGGTCAAGCACCGCCATCTGAACCCAGCGCAGGCTTCCCATCTCTTTCAAAAAGTATCTTCGCAACTGTGCAGGGCCCAGTCGGACGCAAACAAAACGCTTACCTTAACAATCCCGTTTTTTGAACAAAACCTCGCCGTCTTTACTCGGTAAACAAACAACGGTAGCGGCCAAAAGAAAAATGATAAGCAAAAAAAAACCTTATCTATGGCCAGGGCGATGGTTTCGTCGAGTGGTATGTGGGGGGATGAAGGCCTGTCGGAATCCAGAGCTCAGCGGCAATGAGGCAACGAGACTCAATCCGATGACGAATTCGAAGCTGAATGAAACCTTTTCGCACAGAAGAATATGAATTCCGTGGCTAGAGGTATATCACTCGGCACATGTCTGGGGAATGTGCACAGGAGGGGAAGAAGTGGGATGGATCGAAGATCTTGATTTGCAACGGTTGCTGTGTTGTCGCTGGCTGAACTCAGTCGTCACCTGGTCACCGCTCACTCCGGCCCCGCAGATAAACGTCCCGAGTTTCTGGAGATCAATAGCTGCCACGCATAAAATAAAGCTCACTATGTCCCATTGAATAACATGCAGTGGTACAAGAATCTAGTACTTTACAGAATGCAACATGACAAAGGCACAAAAGGAGAAGCTGAATCGCATAGAAGTATACCAAACTAAATCAATCAATCGAAGTCATGTCCTGGTGGTATCCGCGCATGTCTCTATTATATGAAGCTTCAACGAACGGATGTTTCTCTTGCACAGCGCAGGACGTTCTGGTTGGTTGCTTAACTGATAAAGCAAAGACAACCGATCGCAATATAAAAGACAAAAAGCGGATATACCGCGATACCGACCCGGTTCCGCACGACGCCAGAGCCCCCTAAAATACTCACTCCCGCAGCCAGAGACCAAGCAATCAATACCAGGTAGACCGGTATCCGGACGATCGTGGGCAGGCCGAATGCGCTGAGGAGCGCGGCGATAACAAGGGGGAAGAGCGTGTAACCGATGATACAGACAGACTGGAAGAATGAACTGTGCTAGCACGTTAGTACTGAGACACTCAGAAAACAGGCGGCAAAGAAGATTGGAAATCATACATATTCCCACCCAACAACTTAATCTGCAATGTCACAACAGCCTCCCCGATCCAGACGAGGGAAAATACCCCAGAAAAGACCAAATCCGACTGATCCCCCTTCGCCATAGAAAGGAACATGCTCAGCAGCAGGCAGAAAATAAGTGGGCCCCTGTAGGTAGATCCCTAGTTAGGCATGACGGCCTCCTTCAGGCATGCGACAACTCACCATAAATCCCAATCTCTAAGTCCCTCACTCATCCCACCCTGCAATACAACATCAGCATCGGGCCAGCGCCCAAGTAAGTTCCTCACGCCGCCTCCGAAGCCCGACGCTTCTCCGCGCTCCGCGGCCCCAATACCGCCCCCACCGCGCTGCAGCATGCCACCGACCAGGTACTTGGGGTAGAGAACCTGGCGCATCTTCTCCCATACGGCAAGGAGATCGCGCGAAAGCGTCTGCCATACACTCTCGTCGATGGTATTCTGAGGCGCACGGCGGTCTTCGCCAGGAATGCGGGAGGTCAAATAGCCGCCAGAAATACTGGTGCCATTGCCGCCACGGGAAGTCGATGAGTCTGGTTCAATGTTACCACGGAGGGGGGTTCGGTCTGTCTCGTGGAGAGGGTCGTCGGCCTCAATTGCTGAGGGTAGGAAGCATAATGTTAGTCGAATAGTCAAAAGACAATTGATTTAGGGACACAACTCACCTTCATCAGCCTCAATCACTCCATCATCCAGAATGGACTCATCGTCACGGAGGTCATCGTGGACGTAGTACGGTGTACTTGAGCTGGCCATAATTTATGGTCTTTCTAGGTTCGGAGTGTATGTAGGTGAATGTGCTAAGCTAGATGGGTTCAGTTATCGAGAAAACAAGCGATTCATAGGTGAGCTGCTCTACCAGAGAGCAGAGCTTGCACCGACAGCTTCGTTATTGTGCCTTGAGTGATGAAATGCGGAGGTTTGTTGCGCCTCGCGCTGCTCCTGTTTGCTTGTTTCACTAAGAGGCTAGAGTGGCTTTCCGCTCCGCCCATTACGTACGCATTCCGGCAGAATGAAGGCGGTCACGAAGCCCCAGATTAGCTACGCTATCAGAAAGGATACAATGGCAACTAGAACGAATGCAACAAGGCTGCCCTATGAGTATTTGATATTCTAGTAGTTAAGTATATGCATTATACACGAGTAGTATATTGTACAAGGTCTTTGTCAGATAGTAAAACAACACCAACGCCACATATGCTTCGGTACCTGGAAAACAGGAGAGAAGAGTGAAGAGACCGTATAACCCCGGATCATCTTTAGTAAACAGTCAGCGCATCAGTTTCCTCAAAAATATTCTCATTTTGAGGCTTGAAACGCCTATAGTAAAGATCCTGCCGTTCAGCGGTCGGGTAAATCATCCTTTTCTTGAAAGTCTCAATGACATCGGCCTTGGTATACTTGCGCAACAAAAGCTCGTCCTTTTCAAACCGCTCGCGATCCTCTTTGGGCAGGATGTTTTCTCTGTTCGGCATTAGGATCGCAACAAGCAGTGACCTTACTCGAGCGAGGACAGCAACAGCTTTGTCACCGGGGACCTTCTGTAATTTGAGGAGTTCTGGATCGACGCCGTGCCGGCCAGACAAGTCAGGTCTGCCCTTAAGCGAAGCCTCCAACGCATTGTCAAGTGTAGCAACAAGAGGCCGGAGGTTATCTGCGGCGACTGTTTGTAGGTTGACGACAAGTTCTTTGCGCATGTGCTGGAAATTGGGGTTGGACTGTTTCGATGGGTCAAGGCCGTTCAGGCCCATAAGGAGTTGTGGATTGTCTTCCAGGACCTTGAGGAGGTCCAGGTAACTGGATATGGCTCGGTGATCGGGGATCATGAGAGATTCGTCCATCAATTTCAAAAGGTCGTTGGCGTGCTTGAATACATTGAGATTGTTGCGGTCACGGCGGCAGGTGCTCATCGCAATGTGGAACGGTAAGCCTGACTCTATGCCCTGCGGGATCATCTGCTCGCGGATGACTTCAAGCGAGAGACGACTTTGCCGAGCTACACGGAGGATGCGTAAATAACCCACGAACGAGCGGCGATCTGGCGTGATCCGGTATCCATGATCTTCCTTCGTAAGATGATTCCAGTATGCTTTTCCACTTTGCACAGCGTTAGTCATTTGCAGACACGTCTCCATGATGATCGACAGCTCTCTGTTGCCTACAGGCATATATCTAGGGCCATTTTCCTCAGGCTCCTTGGGCGAAGTAGAGCGGGGTGGTGGTTGTTGAGGCGCCGGTCGTGTGTATACAGATTTCCGAAGTGCTGAGCGCATGGGCTCTGGCTGTTCAGATACCGGTTGGGTTGCGGCATAGGGTTTCGCACTAGATGGTAAGAAACTGTCGAATACGTGCTCATAATCCACTTCCTCCTCCTTCTCCAGCTCGTGGGAGGGTTCGGGGTTAGGCTTTGAGGTCATGTCCTCAAGTTTCCTGCCCATTCGATCCACAAGCGGCACATCCTCGGGCTCTTCTGGCACGAGTGGAGTGCCTTGTCGCGAATGTGCTCGACGCGAAGCGATGTGGATTTGTCGGGGAGGCTCCTTCGCCAGAATCGGGATTCCGGTAGTTTGATGCATAAGTTTGAGCACCTCAAATAGGTGCCAATCGCCGGTACCTTCCCAGAGAAGGCCAGCCATAGACGAAACAAGTTCATTCGACTTCTCCATTTCGAGCTCGCCTTTTTGCCATCGATACACCACATCAGACCAAATCTTTTTACCCTCTGCAATGGCCGAAAGCCTCGCATTGAAGGTCTTTCCCGCCCCGTATTCGTGCGCTCCGAGCTTGGCCGCCTGCCTTTGAACCTGCCTCCTGAGAGAATTGAGGATAATCGTATATGTGATGACGTCCGGTGAGCCTGGCCCTTCCTCGGGAAGGGATCCAGCAATCTCCCATAGCAGGTCCATATCTCCGTGGAGTCCACACGCAGTCATCATCGCGTTGTGGTGGATAAGAGTAGCTTCGACGGGACTGTCAGGGTCGAGCATGTTCTGATAAATCGACCGAGCCATTGACATAGGATCGACATGGGGCGTTCTATCCACATGACCCATTCCGCGCAACATAGTCGTATACGCAAAGGAGTTAGGTTTTCCACCACGTTTTTTCATCTGCAGACGATAGGCAGTCAGCATCATCCACATAAACCAACAACGTAAAAGGAAACAAATCATACATCATTCCAAAACCGAAACGCCGCCTCCGCATGCCCCTTCCCAAAGCAATACGCAAGAATCGCATTCCACGCCCCTTGGGTATCATAGCCCCGACGCTGCGCGGTCCGGACAAGCTCCGCCGCAAATGCGATATTATCCTGCTTGAGCAACCTCTGTACCCGCTCCGCCAGCACCGTACGGTCTTTCAGCCATGCCAGCTCCATCTCAACTGCCTTTTTCGCGACTGACTCTCCCTTGTTCATTGCAATGAGCATCAGGGCGTCCGGGCCTGAGCCTCTGGGCCGGGAAGGCGATTTTCTACCGCTTGACATACCCGGTTCTGGTACTCCGAGATCTCGTAGCGCTATTGCCTCATTGGTCGGCGGAATTTGCGTTCCGGATGCAGGATTCCCAGGAGTAGGCTTCTCAGGAGCGGCGTTCTCGGAGTACGGCCGCGAGATTCCTGCTGGGAAGCTTCGAACACTCTTTGGTCCTCGTGCTCGTGCAGTCGTCGCGCAAGCGAGCGAAAGAGCCCTCCGCGGGGTTTGGGTCCATGATGAGTTCAAAGGTGAGGATACCCCCAGGACTATGTTTCGTGAGAACTGCGTTCGAAGAGCAGTGGCATTGCTGCAGCGGAGCATCTAAGCTTCGTTGTCGGACAAATAAATGCGCCGATTCGAATCGTCAAGGGGAAGCGCAATTTGGAGGATATATCAAACACGGGACGTAAAAGCGGAGAGGAACAGCGGTTTTGAATTGATCTCCAAATTGAATACCAACAAAATTATCTATATCCGGGGATTGAGAGGCAAACTCTGGCTGAGAAGGAAAATGTTTGATAGCGACGGCCCAAATCACCACTAGTGTAGTCAGATAACGGAGACACCATATCAACACGTGACCTCTTTATCCTCAGCACAATCAACCCTTGCCGGCACTGAATAGATGACAAACAAGATGTACAATGCAGACGGCCCTGCCTAAATTTCATCCTCCATACAGGAAAAGTATGGACGGAGTATTTATCAGCGACATCCATTATTCATCCTGGAACCTCAGTCATAATCACATTCCAGATTCAGAGCCAAAACTGCATTACGACAACAGAAATATTTGGCCCTCACGAGTATGTTCAGAAGACACAAAGTATCAAAATATATGAAGGATAATTCGGTTCGCCAGCCTGTCCCTCGATCCTTACCTAAATCTTAGTAAGGTACGTTCTCCGTACTATCCGTAGACCCGGTTACAAGCACAGAGTCAATCCAACTGGAAATCCATCGTATCAACGCCCTAGCCCACCCGCTAGCCCAACCAGAACCACCAACGCATTTCAGCCTCATGATCTCATCCGCACCCACGCTGGGCCGTTGGCAGGATCCGACTTTTAGTGTTGCCTCCTTATGCCCAGCTCGTCCTAGTGCTGGATCGACGCTGTCAGTGCCTGTGCAAGGCTGCAGCCACCATAGTGCCGCCCCCTCCCCAGCGGGCCGGGGCTCTGGCCCTAAAAGCGGGCAATGGCTTAGTCTACCAAAATCTCAAGTCTGAGCCCAAGACTCTTACTCTTGGGCTAGGGCTACGGTTAGCTTTGGCGGTTTGGTCACCCCCGGAAAAGAAAAGAAGTATGCATCATTGTATTGACTAGTAAGGCGTCTGACTAGCGCGGCCCAAGCATACAAGCACCTCGCATACATACATTAGCACGTACATTTATGTCTGTATGTACTATGTAAGACTTAAAGTGCAGTACCACTAGAACCGTAGTAGACTCTAGTTTGTCTCGAGTCGCACCGCTAATGCTGGTGATCTGTCATTTTTCTCAGTCGAATCGGAGATGATCCTGTCAGTAGTGGCAGGTCGAAGCTGCACAGCGGGTTAACGGGCTATGGCTCTTGTACTAATGCAGGAACTGCATCAACTGTTTTTTAAGCAGATGCAAAACAGACACCTCAACATGTTAAAAAGGTGACCCTGCTTGTCTTGACCCAGAGAGCTGAAGGGATCCAAAAAAAATGAAAAAAAATATAAAATATAAGAAAAAGAAAAAGAAAAAGAACAAAAACAAAAACAAAAAGAAATAATGGAGAATAAGATGAAGATAAATGGAGATTCCACAACGCTCCGGCATTAGAGCGTAACCCTGACAAAACTACAGACAAAGACAGGGAATGTTGCACATGAATTGAAACAGGTCATAGAAGTAGAGAAAACAGATAGGTAGTTCACAGGTGAAGACACCGTCATCAAATGCAGAGTGCCCCGCCAAACATCCCAAACCACAATCGCAGATCCAAGCATCTGCAGATGGCGTATAAAACAAGTCCCGACTCGAAACTTTCTTTTCTTTCTCATCCGACCATCTAGTTCGACATGAAAGACATGAAATAAACAGGAAAGACAAGGAAAATAGAAGGTACTGATGAGTTGCAAGGCCGTCGTTATGACTGGAGCAAAGCACGGCCAGAGATGGTATCATGTGCGCAAGATCTCAAGAAATTAGACCCGGAGGCGGCGGTAGGGGATTTGGTGGGGGTATTGGTATTAGAACATGAAACCTTGAAAAGAAGGGTATAGGGACATCTATTGCGGGTAGCTGGTCGATTGGTTTTCTGCGATGCCATCATCGATCAGCTACATACCCCATAGCAATCGGCGTAAGGACCTTCCTCGTAGTGGTGCTGTTTGCTGGCGGTTGTCCTCCCTCTTTTCATGTTCATGGCTCGGTCCTAAACAACGCAAAGACAGGACTGGCTACTTACGTTGCTGATATACTTGACCGCTCTGCCCGTACGGCGAGTGCGGGTAGTTCGGAGGGTATCCCACTTGCCCGTTGCCTTGGTAAGGCATGCCACCTGCACCAGCGCCGTATTGACCAGGAGCCTGGCCATCAGCAGGCTGGTATCCAATCGGAGGTAATTGAGGTCGGACACCGCCAGGATACTGAGGAGGCTGGCCGCCCTGCGAAAGGTCTGGCGCGCCCGAAGCATCAATCTGGCTTTGAACCGCTGCGGCAGCAGCGGCACGCTCGCGCTCTTCGGCAACCTTGCGTTGAGCTTCTTCCTCCTTCTTCCGCTGCTTCCACTCCTTACGAATTTCTTTGAATTCTGGTGACCAGTCAGCAGCTGAACGTCAGATGCAGGAATATCACCGATTGCTCGGCAAGTTGGCGCGCTACTGCGATCCGCAACGCTAAAGCGGTGTAACCCGACTAGCGCGTGCCGCAAGCCGCGCTAACCAGGCTATCACAGATGCAGCCAAACAAAGTGAAAATGTTCACTTACCTTCTGGAGTCCGCTTTTGACCATGAGATTGCATGGTAACGTGAGCATTCAAATGGTTAAGTGTGCCGTATGCCTTTTCGCAGCCATTCCACCCACACTTGTACATACGCTCAATTTCTTCATACCGGCGACGAGGTCGTTTATGCTGCTGCGCACCGGGAATCGGAACGAACGAGTAAACCTGTGGGAGACCCTCTGTCAGCACATGACCCGGATAAGGAAAATGATGAAATAATGCGCCCGCATCTCCACGTCCTGCGAGAGAGCCCGACCGCAGCCCCGACATCGGGAGCGTCCCAAGACAACAATCAAACCAATTGCGCAGCCTTTGGAAACGGATGCCAGAATCATCAAAAACATACCTGGCCAGGGCGCGGCCCTGCGGTCGTAGCAGGGGAGGCGGGACCAACCGTTGTGGCAGGAGAGCTGTAGGGTCCAGGAAGACCGTGCTGATGTTGCGGATAACCATGCGACCATTCCGGACGCGCATACATCTGTGGAGGCGGAGGAGGCGGCGGGTGGCCCTGGTACTGAGCGGCCATGTCGTGGCCTTGAGCCGTATAAGGCGAGTAAGGAGGAGGATAGGTTGGGCTGGAGGCCGCAATCGAGGGATCTATAGGAACGTCTCCGTCAGACTTCACGTTCGACTGATTGCGATGGCCATTTGGATGCCCATCGCTCAGAGAGTTCATGGACGGACTTGTTGCTTGAGCCATACCTGGCGCACCTCCAGGTTGAGAGTTCGGCGCGTGGTGGTATTGAGGCGGGCGGGCCAGGTACTCCGGGTAAGCGGGCGAGCGCGCAGCTGGAGGAGGCTGGTTTAGACTGTAGTCGGACTGCGGCGTGTTGGAGGAAGTGCCGGGTCGGACCTCAGGTTGCGGCGTGTACTGAGGGTTCGGGCGCGACTCGGGCTGAGGGGTGTATTGAGCAGGGGCAGCAGCAGATGCCTGGTCTGCGGCTGTAAATTCAGAATGTGTCGCGGCAGATGTTGGAAACGGTGAGAGCGAACCTGACTGCGCGTACTCGGAAGCAGGCCTGTTGTCCATATAATACAAGAGAGACAGTCGCTACCGGGAAAAGATATCCCTGACGATCCTCCAAGCTAATATAGTCTCGCGTGCCTGTTGATAACACGCGTCGAACGACACAATAAGCTTGTGGACGGAGAAGAAAGGATAGGGTGAGAAGCACGGGGAGGGGGAGGAGGATTGGTTTGGGGCAAGATCTTAGTGTGATCCCGAGTCGAGAAAGGGTTGGAGACTCCCTCTTGTTGGCACGTACTTTAGTGTAAATGAGGAGGTAAGGTAGTGGACAATCAACAAAGCTGCACGTTGATGCTGGGGGTGGTTGACGGATAAGAGACGAGAAAAACAACGGAAGGATCGACGCGTAATGATGGTCGCGAACGAGTCTTCCCACTCTCCAACGCAGCGAATATTAAAAATTACCACGGCTGTGGGCGTATGCGAAGATGGTTGTAGTCAAGGTGCAGGTGCAGCTGGATCGCGATGCTTAATCGCTTAGTTCGCCAGCCTTAGGGTGACGGCGACTGGCTCTTGCAGGTGGCGGAGGGCACGGCAGCACGAGGGCCAGCGGGAAGAAAACGAGGGGGAGCTTGGATTGTGGACTGGCGATGGAGCCAAGCAGGGCGCGAAAAGAAAAAGGAAGTGTAAGAGAAGTGAAAGCCAAACCCCGTTACAACTATACGAGAAGGGGGCTAAAATAAAGTAGAATCCACCAGCTCGAAAGAGTGATAGCGCAGGAGTCAAGGCCTCGATCCCAGTGGCGAGTTCTGGTAGGCTGGTAGCACAATCACCCTAAAAAAGCGACCGAGCGAAGATGGTTTGACTCGACCCGGCAGGACCAGGCTGGAGCAGGAAAGGCGCGTCTTAAAGCTTCGGCGGGCCTCGTTGTAATCTTTGGCACTCGCGCACCGCTGGCAAAGACGAGAGGGCAGAGCACCTCGTGGGATCCGAAATGGTGGAGCAGGACGTGGGCCTAAAGGAGTTGGAGCAAAGAATTCTATGGAGAGAGAATTCGAAGGGAAGAGACAGAGGTCAGACTCAGGACGGTATTACGGGAAAGGGGGGTTTGTATCGTACTGTCACAGAGGGGCCGCTTGGCGAGGCCGGATCTCATTGGCCAGTCGGGGCGGCGTGTTGTCGCTTTCTGGTGACGGCCCCCGTGCTGGCCCACTCTCCCCTCACTGTTCTCACTTTTCAAAGGCCAACCCGGCTAAGCTTTCCTTCTGGGATATTATGATTTTTTTATAGGGGATAATCCCAGTGGCAAAGGGACGAGTCATGCCCATGCCACCGGGTTCCTTGGATTTTCGGTGGTTATCGCGATTCCGACTGGGCGCAATCAACCGCCCAAGACATGAGGTTAAGAGAAAGTTGATAGACAATCGTGGTATGGATTTAGAGCTTGGATGGTCTACCCGCGATTTGGGCTTGGACGGTGCGGACTGCGCGCGTCCGTTGCGAGTCGGTCGTAAACCTAGCGCGATGCCAGCGCAACATAGCGCAACATCGTTGGTCGACCGCGTGGATTGGCCAAGTTAAAACGCAGGCTAGACGATAGACTATGGATGGCGTGCCCGAGAAACGGCTGGAACGGTACACCACTCCAGAAGGGAACAAGCGAGATAGTGCCGGGCTAGGCGAAAAGGGGCTGTAGCGCAGGTCGGCCCCGGGGGTTAGCTGCGCGTGGAGGCATGACAGAATATCAACCTTGTGCGCGCATCCATACACGTCGTCGGACTCATGGACTACGACAGAGTAGAGACTCAACAGATACTAATGGGGTACGGAGTCGGGAGGAGGATCCCCGTGATAGTGCTACGTAATAAGAGCGGTGATATCAGAATTATTTTTCATAATTATTATGGTAGAGGGGAAAAAATTTTTGCACCGCAAAAGTACTGATAGGCAAGCACCGAAGGCGGCTAATGCCGGTCATGGCTGATGGGGTTGGTGGAATTGGTGGAATTGGTGGAAAAGGAGGTCTGCAATGGTCACCTGTTGCTCGAGGCTTAATTGCCAATAATGGAGCGGGGATGGTTGCGACGGTGGGGAATTCCCACCCTTGGATTTGTCTTGGAATCGCACACATCCTATGCATCGTTCTCACCCTCACGGCTCTTGTCGTCCATCGAATTTAGCAGTTTGCGCTTGACGTTGAAGAAAGGGTCAAGATGTCGTAATACAGGCGCTCGACACCGGAGCCCTGCTATGCTCGTTCCGCACAAGTCAGGAACGCTCGCTGCAGTGGAGAATCGAAGACTGTTGGCCAATAATCGTACGAAGCGATGGGGCCATAGGCAAATTGACTTTCCGGTATTGCCAGTTACGGTTAGTAATATCAAACGCAATCAGACTTCAAGCTCCTGAATCATATCAACCTGTTGATCAGAGATAACTGGCCGAATTGATCCAGAGGCCCATTGAGTTCAGAGCTCTGGTTCCGCAAAGACCAGTTTTTTTATGGTAAGGGATCCTATTCGAGGGTGCGTACAAACCACGATATGAACAGCGGCCGCAGCTGAAAGCTCCCCGGTATCGCATGATAATATGACATGGGATATGAAAAAGCGGGGATTGTGGAGTCCCGTCGATATTGAAGCTGGGAAGTCTGAAGGTCGAAGACGGCCAGGCGCGAATCAGGGAGATCGGGGAACTTACATGCAGTCAAAACATGCTGAGTCTCTATCCTTGTCCAAAGTACCACTCCACTGGTACGTCTGCTGAGTCCTGTGTCCTGATCATGCCCGAGGCTTAAGAGGAATGGGTATCATCAGGTTCAGAGTCGGTACGGCTTGACGCGAGCTCGTTTTGATGATGCTACCTATTGATAGGAATGCCCCTAGCGATTGGCAGCTCCTAAACAAGTCACGGACTTTAAAGCACGGACATTATTTTTCTTGAGCCTCTTACTCCGTATGATTCGGTCTTCATGGGCAGTTTCTCACTCCCGGTGCCCACTACAATCGACTGCCAAGGAGTCGAGCGTTTGTGACAGATTCGGCAGCAAGGGAACCGCTCCGGCTTCTGGATGACTATCAGCTTTCGAGGCCCATCCATATTGACGGGTTGAACTCGCAAGTTGCAGCCTGGATTTTTGAAAAAAAAA
>QPHH01000005.1:797114-906482 GCA_003574815.1 Aspergillus spinulosporus | reverse complement strand
AAAAAAAAAAAAAAAAAAAAAAAAAAAAAAAAAAAAAAAAAAAAAAAAAAAAAAAAAAAAAAAAAAAAAAAAAAAAAGGCAATTTGCAACCGCAGCGCAGAAGGTCCCTCTGGCCCCCCTGGTCCCGGCCCGGCGCTGGGAGGACAATTCAGCTGCGTGGGTTGATATGCCTGGTGATTGGCAGTACCCCGCGCATCCCCACTATTTGAATATCGGTGAGGATTCCTTGCTGGAAACGAGCCTGAGACTGAGAGTGGGAGAACGAAAGCCGATGGATCCCATCGAAATAGCAGAGAAATCAGTGATTCACGGAGCGACCTTCCTCTGTACGGAGCGTAATTTTAAGAGCCGCCGTCATTTACTCTGATGTCGGAAGTCGGAAGTCGGAAGATATACGACATGCAAGAAGCATGAGAGGTGTCGCCGAACGACCACCAGTTCTTAACCCCTGCATAAAGGGGGCGATAATGCTGGCAGTCCGCACCTCATCAGCGTATGACAAGACTACAGTGCATTATCTCAGCTGCTCGAGGCTTAGCCCCTTTTCGCTTTTGCATTTTCTTTTTCTTTTCTTTTTTCTTTTTTTTTTTTTTTTTTGCCAGCAAACAGTTAGGTTGACTCTGCTTTGTACCACTGTATTCTGCGTATGTAACTATCCGTACTTCGTATACTTTATGCATAAGCTATTTGGTGCCGGAGATGATCCACGTGGGCACGACGGTCGTTGGCTGTCGCCTGCACCGGACCGCCTTAGTTATTCTCTAGCCAGCTATTGACATCTCTAGAGCGCACCTTGTTTTGACCCTAAATATATTTTGAACCTCGCATCGCCCGCCAATAACGGGTCGTCTTGCTGGCCAGCATTCAGGATACAGTTCGTGATTTTCAGATAGCCGCGCCTCGCACTGCATATCCGAATCCGTCTTCTACAGAGTATTTAATAGTATTTAATAGATCGCGTCGGTGTACTCCGTCCAGCGTGGTACTACTCTGACAGCAGAGCGATGGCACTCGAACGGGTGGCCCGGCCTCCAAACCCAGATCGAGCCATAACGGAATTTCGGCATGTCTCCGTCGTCATGGAAAGGCACCATTGGGATCAAATGTCACCTCAATTTATTCGAACTCCTGATGAGGATTTGGAAAAAAGAAACCTTGCCTCTCGCTTGCCCAGGGTTGGGTGCTGTTCAGGAGAGTTGCCTGTGATTGCAGACTTGTAGAGCCGTTCTATTGGTCAGCAATTCCCCGAGGGCGAGAATGCCAAGACCTCATGATTCGAGATCGCAACTGTTTCCGCCCCAATTAGGCAGGTACGTCGTTGGCAAAATGTCATATCGGGTCAGATGTCTCCGGGCTTGACTGATACTCGATAGACATTATTGAGTTGCGCAACCGACGAAGGAAATGCCAGATAACACCAGATCAACGCCAGCCCGGGACGGATAATTCCATCCTCGGCCCATGAACAGATACTGGACATTCTCTCAATCGTAATTGTCGAGTTCCATGCATATTCTACGGCAGCTCTAGCTGCGAGCGCCTCCCAACGCCGGAGCACTGCAGCAATCCTGAACTTGTTTTCCAGTCCCTCGTGATTACGGAGTATTCTGATTCTATTAGCAGCATGTCGCGACTATGAAAGCTAACAACACATACGCCTAACCCCTATCCATGCTAGTCTCAGTGTCTAGCGTCCCCTTCCCGAGCCACGGGCCAGATTTATTTCATGCTAACCGTTCCCAGCCAAGCGGCTTACCGTCTCGAAACCGGGTTCGGTTTTCTGTCATACACCTTTGATACCGCCTCGCTCTCCCGGCGATAAGGGTGTTATAAGGGTGTTCTAAGCGTGTAAGGGTGGACAAAAATAAAATACGCAGTTACGCGCGATGCACAAGGCCAACTTGGGATACAAGATGGAGTCGACTCCTCCTTCGGCCGGATTGACCTCGTCCAGTCCCACTCTCACTACGCCGTACGGTGCGGCTTTTCCGAGGCCTTACTCTTAGATTGCGATTCTCATCGGTGAGAGAGACTGAGGTTCGACTCGAGCTGGAGCTGCTGGACTGTGCTCCAGGTGATGGGACCCATGGTTTCTCCCTCTCGTCGTCGGCTCAAGTACGGCTGAATTCTCGTCTGCTCCACTACTGCAGCATTTAGATGGACTCCCCGCTCTCAGCCTCCTCGACTGGCTGGTTTTCTGGTTCACCTGTCTCACCTTGATCGCTGTATTGGGTCAACAAGACGATGGCTCGAGGGACTTGGTGCCTTGGTGCCTAGGGTGTCAATAATCGCCCGTATCGGTTATCAACCGGGTTGATATCCAGGTCCCAACTGGCTAGAGCAGTATACAACGCGAGCCAGCGTCAGGTCGAATTGTAAAGCGGAATGCCGATCTTCTTCCTTCCGTCCGGATGAGATGGAAGCAAGCCGTCATCGCCAACGGAGAATTATCTTCCGTGAGATCTTCTCGCCAGAACCATGATGGAAATTATCCGTCCAGCTCTGTTCCCCAAGCCAGTTGGGCTTGAGTACGTATATATGGCTATACCAGGAACGTTGAGATGGGCAAGAATCTCTACTCTGGTGCCCGGTAGCTTAGCTTTCTTGAAGACATCGAAATACGTATCAATCGACCTAAGCAATGCTCGCCGCAACGCTCATCCTAGCTTTCACGAGTGGCATTTCCCAAACCAGCGCCCTCCCTTCCAAACCAAGTACGCGGAGTAGACATGACTTTGACTGGGACTCGACCCGGCATCTGTCAGTACTGAGTCTTCCATTTCTCTGTGACCTGGCCCGGGTTCTGGAAATTCACAGATCATCGATTTGGAGGGCTGACTATATTTAAAACTCACTCAGTCTTGCTTTCGGGGACTCGTATACATTCGTCCAAGGAACTCACGGGTACCCAAACTACAGCTTTATTGGCGACCAGCTGAACTATGCATATGATGCACGAACACTCTTAACGGATGAGATCGTTCAGAATCAGGTCCGTCTGTTACCAGCCTAGCACCGCGCCCAGTTAGCTTAACGGTACGTGTATCTAGACAGGAACTTCAGCCGGCGGCCCCAACTGGGTTGAATTCCTCACAGGTTGCGGATTAAAGGAGGGCCTGACCTCGCCAATATCCTGCACGAAACAGCTATGGGACTTTGCGTTTGCAGGGGCGGGGGTTTCAGCTGAATAGTACGTTGCTCTATTACCTTATCTTGACATACATACCATGATCCTTGAGTCGGAGGACTAATGAACACACCTTATCCTTATAGCATCCCCTTGCACCATCCCTACACCATCTCCCTCGTTAACCAAATCAGGCAGTTCACAACCTACGGGCATCCAGTCCTTATATCCAGCTCCCAAGACCGATCACACAAAGCAACTCTATTCGCAGCACCCATCTTAGACCCAGCCTCAACCCTAACAGCCATTTGGATCGGAATCAACGACATCAACGACAGCGCGACAAACAGCTCCGTCTCCTCCTTTCCAGGCTTCTACAATACCCTCCTCTCAACAGCTTTCTCTGAACTGCAAACTTTGGTATCGTTGGGGTATAAAGATTATGTCCTCCTCAATCTACCGCCTTTGGACCGCACACCCGCGAACCAGGCACGGACGCTTCTCAACGAAACAGTCACGCCAAATGCAACGCAGGTAGATTGGTTTAATTCGGCAATCACATCGCAAGCCAGGCGCTTCAGGAGCCGGAATCCGGATACGAATGTCCTTGTCTTTGATGCGCATGGCGTTCTGAGTCATGTCCTCGATTTCCCGGACCAGTACGGGATAGCCAACACGACTGATTTCTGCCCTGGATATGACCAACCGGATATTGAGACAGAATATCAGGCATATGGGTGCCCAACATCCCTGGAGACGTATTTCTGGTTCAATTCGGGGCATATCACGAGTCGGGTCCATGAAATCCTAGCAGCGAGGTTGGGCGAGGCGCTGGAGAGGTGGAGGGGTTAGGACACTATACTGGCTGGGTTTATCCTTTGCTAGTGATGAGGTTCAGGTCAATGAGCCAAGAGGACCAGGAGAACAGAAGAATATTGCTGTACTTGTCTGATCTATATATATAACCTGTTTACTTTAAAATCGCACTTAGTTCAAAATTCCGTGAATCATGTCAAAGAGCTCAGACTACAGCATCATGCAGTGTCAATGTATGGAATATTGAATTGGCAAGCTACCTACTGGAAGCCAATCTTGTTCAGGCCGAGAATAACGACTTTTAAAGCAGAAAACAAAAAATTAACATGTATCCGTGTAAGTGCGTGAAATGACCACGGTTATCATCCCAGTCCGGAACCTGTAAAGCTCGAGTAAACACATAACGAGTCTATCGTGAGATTGACCAACGCCGCCCATATTGAGTTACGAAGAGATATCAAAGAACAACGGAAACGCGCAAGTCGAAAAGTGCAAAGAGGGTCGATCGTCTACCGTCGAATGTGGGGAGTACAAGCTCATGATTGCAGGGGGGCATTAATGGTCTACCAGCGACGGTTGTTACCGAGAGGCGCTGCGTTGGAGGCAGTGAAGTTACCACCGCGACCGCGACCGCCGCCACGACCACCCCAACGGCCATAACCACCACCATGGCCGCCGCCACCGCTGTAGCGGACCATCTCAGCGAGACGGGGGTCGATCTGCTGCTTGGCCTCAGAGAGAATAGTGACCAAGTCACGAGCCTGCTTAGCATCTGCAAGGCAACGTTAGCACGTACTGTGGAACAAGAATGCAGTGAGACTTACTGTCAGTGGTGAAGAAGGTAATGGCGGTACCCTTGGCACCCGCACGACCAGTTCGACCAATACGGTGAACGTAGTCCTCTGAGTTATTGGGGTAATCATAATTGATGACATGAGTAATGTCACGAACATCTTTAGACAGATTCAGGTTAGCAAACAGAGCATTAGTGCATGATAGCAGCGTGGCATGGAAGCCCTATTAGCCGTGTGAGACTAGATGCATCACTCTCTTCCACGGTCTTTCATCTCAAGATCCGTTAAAGGGTCAGTCCTTATGCTGGCAGATATCGGGCGGATATCCTTTGGTCCCGGAGCAACCTTGGAATGCAGCTTGACAGGCTGGAAGAGAAGCCACCGTGCTTCTCGACCAAGCAAGGTCCAAATAGATGAACACAAGTCAGAACAGAAGAATAAAAGAATCCTACGTGTCTGCTAAACTGCACTGTAAGTCCAAGGTTCTCTTGGCTTTGAGAACCATTTCAGAAGACCCGACATAGCCTGGACGAGTCAAGTATGCCAGCATGGGCACTAAGAGAGCTGAGCACTGTGCTGTTGTTGCACGACCTCAATTGGGCTAGGGTGCTTCAGGGAGGAAGATAAAAGGGAGAAGGGGGAGGAAGGGGGGAAGGGGAAGGGAAAATCGCGATCTTTTCATACCGATACCACGGGAAGCCACGTCAGTGGCCACCATGATTGGGCTCTTGCCTGTCTTGAACTCGTTCAGGACCCAATCTCTTTCTTGTTGTTGCTTGTCTCCGTGAATGGCTGAGAGAAGTTAGCAGGCTGTTTTTCTGTTCATGTAAGAAAAAAAGGTACTCACAAAGTGCTGGCCATCCGTCCTGACGGAGGAAACGCGTAATTTCGTCGGCAATGCGCTTGGTACCAGTAAAAACGAGACACTTGTTGCTGCGGTTCTCCATGATCTTTTCCAGATGCTTGATCATGCGATCACGCTTCTCAAATTCTGAGATAACTTCGACAATCTGAGTGATCCGGTGGTTGGCGGACAAGTCCATGGAACCAATGTTGACTTGGATGTAGTTGTTGAGGAAATCGCTAGCGAGCTGACGGACCTCCTTGGGCCAGGTAGCTGACCACATGCAAGTCTGACGGTCAGGGCGAATTTGAGAAATGATCTTGCGAATTTGGGGCTCGAAACCCATGTCCAACATGCGGTCGGCCTCGTCAAGAACGAGGTAAGTAACTCGGCGAAGGTTGGTGCGGCCAGCTTCGAGCATGTCAATAAGACGACCGGGAGTGGCAATGCAGACCTCAACACCGCGAGAAAGATCGCGGATCTGAGGACCCTTGGGGACACCACCGTATACACAAGTGTTCCTAATGCGAGACGATTTTCCAAACTTGCTGATTTCAGCCTGGATCTGGACCGCCAATTCACGGGTAGGAGCGAGAATAAGAACAATGGGACCATCTCCAGGAGCTAGGAGAGGCTGAGCGTTGATGTGAACAATAGCGGGGAGACAGTACGATAAGGTCTTTCCGGAGCCGGTCTCGGCAATACCAACGACATCACGACCGGAGAGAGCCATAGGCCAACCCTGAGACTGGATAGCCGTTGGCTTCTCGAATCCCTGAGCCTTAACTTCGCTCAGCACGTATTGGGGGAAACCGGCCTCATCGAAGGTCTCGACAGGACGAGGGACATCCCTTCCCTGAACAGTCATCTCGCACTTCTTGCGG
Organism: Aspergillus spinulosporus; assembly: GCA_003574815.1. Taxonomy (NCBI): domain Eukaryota; kingdom Fungi; phylum Ascomycota; class Eurotiomycetes; order Eurotiales; family Aspergillaceae; genus Aspergillus; species Aspergillus spinulosporus. Next base: position 900,017 of record QPHH01000005.1, on the reverse strand, counting down.
AATTCGTCGACTTCACGCTGGGACCGAGCGGTCACATCGGGGTGCTCCTTGTAAAAGGATTTCTCGAATTTCGGGAGTGTGTCGAGGTCTACCAAAAAAAAAAATCAACATTCGTCCTTGTAACAAAATGATGATGAACTGAACTTACCCCATTCCTGCTTCTTCAGACCGGAACCTAAGTTGCCCATGCGGTCACCGCCAGCACCGGCACCGGCACCACCACCGCCGCGTCCGTAACCGCCACCGCCGTAACCACCACCGCCGTAGCCACCTCCATAGCCACCTCCACCACCGTAACCGCCGCCGCGACCTCCATAGCCGCCTCCATGGCCGTTAGAGTAACCGTTTGAGTAGCCGCCGCCACCGCCGGAGCTGAAATAATGACGTTAGTGTGTTTTCTAAGAAAACAAATTCGATGTGTAACTTAAATGCTGATGGCTAGAATCGTTGAAACCGGTGGCTTTTCAACAAAGCTTCGGCTCAAAACAAGGCTTAAACGAGATAGGAGAGCGCAACTTGCAGCAGCATCACAATGTTGCCCAACCAGTCTCTAGCCTTTTATGTTGAAAGGTGACAAAAATAGTGTGTCAACTTACCGATAGGAATCGCGCTGGTAGCCACCGCTGCCGCCGTAGGAAGACATGGTGAATGAGAGAAAGTTGTGTTGCGTTATTGGTATAAAGGGATCCTTAACTTGAGAATCGGAGGCAACACAGATATAAAAGAAAGAGAAATTAAAATGAAGAAAAAAGACAAGGGGTTGAGAGAGAGAAAGGTGAAGATTTGAGGATAAGAGGAAGAGGGAGAGGAGGAAAAATAAGGGAAGGCGCTGAGGCAACGTTTGTTCCTGGTTGGGATTAGTGCAGGAGAAAATTGGAAAATCTCGACACCGCCGCTGTTATGTAAGCTGTACCAGTGGCCAATGGCCAATGATGACTAGTGCAGGTGGCCAATGGTGGCTACCACAAAATTTCAATAAACTAGGCTTTCAGTGAGGTAGGTAATAGGTTGTTTGAAGAGAGCTCAATGCTATGAGTCGGTCTTGTTTCCATTCGCCGCACTTCGTCTGTTATCAACCTGGGCAGCATGAGTTAGGTCTACCCGACATACAAGTGTGAACATTCACTCTACATAATAGAGCCTAAAGTATCTGGAAGTGAACTGGATCTATATACAAACCATGGCACGGAGTCAAGCTATATGTACATCAGCTGTGTCCAGCGCCTAGCCCCATGTCCCAAAACATGATCTCCAACTCAGTTGCCCTGATGAAGATCTTGATCAACTCCTCCATCCGGGATGGCGAGACCTTCCTCATATGAGTTTCGAGTAGCTCTGGGAAACCGTCAGTCGCAAGCTGAACAAATATTCGCGCATTTGAACCGAGTGTTTCTTACCGGAGCCTAGGCGAACGGCCTCGGTGTAATCCTCTGCAACATAGTTCTCTATCCACTTCCAATATCGGTTGCCCTCCCGAAGGGTCTTTTCATCCGCGTGTAGCCTCTGCGCAATTGCCCCATATCCTATCAGACACGGAGCTAGGGCGACCTGTAGTGCAAGCCAGTCTTCCGATTGGCCTACGTCGAGAATGTATCTGCTGTACGCCGTGCAAGCTAATAATGGTGCAGTTAGATATTGAGACTTGAATGTAGAGAGATACTAGAAAGAGTCACCTACCTGTCGTCTCTGGAAGCTTCTCCATCTCTTCTTTGGATAGTCCAAAAGACGCGCAGTAATCGATATGCAGCGCGGTTTCTTGTTGAATGTGGAGAACAATTTTCGCAGACTGTATAAGCCAGGTTATCAGTAGGCGAAGCATAGGACTGACGTCTTAGGAACTTACCGCAGCTATTGATTCCATGTCCTTTGCCTTATAGGACGCAAGTGCGTTGCTCCGAGCGAACTGGACCTGGTACATAGGTTAGATCGTCAACGGTGAGTGGAAAAATGACGTGAAAAAGTGACGCATACAAGGTACAAGTAATCCTGAACCAGGTATTCCTTAAAACGTTCAACGGGAAGTGTACCGCTGCCCAGGCCTAAGACGAATTCATGCTCTGTAAATCGCTTCCATACCGATTGTACGTCGGGCCGATCTAGAACGTACTCTAGGAAGCGCCCTCTGTAGACAAGTTAGCGGACGTGCAACAGCAATTCACAATGAGCGAGCGGGGAAGCATACGGCGCGAAGGGCAGGCTGTACAGGGAGTGAAAATGGTTAATGGGACCGCTTCCCTTTCCGATGTCATAGCTGGTCTTGATTCCTGCTTCAACAAAACGGACACCATTGCGCACGGCTCTCTTCAAGTCCTTCCCAAGCGCGAGATTCGCCGCTATGGCAGATGCAAGAGAGCACCCAGTGCCGTGGGTATTTTTAGAAACCAGATACTCCGTCTCGAATTGAGTTACCTCCTCTCCGTCGTATAAAATATCAATGACCCGCGAGGCGTCGTCTGATCCTTTGGCGGTTTTGTAATCTGTCGTGAGTGGCAGATGCCCGCCTTTCAACAGAACAGCTCGAGGCCCCAGTGCAGCAACTCGTTTTGCGAGATCTATGAGCCCTTGGAGGTCCTCCGGATTGGTAGGCTCTTGACCAGCATCTTTCAGCAGAAGTTGTGCTTCTGGGATGTTTGGTGTAAGAACAGTTGTCAGAGGCAGCAATTTCGTACGCAGACCCTGAACTGCGGCTTCAGGCAATAGCTGTGAGCCGCTGGTAGAGATCATCACCTATTTTCTACTGAGTCAGACATTGTTAGAGTATTCAAGGCAAGTGCAATACCGGATCTAAGACCACAGACGGAATCTGATACGACGTGAGTGCATCCGCAATAACGTCGATAGTCTTTGCGGACGAGAGCATTCCTTCGAGAGATTAGTACCCATTGGCGAAAGGCCGCGACAGCGCTATTCATAGAAGAGAGAGTATGGCCCCATACCGAGCTTGACAACGTCCGCCCCGACATCATCAAGGCCCGCTTTGATTTGTTTCCCGACGAAGTCTGCCGGTACCACAAAAATGTCTTGCACTCCAAGGGTGTTCTGCGCGGTCAAGCCGGTAGTTGCTGTAAGAGCATAGCATCCATGGGCAGTCAGGACTCTCTGGTCAGCCTCCAGTCCACTAACCCCGGGGAAGGTGCATTAGCAGGCGATCTGGAGGGGCAATGAGGGGACTGTGTGCCATACGCGCCGCCAGAACTATCGGATCCCGCAATGACGAGAACTCGCCCGACTGACATGACTAAGAGATATCTTTGGGCTCAGGGACAAGCTCAAGTTGAGACCTAGGCCAAAGCACTTTCTGCTTAGGTTGTCGCTTACACCGACGAGTTCGTGGGGGAGAAGCCGAAGATGAAATGCATCTGGTGGAGACTCGCCAGAAAGGGCTTAGCTAATTTGACGGGATATATTATATAACTCCATACACTGTAGGTACAACACAAGACCAACTCTCTACCTACCCTCGTTTTGCTTTTCTACCATCTTTGACCACATAGCTCATCTATCGATCTTTCCTTGCCGATTATTTCTCGCTCTCATCGGTCTACGTTTAGCACTCGCGGTCTTTAAACCGGATACATTCCATGTTCATCGTTCCCTCGTCTACATCATGAGTGAAGCCACAGACAAGACGGCAATGGGCCTGCTTCCATTGTAGCGTTTGGGGCTTTCATAAGCCATTGATGACCTGAATTTGACCGAAACGCTGAGCTCAGATAGTCGCACTCTGTCAGGATGCCCACAGAACGGAGGAGAGCACGCTGATCACTATTCTCACACAGAACATTGCCAGAATGATCAGATCATTCCTGTGGGAGACATATATTCGAAACCATACGTGTATTAATCGTGTATGGCCCCAAAATACACCAGGAAAGCCCTCTAGTCACTTACTTTTCCATATGCTTCGAGATTCATTAGGGCTCGTTCAACGTTAACAACCTTACCTGTGATGAATCGTCTAACATATAGATAGCTTCCCCTTCATAAAAAACAAGGCTGAAATTATTCTTACATAATTTGCAGAAATCCCAATGCAAGAACCATGACCTTGGGCAACAACGATACTAGATTCTTAGCAGGTGGCCGGGATATTCTTCCCCAAATGCTTGAAGCTCGTCCGGATACCGGGACACACCATTACGAACGAGGCGAGTAACATCCATCGTAAGAAATACAGTATTCGGTCGAAATCATGTTAATTAGTTAAGCAATCTCATTCCATCATTCAAAAATAACAGCCAAAAAGCAAAGCGCCCGTACAAACTTGAAACAATGCATCATCTATGCGTGCAAGACAAAGAAGAAGCCCTAGCCATCCATCCATCCATCCATCGATCGTCGACAAAACAGCAAACTATATACAAGACAAACCCAACTCAAGGCTAGCTGGAAAGCCTAAGCCAACATAAACCTAAACAGCGTATCCATCTCAACCCATTGCCTTCCACACTTCTTCAAGTAGGCATCGACAACCCCCTTCACCGTCCCAAAGCGTACCCGATTGAACTCCACCAACGCTGCAATGCTGTCCTTCTTCTCCTCATCGCTCTCTTTCTCTGCCGCAGCCCGCGCCTTATCAACATCCCATAGGCTGGCGAAGTATAATAGCTGGTTGTACATCTGCTTCTCGGAATACTCGTACGCCATGCGTCCCAGGCACCCTTCTGCCTGCCCGCGCGGACCAAGACAGCGGTGTCCGTACACGCTGATTTGGCGTGTTCGGTTGCCGCAGGTTGATTCGTCGCAGACAAGCCATCCCTCGTAGTATTTTGAGGTCTGGGCGCGGATTTGAGACTCGAGCTGGGCGATGATGGTGAGAGTTGAGAAGGGGTTTCCACAAGAAGAGTTAGGGCACACCACGCCTGTAGGTTTACACATGTGCATTGAGGCCGCGAGCCCCTCAAAGACGGAGCGTTCCTTGCAGCGGCGGCAGGTGAGGGTAAGTCTGGCAGCGGATTCGAAGCGGACAGAGTCAGGAATCTGGGATTCTAGCGGGAAGATCTCGGTATTTTGGGTGTTGTTTGTGGTGGATGTGTTTATTTGGTATTTTCGGACATCAAGGCCTAGGCATTCGGCTAGGCGGACGGCGTCAGTGCCGGGGATAGGGGCGCAAAGACGTTCGATGGGTGGGAATATTTGTTTGAGGAGGTAGAACTCAATGTCGGGTTTGAGGCCTGAGTCGGGCTTAATTACGTCTTGGAGGGTGTAAGAGCGTTTGGCTGGGGGAAGAGAAGAGGTTTCTGAGTCGCCAGATGTGACAATGTAAGAAATCACATCGTTGGGTCGGACTGTCTTGCCTCGGGCTAGTTCTCGCAATGCAACCTGTGCTGGAGGCATCGTTTCCTTGTTAGGATACTCTTCCGGGCGTTTGGATAATTTCTGACTAGGTCAGCGAGTGCTCAGAAGTAAGAAAGGAGCAGGCGTACCGTGTAGATCACGTATTTTTGAACAGGAATAGTAAACTCCCTCATCTTGCCTGCTAGGTCACGCAAATAATCGTGAACACGATTCAGCACAAGCTCCTGGTCCTCTCCGGAAAGGATTTCATTCAAGAGACGCTGTGAAGCCTCCTTGGAAAGCGCACAGTACTCACGCCTCTTCATATCGAGACCCTTGACTTCGAGCTTGTCAACGTATTTACCGTCCACTTCGGTCATATTGATGGCAGCGTACTTCTTCTTGGCGTGCAGGAGAAGACGGCGGAAGATGTTATCAATGTCGATTTCCAGCAGCTTATACCGTTCGTTCACGGCAGCTTTAAGCTCCTCCCCGACCTTGAGTGCATCACTGATAGTGTCCATGTTGGTGTTAATCATGACGGAGTCAGTATCACCGTATATGACCTTCAGCTGTTTGCTCTCTACTAGCTCCTTGGTGCTTCGCAGAATCTCACGACCTTTGAACGTCGTGAGCATGGCTAGGGGACGAGCATAGAAGCGACTTTGCGTGTATCCAAGACATCCGTACATAGAGTTGGCGGTAAGCTTGAAGGCCAACTGCTTTGTGTCCCACAAGGCGAGCTGTTCGGGCGTCGCGCGTTTATCCTTCATCAGCTTCTTGACCTCTCGTCGACGACTGACAAGAGTTGCAATGAGACGAGGTAGGATACCCTGCTCCGTATCGGACGCAGGAACTTCGGGCACCTTCTCGTCGTTCTCATTCTCGGCCTGGAGATGTTAGCTTTGAGCAAAAATTAGCATGGAAATAACATACCGAGGATGTGCGATCCACCGTTGTGAAGCAGATATTGTATTCTTGAATGATACTGGGGTACAAGCTGTTAAAATCCATGACAAGAACGTATCTGTCATATAGACCCCTCTCAGGCTCGAAAACGAGACCACCTTTATACTTGTCCTTCTTCTTCTTATCCGTGGCATCGTCCTCGTCCCCTTCTTGGGCGTTTTCTTCCGCCTTCTGCAACTTAGACGAATATTTGTCTGGGCAGATGTACTTGTTTTTGTAAAACTCATGCAGCAGAATGTACTCGTTACGCTCAGCGCGAGTACCACTTAGTGTTCTAGCCCAAGAATTGCCGGCAATGTTCGTGAGGACCTTGGTCAAGGACAACATCTGAAGCTTCAGTACTAAGGCAGCAATGAAGTAGGTATCAGTATCGCAATGGGTAACGAAATTGACAAGCCCATCTTTCGAGGTTGCCCAAGTCTTGAGTGCCGCTTCGATGTCTATGTCTTGCCGCCCGTTGCCAGACCCAAGGTAAAGATCGCACATTTCCGTCAAACTCCAGGATTGACATTTCATCATAAGCGACTACCAGCGTTAGTGATTTTCTAGATAAATGATGAGGGTCCTTACCTTGCCCATATCGTTAGCCACATCGCAAACCAATCTTCCCGCTACTAAGTGTCGCTCAGTGAAGAAACCACCGCCCTTGTTGAAGTTCTTAGGCCACTCTCCACGCTTGAGTCGTCCAAGGCGATGCCACCCAGGGGTCTTCTTCTCTTTGAGCCTGCTGAGCAAGATACTGAGGTCGACTTCCTGGAGCTGATGCCCCATCAGGACATCCGGATCCATTCTTTCGAACAGAGCCAAAAATTTACTAAGCAACATTTGCTCACTCTTCTCTAGCATGTACGTGCCCCGTTGCTTCCGGATTTCTGCCTCAAAGTTCACAGGATACGACGAACCAGCCGGCCGCATCACAGTGAACGTCTTGCAAGGAAGCTTCTCTGGAGGAGTAGTCTCGGTGAGAGAGATGTTCTCGTAAACCCTAGCGCTGGCGACTAAGATCTCCTGCTTGTTCTCTTTTACATTGAGCTGCGTTCGGAAAGCAAGACTGATCAAGGTGAGAGTTGGTGGGTCGAGGTTTTCAGAATCCGGGACTGGGCTGATAAGGCCAGGCTTCGAGGTCTGACATTCAAACTTACACCACGAAGCATTGTTGACGGCGGAGAAATCTGCTTCTTCGATTTTGAGCCAGCACGGGCCCATGATGTTCTTCCAGAGAACAAACTGCTCGAATAATGAGGTGTTTGTGCCGAAAACATGAGAAAAGGTTTCTCCCTTGGTGTCCATGGGTAGCGCTGGTTTGTCGTAAGGATAGAGTAGCTTCAAATACTCAGTTTCCTTTGGTATACCAGGCATCTCAAAGGCGTACTTGCGGGTGCATTCTTTGATCTTGTGCATGCCCACTCTAAGTCTCGACATCATCTGGTCGACTTCATGGTAAACGGCTTCCATATCCACCTCTTCGTCTGTCTCCCGGCCGCCCTTGTGTCTGTACTCACGCGGAAGGAAGTAAAGCTTGCGGAGGATGTTGTCGACCTTGACAAATGCACTTGCGTAGGACCCGTTCTGCTTGTTCTTCACTTTTCCGAATAAGCAAAGACTGCCGTTAACCTCCGTATAGTCGAGCCAAAAGAAGCGCAGACTCCCGTCTTGCTCAGCCACATCCTGGGGCCGTAACTTTCCAAAGGCACGTGTCTCAGTTGACGCTGGACTGTTGAGCACATTCAACTTGTTGCGCACATCGTTCCACGAAGCATTAACATCCGCTGCAGACTTAACTGGAGAAGAACTGGCGGGAGTCGCATAAGGCTGCTTTTTGATTTTGGGCGGAGGCCTGCTGCCAGAAATGTTGACACTTGGTGCCTTGGCTTCGTCATGACCGGTAGCTTGGACGACCTCCATCATATCGTCATCGTCATCTTCGGGCTCTTCCTTTATGGGGACTGCGCTTCTCCTCTCGACCGCTTTCGTAACAGGTGAGGATGGCATCGAGTCGCTCATTGGAATATCGTCATTTGTGTCAAGAGGGCCGTCCTCGTTATCCATGTCCAGAGCCGGCTCTTGGGCAACCGGGGAAACTGGACCAGTATTTTCGTCTTTAATCGCAGGCTTCGGTGTACGCGTCTTTTCAGAGAGCGGAGGAGACAGGATGCGGACTTTGCGCCGCGTTTCCGACTTAACGGCGTTGTGCTTGGGAACCGTGTTGGAGACTACATTGTTGTCAACCTCGCCCAGTAGGTCCGCGAGAAAGGCATCATCTTCCGCAGTAGCAACTGGCTGAAAGCGTACAAGTTAGCCCAGCGACCACCAACCATCCTTGCTCAAGTAACCCTCGCTCACCTTGGGTTTCGGAGCCGGCGCCGCAGCTCCACTACTGAAGTATTTTGAGATCCCATTATTGATCTTCTCCTTCCGTTGCTTCTCTTCCTCGCGCTTACGTTTAGCAGCTTTCCCCCTAGCTGGTAATTCGTCATCGCTTTCATCACTGTATTGTCCCGTTTGTTCGTTCCAGACTTCTCGACCGTCGTCTGCATATCCCTCGCCATTATCGTCGACAACGAAGTCGTCCTCTTCGAGTCGGTTGCGGATGATTTTCTTGTAGCCGTCATCATCGACTTCCTCAAAAATATCTCCCTGTTCCTCGATCTCGTATGTTGACAGACGCTTCTTTCCAGCGGCACGGAGAGCGCGGAGCTCGGCCAACTTCGCGCGGGCTGAAGCCATTGTGGGTTAAAATTCAGCCTGGCAATTATTCCATAAAAACGATGGGCATAAAATGTGATATTCTGAAGTGAAATATATTCAGTGGATAACGCACTGGCTGACAATTGTTTTGACGAAGGATGCTTAGAGGCTCACTCGGCAAATCGTGACGCGGGATGGGGAGAAGCGCGTTCTCGACGCGGTGGACGCGACGCCCGCAGCAACTCCGCCAATCCCGTTAATTAGTATACTCCACATTTCTAAATTACTTAGAACTGACAATTTGAAGAACTCAAAATGACATTCAGATTCGCTTGCCTACGCCAATACCGTGCTCAAGCCATCCATATCTGAAGCCCCTCATCTCCAGCATGTCTCTAGTCCGACGATTCAATCTCAGAATCTGGATCGCTGAACTCCTCTGCAACCTTGTCAGTATAACTTCCTTTCACTGCGCGCAGACGACTGTAATGAATCGCACCTTGAGCTAGGCCAAAATCAAACGAGCCTTCCAGACTTCCTGCCAAAATGTCGCGAATTATTCCCTGCGTCTCGTCCGGGAATTCAGCAGCAGATGTCGCGTTAAGAATGGACAGACTCAGCCCATGATTCCCAGGACCAAGTTGCGATATGAAGTTGATGACCCCGTCCGCTGTGAAGTTGCTAAGGGCGTATATGGCCAGGCTCTTGAGTTGTGACAGACACGAGAAAGTGGGCCAGATAGAGTCGTTGAATGCCTCGCCGCTGATCCAGAGTCGTTCGAGACTGGGGAGGGACATGGTGAGTTCCCCAGCTTGCTCCATGGTGAAGAAGTCGGACACATCTTTGAGTTCAAGTTCGCGAAGCTCGTGGAGGGCGCCTACACTCTCGACTAGTAGGTTGTTCTGGCCGGGATCTGGACTTCCTTCGCCGCGAAGGTAGAGATATTGCAGGGATCTGTGATTTTTAAGGTCGTAAAGGAATCTGAAGCCGTCGTGTAACTTGAAGCCGGCAAAGGATAAGCTTGTGAGGTGGATGTTGTCGTTCATTAATGCCTTGCTTAGCAGTCTGGAATCGTCCATAAACCTTCTGACTTCGAGACGCTTCAACTTTGCGCAGGTCCCAATCCAGTCAGCCACTTCATCTAGAGTTGCGTAGAATGGCTCGTCCCATGCGGCCGGCGCTGAATCCGTCAGGCTTAGAACCTCTAACTTGGGCAACGGGCCCAATGAGGCTAGTTCGTGTATGGTATCAATGTTGAGACTGGTCAATTTCAACTCCGTCAAGGAGTCCTTTTGTGTGCCTAATGCTCTCATTGAACGGGGACCTAGATGAGAAAAGCTAAGCACTTCGAAGTATTCTAGTGAGTTGGGCTGCAGCGCATTGAACAACTCCTCTGCCTCTATTTCTGCGTTCCCGGGCGGTTTATCTTGCCTGAATCGACGTTAGTGCTAGACTCCAACGGTATATGAAATCGTACCATATGTAGATCCGGAGCTGTCTGAAATCAGGGCAGTGCTCACGGATCTTCTCGCCAGCTTGCTGCGAGAGTGTACTTCCAGACCAAACGGTCAGGCTTTGTAGTTGAGGTGAGGCCTCAATCCATTCGTTTAATACCACGGGGGCAACTGTTGTTCATCAGATGGGCAACACGTTGACGACTGATACACATACCGTCGCAAGACATTCCTCGTATCATGGAGTTTTTGTTGACAATGACTTCGAGGGATAAGTAAGAGCCAGCAGAAAAAAACATCATTAGTTATAAAATGAGGACCGACCTGACCCAAGCTTCCTTTTAATCCACTCATTATCGATCGCAGTAGTCTGCACACGCCGCCGCTTATTTCCATCTTTAAGATGCTCATGAGAGACAAATTCGAGAAGTTCCCGTGTAAAGAATTGTCTATTAACGATCAGAAAAATGCACCCAATGAGAAGAATACATACTCCTTGACAGTCGATCCAGAGCCCAGCAGATTCCCTAGATCGTCTAAATCCAAATACCGAATATAGCTGTAGTAAGGCAGATAGGTCAAATCCAGCGTTGAGAGAACAATAGATCGCCAGAGCGTAATCCATTTCCTCAGCGTCGAATTATGCTCCTCCTTCGCGCCTGAATAGACCGGTTTTCGAGTTTGGGCTCTCAACTGTTCGTCCTCGGTGCCTCCGCCTCTCAAGGGTGAGGCGTCATAGATCCTGCCGGTGTAAGTATGGATCTTCCACGGGTGAATCCGACTTCACTGGATCTACTCTCACCGATATAAGGCAGAAAGCGCATGCTTGGTAAAAAGTTTCGATGAGAGTGCACATTGATATAAGCTGTTGTAGTCCTTTTCGTCTCCCAGGTAGTCCAGGACCATAAAGAGAATCTCACTGGGCAGTGTCGCAGCCATTTCAGCGACAGTTCGACCACACACCTAGCAGGTCTCTATGTGAAGAATGAATCTAACTGTCATTTCATGAGATTTAGATCAGAACAAGGAAATGATAGCATACGAAGGTGACGTGAGGTTGCAGCTGGAGCCTCTCAGTTCATTACATCCTCGGCGCTGCTTATGTAACCACGCGTCTTGGAGCCTGTTCCTGGATCAACAACTTTATCTTTTTGCAACGACCAAAGGCAGAAAGGTGATACGATACTGGAAAATATTCTAAGGTCTAGGAGAGCTTTATCTCAGTGTAACAACAGCCACGAATTTGGAGTAGCCGGGAATTGCTGGTCGAACCCATGACGACTCTATCCTTCTCGCTCCTCCCCGAGGCCTTGTCCCAACTACACGATGCCTTAGGATGCCTAGCAAAATACAGTGATACCGTCGGCATTGAAGCCGAATATGACTTGGTGCGTTCGCTAGGACGATAGAGATAGATCAACAATTCTGACCATGGTCTCAGCTTCGTCTGAGCGCGCTCAACTCCAGCAAGACTGCATACTCATCCTTTGCGTTTGAAGCCCACAATTTCTTCGAAACATACGAATTCAGCATGAGCGGCAATAACAGTGGGCCTCGGAAGTTTAGCTGCGAAGTATATTTGAAGGTGCGGGTTCCGATTTTATTTTTGAGTTCCTGTGCTAAGAGCGTGCAGGCGTTGCTCTCTGTCTTTGTTGGGAGGACAAGTCGACGAGATAGAGACACTGCGGTTGAACGCTGCGAGTTTGAGGTTCATGAAGATCCAGACGTGCCTGAATGCCGTCTTGTTATTCGGATGATATGCGGACTTGGTTAGTACCCTCGTCGATTATCTGGTTCGTCGCTTACAGTGTCAGGTGTGATCAAATCATACAAGCTCACTTACGAGTCAACGACAATCCAACATGCCATCTTTGACCGATCACAATCAACTAATGAGTGGACTGTTGAGCCGATCTTCCTAAAAGAGATAGCCGCGCATTTCAGTCCGTCGGCGGAGCAGTTGGATATCTATTCAGAGAATTCCAAGGTGATTTTCACTAGCTTTACGACTAAAATCACAGACGGGAAGGGTTCGTCTATCGAGGATTTCCTCTCTACTTAGATTGTACTAATTCTAGTCTAGACACCCTCCGACAACCGGTGCACACATCAGTTGCCGTTGACAAAACAGATTTTGAAAACTACCTCGCAGACGACGGCGTCCATGTCGCTCTCAGCCTAAAGGACTTCAAAGCGGTGATATCCCACGCCGAAACGGCCAGAGTCCTGATGACCGCACGATACACCCGTCCATGCCGACCTCTGCAACTCGCATACGAATTTGACGGCATCAGAGCAGAATTCACCCTAATGACAACCGGCGAAGCAGGCCCAGAGGATCTTCCAAGTTCCGCAAGGGCTGTCCGGGAGCTCTCAGCCAGACAAACGCCTGCTCCTCGGCCTGCGCCTGTACAAGCTCCTCCTCAAACAAGTAACAGCAACTCAGGCAATGCGAGACAGACAGCTCCGCCCCGTGGCAGACCTATCCGCCCTCTTACAGGGACATCCACGCGAGGCACGCAACAAGACACACAGGCTACAGCTGCGACACAACAGGCGCCGTCCACTAAATTTGATAGTCTCTTTGTACCGGCGGATGATGATAGGCAGTGGGATGTCGCTGAGGACGAGGAGGCGGAGGCAGAGGATATGCTCGGTTGGGATGCAACTGCTGATCCAGTATGATTCATCTCTCGCTTTCATGGGCAGTGTTCTCTAACAGCAGCAGGGCAATCCTGAGAGTCTGGGACCGCTTTTGCGAGATATCGGGCCGAATCTGGGCGATAGCGACCAGATGGACCTGGGCAACGACGAGATGGGAATTCCGCCGACGCAACGGATGTCCCAGGTAAGTAACACCCGCATTGTAACTGCGTTCATACTGATAGCCTTAGCTGCACGGCCTCGGACTTTTTGACTAAGATTATCGTTCCGATTATCACTTCTCACACCAAAATGTGCTTGCGCCACTCAAGCCGCAATAATCCAACTCGTCGCACAGCCCGCACCAACTCCAACGACCTCGACCCCCTCAGGCAGCGGAATTCGAGCGCAAACGCCTTTAACATCCCCCCTCGCATCCGTTTCAGGCCCGCAATTGCCGTGCTCACCCCATCCAAACGCCACAACGCGGCAACCACGATCATTGTCCAGCAATGCAAGACAATGCTCACTTCCCACGGCCACTTCTCGTGCCTTACGCAGGTCTCCCGGCGGCAACTGGCCCCGGTCATTGCGTCCCCAGGCATAGATAGACTGGTCTTTTTGATGTACATAGACACCATGCCAGCTAGCATGTATACGCAAATACCCCTTCACACTTTCAATCGCCGGGATCCCTGTTTGAATCCCCCACTTATCCTTCTCCCCTGGAGATCCTGAGCCAGGTCCGAGAACAGCAAACTGACCCTTCTTCTTATCACCGCATAAGACTGTAAACTCCCGCCCACAGACGGCGTCAAAGACCGCGAAATTTACGCCCATACCTTCCAGGTCAATCTGTCTCGGCTCCCATACAACCTTCTCACTTATCAATTTAGCACCGAGCTGTCCCTTCCTTGCGGCGCCCCATCCATACACGGATCCATCCGAACAAACAGCAACGACGTGTCCCATCCCGCCGGCAACGGACAGAACCTTCGCGTTCCGTGGCGGGAAATCAGGGACTCTGGCACCAGCAGTTTGAGCCTCGGTCACCCCAGCACCGAGACCAAGTTCCCCCTTTGTCCCCGATCCAAGGACAAAAACTGCGTCACCACGACCGTCTTGACTATCGCTGGCGGTAGAGACAACCAAGACACTAGCATCCCACGTCGCAGCCACACTCTTGAAGAGCCCATACTCGGTCCCGGTTTCTGGATCGGTGACAAAAACCCGCTTGAAGACGGATTGTCTGCCTCCCGCAATGTAGACCCGGCCATCGTCTAATAGGATAAGGGTGTGATTCCCACCCGCTACTATCCGAGAGACATTATCATTAGTGTTCTGCTTAGGTGCCCCAGAATCAAAGCTATGATAGGAGAATTCATCTTTGAAGATGCATCTCTCCGGCGTGGAGACGTCCTCCTCATGCCCGATGCCCAACTGGCCTGAGCCGTTGGAACCGAATGCGAAGAGTATTGGGGTCATCCTTTTCTGCCCAGATAGAGATAGAATCGACTGCTAGCTGTACTGGAAGGGAAATATTTTGAACAGGCCATGTAATGTTTGTTCATTACAATATCACCAAAGTATGAATGCGGTGTTGATCCTGAGATGGTTGTAGACCGCCTAGGCTTTGTCCTTACGAGAGTAGCCTAGCGCTCTTATAAAAACGGCAGAATAAAATATCCGTATCAGGGTTAGCGAGTGGGGCGACGGAGCCAGATTTCACTGGTCAGGGTCCACCTTCCAGCGCTTCCAGAATCCAGACGGAAGCCTCGGCTATGTGAGATCTGTTGGAAATTGAGATCTGGATTCGAGGTGAGTCCTGACCAACCTCCGACTATCTGCGATAATGGAGCCATGGAGTCGCGAGATGGGATGCTAAAAATCTAGATAGGAGACATGAAGCCAATTGTGCTGAAGGGTCCGATAGACTGCTTGCATTAAATGATCGTGAGGCTCGATTATCTATGTACTAGGGTATGTATGTAAAGCAATTCCGCTTGCTCATGAATGCTGAATTCATGCAAGACCGAAAAAATAAACAAGAAAAAACAAATAGATTGCCATGTCTGGATTTGACTGCCTGAAACTCCAACGAAGGGTATTAGAGATGATTTTTTTTCTGATTATTTCGTGATTATTTTTCCTGCGCAGAGTTCTCTGTGGAATCATCCGACCGCTCAGCGGGAGGAAGAGCAAAGTCGTCGCCTTTGGCGGGTTTGGCTTCCATTCCGCGGAACATCGGGCTTGTGCGATAGAAATAGTTGTTGACGTGGCCGGACAAGAGCTCTTCGTCGGCGTCTTCCTCGCCGTTCTTGTCTTTCTCGGAGATTCGGGAAGACATGGCGGCTTCCCACTCAACGCGGTACTCTTCAACCTTCTGCTTGTAGTCGAGCTCCGCATCATAGTACTTGCCGGTACCACGGAAGCGTTCCCAGAGAGACAGGTGCTTGGGGTGAACGGCCGGGCCGTGATAGTCCTGTTCGCGACCTTCGCGGATGTACTTCCAACGGCGCTCTTGTTCCTTGAGGTCAAGACCGGTAGTGTCAGGGAGGAAGAAAAAGGTGAGAATGAGACCTGCTAAGCCAAACCATGGGACAACGTAAAACTTTGTCTGTGTGTCGATGTAGTTGTAGAGAACGGATGCAAGGAGAGCACCGAGTTTTCCCGCAGCGGCAGACATCCCGTGTGCGGTGGCACGGATGGGCGTCGGGAACACTTCTGCGGCAACCAGGAAAGTGACCGAGTTGGGGCCGAATTGGTTGAAGAAGGAACTCAAGAAGTACATGGCCTGGAATTCCTTGATATGTTCAGGAGAGGTGTAATAGTCGAAGTGGAAGGCGGGAACGATGAAGAGAACGAAATCCATCAAAAACCCGATGATCTGCATCCATTTGCGGCCATATAGCTTGTTGTCAATCAGGAAGGAAGCCAGGTAATAACCACAAAGCGAGACTCCAACGTTCACCAAGTTCCAGAGCCAAGTGGGCATAATGGATGTCGACGCGGGGCTAATAACCTTGATAAACTCGGATTGGAATAGCTTGTTGCCGTAAAAAAAGACATCGTTGGCAAACCAGGCGCCGGTTGTTGCGACCAGACGGAATCCAAAGTGTTGAAATGTCAGCTTGAGCGAGTTTATATCATAACCAGTAACGGACGCCTTCTTCTTTGCGTCCTGCAACTGTTTACTGGCAGCCTTCATGTGGTACGTACGATAGTAGACGAGCCACAATGTACCGACGGCGGGGATCGCGAAAGATATGCGGTAGGTCCACTGAGCAGAGACAGTAGAGTAGGGGGGATTTCCGCTCCCATGGTGGAAGCAAAGCAGTAAGATGATGAGCAGGACCTGGTTGAAAAATTGACCCCAGCCCTGCATCAAGAAAGCACTGGTGACTTTGCGGCCACGGTGCAGTCGATCTTCTTTGGTGGAAACTTTGCCGGAGCCGACAGCATTTTCCATACCGCTGGTGGCAGTCATGGGGTATTCACCTCCTGCGGCGATATTAGCATAATCCGTTGCAGTTGGAATAAATCTTATCACTTACCAACACCGATACCATAAATAAATAGAGACCATGCGTAGCAGATAACCCAGCCATTTTGTGTGACACCCCAGGCTGCGGTAAGCATAACGAGACCTAGAAGCATAATCGCGGCGTCCTGAATCAAACCCCATCGTCGGCCGAGCCTGTCGAACGTCAGAAAACTGCCCCGAACCCTAGTCCACTTCCTGACGCATACCAGTCACCCACTATACCGACAAGAATCTGACCAACAATGATACCGCAAATCTCGAGATATTCTATCGCATTGAGCCATTGTTTGTTACAAATGTGTTCTCCTTTGTAGCTAGAGTCCCAGCACGAGGCAAAGGAAGCTTGGAAAAGGGGTTTCAGGTTTCCGATCGAAAATAGAACGTAGCTAATAACGAGAAACTGGTTAGCACCATGTTCCCGCCCAGAATCAGAATCGGCCGACTCACCCTTCTAGACCCAAACCAGCACCGGGGAGGACCATATTTCGGAAGTAATAAGACATTGGCGACAAGGGATCGGCCTTGAACATCTTCCAGATGTCGCTAAGCTCGCGCTTGGCTTCCCCCGCATCATACGAGCTCACGAACTTGATTTTCTTGAAAAGCGACAAGTCCGCCCAGTAGGTCCCGTCCGCAGTGTAGCTGTCATCCGGGCGAATGAGAGCATCAAAAGCGTCCTTCTCGTGCGCATCCATATTTTCTAGGGGGTCTTGGCCCGGCCCATGGGGCGCATGAAGAAAACCAATGTCGTTCATCTTGTCTTCTCGTGATCACTCTCACACTCGAAAGAACGTCTGAAGCAAATGAATGCTCTTGCCGCCGAAGACAAGACGCGAACCAAGCACGACAAGACTTTTGGCGGTCTTGGGGAGAGTGATGAGCGTTGGGATGATCCAATGAGTGGTTGGCAGTGTTACACCTGGGCAAAATCGAAAGGATGCAGGAAAGATGAAATATATGTACCAAGAAAACTTCGCTGGGAAGAAAGCGGGCAGTCCGAGCCAAACTGGTCCCGCAGAATTGGCACGAGTCTTGAAGTGGCAACCTGATAGGAAGCTGGCCGGTGGGCATCCGGCATCAGCGTTGCAGCCGCTGGTCCACCCTCAACCAAGAGGAAGGTGCAACGGGGTCTTGCGAGGTAAGTAGCACTGCCGGGGCGCAGGATGGGGGGGCTTAGAATCCCGGATCCCAATTCGCTCCAGTTTGGTTTTCCCAGACATTTTTTTGTTCCGAGTTCGTGAATTGATCTAACACTTTGTGACTTGGCGGCGGAGAGTCGAAAACTATTTTACAGTTGCTGACCGAGTCCTCCGGCCAATCATTTGCGCACGTGTTGGTAGGATTGGCTGTTAGCGGGCGGTAGCCAACCTTTCCGCAATCAGATCGCCGCTGACGGCGGGGTTTGAATCATGCAGGCCCTCGAACCAGACCAGCAGCCACCCTCGTGCACTATGCATCTCCCTGTTATTAGTGCATTGGCATCTCATGAGAGGAAGTTGGTCGCGTGTTGAGTTACCAGATTGCGACCCGAGACGACGTGGGGGTGCACGCCAGAGCATGTACAGGTTGACAGTTCAGCCATGAAATAGGCTCCAGGAATATCTCTGCCTTGCTTGGACATCGAGTATGCACTCCGAACTTCTTGTGTTTGCGTCGTCCTCTTAGCAGTCCGCACATTCACGGAACATTAGCAAATCGCGCTCGGCTCCTCGAGCACATGTTGGACAATGTCTATGATGAAGGCCATTGGTGTCGCTAGTTAGCCTATCAATAACCGACATTACGTGAATCGTGGAAACGGCCGTCAGTCAAGTCACTTTGCTTCTTGGACCATGGGTGTGTTCTGGGTCCGAAGGCTGCCATCGATCGCGTCCGATATCGATACCCCTAGCATGAGCACGTGCGTCTGTTCCGCCCAGCCATAGGACTCTTCTAATAATGATACGTGCCACCAACAAGCCGTCAACAACCACATCAACAACCACATCAAACCACCATTCATTAATGAAGTTTGCGTTATTGTACTCTGATATCGGCACACGTTCCGTTCTAGGCTTCTGTCTGGCAGCAATCGTCCTTCGAGTCAGCCACCGCAGTCATCCCACGAAGGTTGAGGTACACGAGTCTTGGGTGGGCAATCTCCACGCCCAGGGAGTATACTTGCTTATGCGGTAGTTCCCTTTGTTCCGGGCTCATTGCACAAGCACGTGCTGCTGTCTCGTTCAACCATAGGGAAATGCGTATTTGCTGAACTGAAGCACTGTACCCCAAACGACGACGTGCTCCGTCTCTACCGGGATGATGATAACCTAGTGTCTAGGTAGTGCTGATATTCTGAACTGCGCTTGCCTGTTGCGTCACTGAATCGATGAGCAAGGTATATGGGCCGTCCGGCTGTAGCCAAGTTTGTTTAAGCACCTCCAAGGAGGCGAAGCACTCTCGGCGCATGACACGCGGAAGCTTGACCTGTTGGCGCCCTGTCACGTTCGTGAATGCTCGACACTGACTGGGCGTGTAATATAAACAGGGCGCTCTCGGCGCTCGCACTAAAAGATCCCTCAAACCTTTATGGAAAAGGAGTGTTTTCGCTAGGATTGAGGATGATGAAGGGGATGGATAGACACAGACGTGGGTATGAGTTATGAGCGAAGTGGGGAGGTGGGTGGGATGACCTCTGTGTTTGTGTTTGTAGCCACGAGGATAGGAGACAGGTGTATACCCACGTGGTTCGATCTTTGGAGTGCATGAGAGTGGTGCTGTTGTCAGAGGGTCAGGTCTGCCGATCGCAGTTGCATGCTCATGCTGTTGAGACTGCTCATCCTCATCTCATTAACCACTGATAATCGGCGTAGTCTCCAGGAGAACGCCCGCGAACAAGTTTGTTTCGATCGGCAAAGAGAACAGTTGAGTTTTTGTTGGGCCTCCTCTGAGGGTTAGGATTTCAAGATGAACAAAGTCTGGCATACTGTTCATCTTCTCCGCGGCCGTCCTCATCCTGAGCACAATGTGTCCCCGCTGGTCCGGCCAGGTACTCCCAGCAACTGGTTGGGCATCCTCGCGGCTTTGACCATGGCCTTCTTTGCAATATCCGCCCCCGAACCTGCCAAACCCGAGCTGATATTTACTCAATGATATGACTGTTATGATCATCATTCTAGTCCTCCACATAATGCCTCCGATAGCACTCTTTAGATTGGAGCAGGAACGGCAGATAAGTGTCCGACAAACGTTTCGTGCCGTGCTGCCTGATGGCTTATAGATCTTTTATAAGTCGGTAGGCACAGGTCGGCTTTCTCACCGAGGTTCGTCGAAAACTGAGTATCCCTCTCGGCGACCAGTTCTTTCTTTATGATTGCTCAAACAGAGAATTCAGCCGTATAGTAAGTTCGCATGCATGATAAACGGGTAGCAAGGGCTCGGAACTGTGATGCACAGTCCAACTGTTAGCCATCCAAAGGACCATCGCGCCGGAGACCGATACCTCACTTCGAAAATAACTCTTGTGGCCCGGCTCTGGTCTGTCGACTTGACTCTTCAGTATTCGGTTGCTTGAACCCATATTGACGGTAAACGTTGGCGTTCTGAAAGATGCGTCCGCTGCTGATGTGTGTAAAGGAGGAGAATGTCTCGAGCAACTTCTGGTTATGGAAGGGAAAAAACAAAGAAGAGGGAGATTGATAGAATCGTCGCGGGTATTAGGAGACGTGAGCCGGATAAGCCTGGACAGTTATGAGCTGGACGGAAGGTCATGGTTGAAGAGAGCAAAGAGTGGGAGGTACGAGGTTGGGAAAGTGCGCGTTGGGTGCGTCGCCTTTGATATGGTGTCTATCTCGACTGCCTATCGTCTCAACCTAGCAGGTCCTTTGCTACGCTACGATGCGCTTAAATTAAGTGTACTTGATTTTAATTGTTTGCTGTATGTTCATATCCAAATAATACTTGAAGAGCAATAAATGGCTGTATTAGTCTAACCCGTAGCCCTGCCAATACGGACAAAATAGCCGCTGCTCAGGTGGTATAAGGTACGGTATTTAGGATGCTGTGCAAAATATATTTATCCATCCCAAGGCGTTGCCCATTCGTTGTGACAAAATATATTCCGTGCCTGCGAACATGGCTGGGCAACCAGTATCGACGGACGATAAAGAAAGGGACAAGTTGTTAAGAATACTCCCTAGGATTGGACGTTTATCAACTGAAGGTGTTTTCAGCGGCCTATACTACTTAGTTTTGAAGTATCTACACATATGCATTAACATACGGTATCCCGCATAACACCACCCTTCATGATCTACAAGAAGCAGCCTACCCAAGACAAAACAAGGATAATCTTCAACACAAAAGGTGCTCAGAAGGACCACAAGCGCGCAACATTTCCTGAGAAAAAGTGGGCGCATCCGCCGCTTCTACTGCGCACTTCAGGCAGATCAGGTTGCTGGGGATCCCGGTAACACGTTCTCATGAACCTCACTTCCATTACCCTGAACCTGATCTGAAAGTCTCGTTCTCGCTCTGCCTTTGAGATCCATATCTAACTCCCAACTAAACCCGTAAGTCGGTTTCTCACAAGACCCTGCGACAGCCCTCAGTCCCTGACAATCTCGCTCCAGGTTCCAGGTTCCGCGAATTGCAGACAGACCCAACATCGACACGATTCCGCCGAAAGTATGCGGTTGCTGCTATAATAGAGAAATATGAAACCTGAACAAAGTGTGCTATGAAGAGAAACAACATCCAGGACGTGAAGAGGGAAAGGAGGAGCGTAGGTAGAGTACGGGGAGCCCGCAAAAGATCTCGCCTCCAATACCTGCTGATCACTCATAGGCATAAGCACTGCTCCTACTCCCGCTGCAAAACTAAGTCTCTGAAGATTGAAGCTCTTTTCCGGTGTGCCGAGTATCTGGACTGGGACGGTCAAGAACCAAGCGGATGAGAAACGGGGTTGCCGAATGGCAAAAATTCGGAGTCCGCGGGGAAGAGATAACTTATGCGTATAACTGGTGTATGGCATGGGCTGCTGATTCTGTCGGTACTGACTGTCCGGCCTGCTACGATTTCCTGAAGCCCGGCTTCGATACTAGTCCATTCTCCAAGCAACATCTTGTCCTGTTATGGCTACTGGATTATCGTCGCATCAGGACAACCACAACGAGCGCGGCGATCACGCGCCGACTGGACCTGCGTCAGCTGTATTTAGGCTAAGATTGGCTTTCGCTTGCTGTTCTATAAGCGGCATGTCATTCTAAAAAGTTGGTATGATAATCGTCATGGGTCCGGATCATTGTACCGTCTTTTTTCGGAGGGCCAACTCGACCTGGACGCCATTAAGACTCGTTCTGGGATTCAGAGACCTTAGCCATCATCTTGAACGCAAAAAACCCGCCATGCGTGCTGTCCCATCGAGCTCCTGCCTGTGCTATGCATATCCCCGCTAGCAACAGCCCTGTGGGCAGTCAGAAACCAAACCAGTATCGTTCAGACAGGCCATTCTGGTTTAAGTTCAATTATCTACACAATCGCTGTACAGAGCGCCACTAGCTGCAAGCAGAGCTAGTGTAGGAATTCCTACACAGCGGATAACTAATCCTTCCACTTTGATAGCGAGGCGAAGCCTCGAAGTAACCGACACACAATCGTAGGGGGACACAGTGTATGGCACAAGTTGCAAGTTGCAGAATCATGCAGTGGCTCCCAGTCCACCAGCTCGCCGTTGCCAGAAAGCCGGAAAAAGTCACAATAAACTCTGGGTCTTCCTTGCCATCAGACAGTTTCTCCGGGTTAGTGATCCATTCAGACCTCAGGGTACTGGTAGCAGGTATTACAGATATAGTACAGCCACTCTTGCAGGCAAGGCAGAGGGCCATCTTATTACATTCTGCAGTAATGTCTTCTAGTTCCTGGCAGAGTTTGGTGGTTACGGGATCTTCTTCCAGTTCCTTGCTAAGGTCCAGAATCTGCTGCTTCAGGTCGGCATTTTCTGCTTCCAGAACTGCCTTTTCAAGGCGGAGGACCTCGTAGTTTTGCAGATGCTGGCTAAAGACGCGATCACATGTCTCTTTTATACGCCTCCACTCTTCGTCATCTTGGGCGATCTGCTCGCGGGCGAACTCTTTATACTAGACAGACTCCTTGGTGTTCTGAGGGAGGATCAAGAGACATAGCCGGTCATGTACAGGCATCCTGGCTGGTCCTTCAGGCGGGTTCTGGGCTGACCTAGCCATTTCGGGCGTTTGAGCGGTTCTAGCGTTGGTTCGGGCTTTAGTTCAGGATTTCGGGCGTTGTCATACGTTGTCAAGCTTCCTGCTGGGTCTGCCAAGTCAGGATTTGGGGATTTCGGTTGGTCCGACCGTTAGGAGCGCCGTCGGTATACGCGGAAAGCCAATCATGTTACTTGGGCTTTTACCCACAGTGGGTTTTTTGGCCCGTAAAGCCTCGATCGACGAAGAAAAAGAAGAGAGATAATGAGAGATGCTTAGGATTGTTACCGCAAGCCAGTCAGAATACCTAAATAACCATTCCGGTGCTTATATTCGGAATCCTAAGCATGGAAAAGAGAATTATGTACATGAGGAAATTGTTTGTGGGATGTCTCTACAAAGCGAAGCTTAGCTTGATTTGGTAGGCGGTCAGAGATGGCAGAAGTCTGTTCATCGCATACACCGGTGTATGCGATGAACTGACCAATCACGCGACGCTCATTCCGGGCTCCGTGTCCAGGATGAGCTCTGTAGTCTATGCAGGCTCATGATCACGGGGCGTAAGACCGTGACACCCAGCTCATTATTGCTGCTAAACTGGATAACGTAATGCACAAGTACATGTCCTGTACAAGCAAGGGGCAGGTACCAGGCTGGATTAAGGACAGCTGATATTCTCTACTAGCTGTTACTACGGCTCATGTTTGTAGAACCTGCTGTATTAGCTAGGATGTACACTGCAAGGCACACAACTGTTTTAGTCTGAAGCCTTTACTGGAGATCTGCCTGGAGTTCTAGGTCAAGGCCAGGTTTAGGCTCGCGGTATAAACACTTGGAGGGTTAGAGAGACAACAGCTGAGGACTAGGGTGGCAGGCCCAGGTGCCGATGACCAAGGCTGTATGATTAAGTGCGTAGACCTAGCAATGTAGCACCTAGACTTGTTAAACCACGGGTTGGGGCGGGTTTTCAGGGCTAGCTGATCCGCCCGCGCGGGTTTTGGGGTGGGTTACCTAGACAGTAAACCGCCCATGGGTGTTGCAATTACGCAAAGAGTCTGATTGATTGATTGAAGTATGATTGATTGTTGTTTTGAAGCTATCGCTAATGATATCATTTATTATTCTGCCCGACGCCCAACCGCTTTCCTCTTCTGGATCAGGCAGGAGCCAGTCGATGCCATGCAGCAACGCTATACAACAAGGCTCATCCTGGGCACCGTGCCCGGGATGAGCTCTGCCTGGGATGAGCCAGCAGATATGACGGATACGGCAACAAGCTCTGTTATATTAATATATATTAATCCTGGCTTTGCCAGGAGGTTCAGGAAGGCCAACTCCATGTTAAATAAATACCTACTAACCAGATAATTATAGATGGCCTTACCAAGAGCCTAGTAATCCAAAAACACCAAGAATTTGTCAGGATGCTTAACCTAGTAGAAGTAAAAGACCTTATCCAAGCCCAAGAAGGAAACTGAAGAACTCTTGATATGCTGAGGGGGTGTGTTAACCAGAGGAGGTCCCTCCTTACTAATCAACATCCAGCACCTTGCTTGTTTACATATCTATTTAATATTTTATATTATTTGTATAGCAGGAATATCTGTTTAACGCCTTATACCATTTGTATGGCAAGGATGTCTCCTGTATAAGCAAGAACCTTCTTTTTGGAGCTTTTGAAAAGCTATAAATTGCCTATACAGATCGTAGTTAGGAGATCAAGACCTTCAAATGCAATCGTTCGTCGCAGATATTGATTACATAACCACCTTGATAATCCACAGATGATTCCTGTCATTTGTTTCTCTCAGAGCGAATAACACCAACTCTCCTAAATACAGACGGTTCGTGGGACCTCAAACCCCTGAGGCCTATGCCAATAGAATGTGGTCCACTTATGTGCGAGCCTGATCCGGTCTCGAGAGCGGCTCACTAGGGTTTCGCGGATGTTCTGTCACTAAATTAAGTAGAAGTACGAAAGAGTGGTTGTAGGAGAGCAGTATCCTGGTGTTGAATGATGAACATGGCCCCTTGTCTGCGGTGGGTGAACTTCTGTGCATATATATCGGTGATTATATCGGATTTGTCATTGGTATGAAGTTAGGCCGCGAGTTCGATGCGTTCATTATGGTGGCTCGACCTTCTCTTCTGTCTGAATGGACTATCCCTTGCGCCTAGGTATGCATATATCAGTGCATCGCTGATGTCTTGCCTCACAGACCCCTTACATCCTCTGTGGAGCCTGCGGCCTGAGTCAAGTTGTCGACAGCCAGCAGACAGCTCTCTGTCTATGTCAATCTGCCATTTCCAACGGCAAGAACTGATATATACGGCCTATAGCTCAGCCCTTGAAGCAGAAACCTCATGATGAGCACATGATGAGTACACATGAGTATAGATGATGGAGTCGCTCAGCCCGATAGGAACCCGCGTCTTTCATGCTTGATTGATTCCTATATTATACTGCAGGGCTCCTGCATCTCATGTCAGATTCTGGTTGCCAACACATACCAGCCAACAGCAGAACAGTAGTGACTTTCAGGGAATTTATGCTTCGCGGAACGCCATCCCGCAAGAACGCCGCATTCCATTTACGGTGTATTAGACATTGTTTCAGACCTGGATCGCCTGGTCTAGGCATCGATTGCATTCTTGCCGTCGATTGTGCCACGCCCGACATCAAATGCATGCCGATAGACACCGATGCATTCCCGGACGCCCGCAGACGTTATCTCCATTCTAGGCAGCCCTCCTGCTTATATCGGTTCTCAGCAGTGCCTCTCATTTATTCGAGATGTAGCAAAGAGGTGCTTGTTATTTTACCATACTATAATACTTTTCAAATGCTATTAACAGTGAGAAATTCGGATCAGCTAGTCGAGCCCAGTGCATGTTACACTCATCCCACCCACCTCTTATGCACTGCCAGCAAACGTCTTACCAACCGCTCACTATCAGAATGCCAGTTCGACTAATAGGAAGACCACGTATCTTCATTCGTGTCTTCATCCGCGTCTTCCCCTGCGTCCCCGTCCCCGCTTTCGTTCCCATAATCGCTCTCACTCTGGCCATGGCCTTGGCCCTGCTGACACTGATCCCCCGGCACGCAAGCACCGCTCTGCACCCGTTAGTATCTAGTGGTTTTTAGTTGTTAAGATGCACTGGTTACCTCTGTCCTATACAGTCCCTCCTTACAATAGCACCCGATGACACACTGCAGGGTGCAGATATTGACCTCGTCTTCGAATGTCTCGCACGTTGGGTGGCAGGCGGACCCGCAGTCTTTGTGTACTTCCTGTATTGAGGATTAGCAGACTGGATTGACGTCTTTCTGTATTTCTGTGAAAGAAGACTGGACTCTGGTAGCGGTGCGTACATATTCATTGCATGGCGGGCTGCTAACGGCTTCATATGCCATGACACCAGCAGCCAAGGCTGCAAGGATGAGGAAAGACTTCATTTTCAATCAAGCTAAATGATTGAGATAGAGACCTATTGCGACCTAGGGATGCCTGGGTTGGGAGAGGTAATCTTATATGGACGGCGAGTCGTAGATTCCTGGTCCCGCCCGGAATGTACTTCCTGCATAGACTTCAAGGGTCTGATCCTCGATAGTGACACCGCTCCCAAGCGTGAATGCGTCTGAGTTTGCGGTACGGAGTATAAATTCCTGTCTCGTCCTTTGGTCGAAGGATCTGACAAGCATGTACCTGCGTTCAGGGTACTCGGCGTCTACTGACATAAGACCTGTCCCTTATGCATCCCGCGCCCCGCCGTTGTAACTTGAGCTGTGGCTCTCGACCTGATTTAGGTCATGGTTAGTTTCTCCGTATTAGATGGCCTGAACACGGTTACGTGCTTGTTTGTCCTCGAGCCTTAGAGAGTTGACCCAGGTTCCCAAAATCCTGGCTCCAACTGTCACTACTTAAGATCCCAGCTCCATCTAAGGAATATCCTTTGTGCTTGACAATGTTGAGATTGAGCGGCGAAGGAAATGCGGTTGATAGATTTCATTTGCCGTCGGTAATACACTGCTCAATTACAGAGATATTCCATTAACAAGATCGGAGTGAGTGGCTGCTATAGACTCTCGGTTGAGCCTCGAGATGATCACTCCTTGTTGGTACAGACATGGACTAAAGGAGAGCAGCAACTGCCATCTCCGAACTGAACCAAACCCAGAGCGAAGGTGATACGGTACCGTTCGGGCCAGTGTCTACAGTAGATAAATTCCGCATAATACCCATTGGCCTTGGGTTATACTAGCAGAGGCGGGACCATACCGTGTCTAATATAGGTACCTAGCCTACTCACAAGAAAAGCCAAGAATGTTGCCTAGGAATATTGTTTGACTAAATCATCGGTTTTGTGAACAGTAAGCTGAACTGCTTGGATATGCATGAAAGAAAGAAAAAATGGGCATTGATTAAAGGTAGAAATCGAGACAGAAATGGACGCTATGCATGCTAGGATAGTCACACATCTATGAACCACCAATGCAATGTAGGGTAGGCAGAAACAGCCAGACATCATCAGAAACTTGAAATACTAACATGAAGCAGAAGCAAGTCTCAATAATCATAAGAGTAACGAACCTCCGAACTCCTCTCCCAACCAGGAAGCGAAATCAAGGGAAAGCTCGAATCAGTTCACCAACTCCTTCAGTTCCCTCTTTTCATTCTTCTGCAGCCCGCACTTGGCCAAGCAAGCCTCGATCCCGAGAGCAACGTTTTTTGGAATCATCTCGCGGAAGCTCTCAATATCCTGCCCGTTGAACGTCTGGATGCCCCCCAGCGTCGCCTGCACCACATCCCCCCTCAGGCCGAACAGACCTTGCGCCACCTGGCTGACTCCCGGATCGGCATTATTGAAGCCCGCGACAAAGACCGTCTCGCCACAGTCAGGGTTGAATTCCTGGTGGATTGAGCCCTGCGGGAACACGGCCATCTGGTAGAGGTCCAGCGTGTTCTCGACGGGCGAGACTCCGTTCTCGAGGATGAAGTTCGTGACTAGCCGACCCTTGACCACGACGTTGAGCTCGGTGGCGCGATTGTGCACGTGCGGCGTGTTCATCCCACATGGGCCTAGGAAGCCCAGCGTCATTGAGGCGCCGTTGCCGATAAGCGCAGGGAAGGTCTTGCTGTGGGCGGAGACGGAGAAGCCCCCTAGTCCTTTTGCCTCGGCGCCCTCGGGGGCGCCGGCCTCGTTGAAGTCGAAGATGTAGTCGCCTGGTTCTGTGAGGAGGGCGGCGCGGTCAGCTTGTGTGGGGGCGAGCAGGAGGGAGGTGATGAGCTCCTTGTTGCCGGAGCGCGGGTTTACGGGGACGATGGGAGGAAGGAGACTGTCGATGTCGCTGCCACTGCCACCGGTGCTGTTGGAATGCGAGTAGGAGCCCGTGGGAATGGCGAGGGTGGTGCCCGCGAGCAGGGAGAGAGAGAGCGAGGTAGAGATGAGTTGAGTGAAATGCATTGTGGTGGATCGGTGGTCAGTCTCTTGCTTGATGTTGCTCAGGAGAGGAGAGATGATAATGGATTCAATGTGATGCTGATTGCTGCTGCGACTGCTGTTGCTTGCTGTGCTTGCTGTTGTGATGGGTATTTCAACACGGCGACGAGCCTCCTTATATGTTTTCTTGATCCATACCCTATCTCTACACAGCTGGCCAACCTTCTATTACTGTCCATCAAGTATCCACTAGAAGCCACGGAGGAATAGAGGCTATGCCCTTCCACGCAGAGCCACCACTCAGGAAGGCCCCATTCGGGCAGGGCTGACTACCATTCATCAACCCGATCAGTAAGCGTTGTTTCCCTCTCTCTAGTTTTTTTCTCTGCACGATGGCTATGCTACGTTAGGCCCCCAAGGGTCCTGGGTCCAGAATCCAAGGTTGCATTAGGGGCTCCGCATTGAAAGTGTTTAGCAGCCAACATTGGAGAATCAGCAGACAGTCACCAAACTATGGCACGAAGGACGAGAGCTAAACCGTGTACGGCAGACTATTATTCTTGGAAGGGACCATGGGGAAGGAATAAGCACTAGAATAGAATACTATGAATGTGAAAATCTCGGGGTTCAACCGCTAGAGTGTGGAGACCGTCAGCCTCAATCCTACATGAGAACGGCCGAGCACGACCAATCACGCCCTTCTCTGTTCGAGGTGGATATGATTGATGATACCAAAAATAAGCACACTCCCCGATGACAGCCGCATGAGTACGAGCCAGGCGCGGCTGAGCAAGGATGGTAGCGGCTGAGCCGCGCTCTCATAGGGCCACGACCGCGATAATCCAAAGCTAAGATAGCGAAATTTCCTGGAGGTCAGTGCACTACTCGGTGCTGCATTCTAACTGCACAGCTCTGCAGCGGTGGATAAGTATAGAATGGGTTTCATTGGCTCACTTGTTGGCAAGAATGCAGGAGTACCGTTGGGAGTGGTTCCCATAAGGCTGACGGTACAGCCCTGTCGGTAGACACGTGAAGGCGTTTATGTGGTGCTGGCTCACTAGGCTTAGCTCTAATTAAAAATCATGTAGGACTTTAAGGAAAACCTTAATCGACTTCATCCAGGGTACCTCGTCATTTCCAGTTCAGGTAATTGTTGATAGATCATCATCTCGTCATCGTGAAAGGCATAACGTAGTTCCCGTACCCACTCCAGCACACCATAGAGGCTTTGGATCATGCTACTGCCAGATGATTCATCCACAGATATCCAAATAGGACAAGGCATGCTCATCGGATTTAACACGAGCGTAAGGAGGGGGCTCAATATAACAATTAGGAGAAGACCAACGGCCACTGTTACACTCAGTTTCCCGAACACTGCTCTAGAAGTAAGTAGATTCACCAGAACAACTGTTCCTTGGTGATATGGGTCGCTGCCACTCTAGCTTCCACAATACATGCGGATTCAACATACATAGCCCCCAAGTTGGGGCGCGCGGCCGGGTAAGGACCGTAAGGTAGCGACGGTCCAATACCAGCCTGACTGTACCCAACTAGTGCAGCGGTTCTCATTCAGCTGCAGTTGCGCAGTTTGAATCTCCAAGAACTTTGGCTGGGGACCGGCAGTCCATGATTCTGCCATGTTTCTGCACTTGGAATGTCAAGCTGTTCTACCTGACTGGTCCTGCAACGACGGAGAGTGGGAGGACGCCGCATAGTCCTTGCTAGTCCTATCTTTGTTTGAATCAGAGCCAGCCGGTCTCAATTTTCCGGTTCAGCGAAAAATGGCTGTAGAGGTTCTGTGCCACGTAATCTGCCTGGTGTGCCCTGTTTGTATAGCAGAGCGCCGTATAGAGTGGATCACCAACGTCATTCCCCAACGGCCCGATCGATTCATGCCAATTCGCGGAATGACCCCAGAGCATTTCTGTTTCTCTTTCTTGAATCTGTAACTCTGTGAAGGCTTCACAAACCAAGGGATAATGGTTGAGTCACCGAAATACCTCTTCGGGGGCCCTCAGTACGCCCGACCCTAACCCATCAACCATCCTTTCCTATTACATCACGATTCACTCAGCTAATCAGCCATTACAACAAGCCCCTGGCTCTCAGCTGATTGGAAATCCACCGACGACCGCGTCCGCGGCGGCTCATCGTGCTCCCATTTATTCCCCTCTCACGACGGGAAAATCGCGACATTCAACGGCCATCTCGACACCCGCACCCTCGGCGGCGCCGGTTTTGCATCGCAGCGAACCACCGGAGATCAAAGTTGGGATATTTCATCATACTCGGGGCTGGAAGTGGATATTAACACTGCGAAGTCGGATACGAAACTGTACACGCTCATCGTGAAGGATGAGAAGGGGCTTCTTCCGCCTAGAGACGACGGACGCGAGCGGAGCGGGTTGAGCTGGGAGGCGGATTTCAGGCCTAGTTATAACAGGGGCAAAGTGGCTGTCAAATGGGAGGATTTCAGGCCGACGTATAGAGGAAAGGAAGTACGTGACGTCGAGCCGTTGGATTGCAAGGCTATCAAGAGGTTCAGTATCATGATGCGGAGGTTCGTGTTCTCTGATGATTGAGTGCTGGGATACTGACTCTTGAGTAGTTTCTTTGGCGAGCAGGAGGGCAATTTTGGTCTTTCTATTGCATCCATCGCTGCTTGGAAGGATAGTTGGGAGGACACCCTGGGGCTGGAGAAGGATGGGGGTGTTGCCGTTGAGACTAAAGAGGCGCCTGACGATGGTAGCTGGAGTGTCGACGGTGACGATTCGTCACCAGCCTGCTGCGTGATTCTATAGAATTTGGATCGTCTCTGCTCTAGAGTTCCCGGGTGCTCGATGTCCAACATAAGGTCCTCAGATGGGCCGTGGGATACAGGAGGGGAAGTAGGGTATGAGGGTTCCTTGGAGACAGCAGGCTATCTGACTTACACCTGTATGGTAAACTGGGTAGAATTTTTCAAGATTATGGATCTGGAATCCTGTAATGGGTTGGAACTGACAGGACCCGGAGCCTCAATTGAGAATCATGAATGCTGAACTTGGGTGGTATATGCAGAGCGAATCCATGATGCCATACACATTCGTCGTTCAGCCGAAAGTATCTATCGTATCACCAGGTAACGCGTCTATTGGTATAAACTGTCATGAGCCATAATAGTCAAGCGACGGCATTGTAACAAGATGTTCACTTTCCTCAATTGAAGCCATTGTTCACCTTCTACTGCTGCATCTGTCACCCCATGGCATTTATGGAACTGTGCCAGTCAGGAGCAGAACTGGTGAGATCTAGGAGAGATCTTAGTCTGACTGGACTCGGTGGATAGACTAGCATTTTTGTTCCTGAGAATTCTCATGCTTATTCGTATACAGCACTGGTTCATGAAATGGAAGGGGATTCTCATCGCCTGTGTCGAGGAAACCACATATACCTCATTCCTTCCGGCAGCATATTTTCCAACCATATGCTGCCACTCAGTGTCCTGTTCGGCATGTAATTCTTGCTCTCTCGCTGCTGCTTATTTGAATCGGTGCTAGTAATGTAGTATATCTATGTTCAAACGATGGATTGTCATGATTACTCTTAATGCAACATTTGATAGGATTGATTCGTTATGACAAGGGCCGTTCGTCTTTTATCAAAACAGATTTACATGACTTACATGAATTATATCGAGATAACGATTTGAATGGACTATTTAGCAGAGTCAGAGCACTGATTTAGGGTGTACCTAGCTTGCATACCGGATGGTGATGCTAGCTACATCACCATAATCGCCACAGCAATACCAGCAAGAGCGGTCCAGACCGGAACAGCCAGCATACCAGCTGCATCAGGAGGTCCATCCTCCTGGTCGTTCTGGCTATCCTGGTCCGCACTCTCGCCCTGGCTGTCATCAGATTGCCCGTCACTCTCGACCACTCGCTCCTCGAGCTGGGGAGAGAGCGGGGTCCGCGCGACGATGTACTGCGTCAACACCTCATCCTGCGTATCCAGCGTGATGAAATCATCCGTAGCGACAAAGATGCTGTCTCCGCCGCCAGCCAAGAAGTCCAGCGTTACGACGCGGTAGTCACGCTCGTCGTCAATGGCCTCTCCTTGAATGGTTACATTGACGAGCCTCTCGCCCGGCTCGTTATCGGGATTGAACTCGATCCGCACGCCGCGCGAGACCTGAAACCACGAGGTGATCTCGTCCCCAGTGAACTGGTTGACGTACGAGACTGCACCCTCGAGGACCTTGCGGAGATCCGCACCAGAGAACTCGAGCTCGACGATCGCGTTGCCAAAGGGGAATGCCGTCAGCACTTCGCCGCGGGTGATTGGACCCTCGTCGATCTCGGCGCGCACGCCCCCGGAGTTGATCAGGGCCAGGGCCGGCTCGTCATCGGTGCCTTCGGTCTGGTTGTAGCGGTACTCATACATCGCATCCGCCATGACCTGGCCCAGCAGACAGTCTCCCTCCTGGCAAGTCTCCTGCACGAGCACCGTGGTCGTCTCGCCGAGCACCTCGGCGGCAAAGTCAGCAAACGCCTCGGCCCACCCCTGGATCTTCGCGTCGAGTTCCTCGTCCAAGCTGGTGCTGTTGTCCATGTGGATGGGCGCCCCGTGGTACGCGAGCGCGTGGCCGTCGTCGTCGAAGGTCAGGTCGATGGCGCCGAGGTACTCACCCCAGCGGTATGCGGTAACGATGAAGACCTCATGGCCATTTAGATCCTCGACGATGGTCGGATAGTCGCCCTTGGCGTCGTCCATATCGCCCAGGAGAGTGTGCGAGTGGCCGCCGATGATCAGACTTACACCCTCCGTTTTAGCGGCGAGGTCCTGGTCCTCCTCGTAGCCGAGATGGGAGAGCAGGACAATGCGGTTGATCTCGGTCTCGTTGCGGATCTGCCAGACGGCTTTCTGGACCTCGGCGATGGGGTCGAGGAAGGTGGTCGTGTTTCCGACGCTGGAGATGCCGGGCGTCGTGGTCGTCGTGGCGCCAATGACGGCAATCTCGTGCTCCTCAAAGATATGGTAGTTCTTGATCGTCTCGTTGAGCGATTCGACCTCGCTCTTGACGTTGCACGAGACGACCGGGAAGGTCAGATTTCGCAGGAACTGACCGAGCGCCTCGTCGCCACCGTCCCACTCGTGGTTACCCAGCGTCATGGCGTCAAATTCGAGCTCGTTGAGCGTTTCGGCGATCTTCTCGCCCCCGTAGTAGGTGTAGAAGAGCGTGCCCTGGAACTCGTCGCCGGCATTCAGCCACAGGTTGTCCGGATACTGCTCGCGCAGCTCGGTGACCTTGGTCTTGATGCGCGCGTAGCCGCCGTAGCAGCCCTCTTCTGGGTCGTCGCAGCTTGTGCCCGAGGAAGCGAACTGGTCCAGGTGCGCGTGGACATCGTTGACGTGGAAGAAGGCTGTGCTGGTCAGCTCGGCGTGTTACAGGAAGGCAGCGCCAGACAACGCCATCACAGCGCCATCGTAGCGGCAGCAGTGGCAGCAGTAGCATCACGTACAGACGTTATAGTGGCCCTCATCGTCGACAAAGCGCTTGGCCAGACGTTTGCTGTAGAGATAGTCGTCGGCAAGGACAGTGCCAGCAGCCGCAAGGGCGGCCAGTGATAGCGAGGACTTCATTTTTGGTGAGAGGACCTGGAGTCCAGCCTAGTTGGAGGAGGATGCACCATGTAGGCATATTTATACATAAATGTATGTATCTATTTAATTCGTATTGTCTGACAGGACGGAGGGCGGCATGCTAGCCACCATGAACCTGGCTTGGCAAGGTCTTGGCCCAGATACGAGATACACGTGGGGACGGCGATTGGCCCACACAGCAGAGCGGAGGAGGCCGAATGCAACGTTTAGCTGATTGTAAGACTGTGAACGGGGCGCGGGCAATCTGTAGTCGGAGCAGGTCTCTTGGCAGCTAGCCCTTTCCGCCAATGGAGGTCGTCATTTGTGCAGGAACTGGCAGCTGCCGAGGGACAGCCCTTACCGTAGCCCTGGAGAAGATTGCAGAAAATTGCCCCATTGCAGCATACCCCACTCTATCATGTGTGGCTCTCCATGGCGGGCTCTTCATGGCGAACCTGGATATTGCTGTGCTGTTCTCATTAAACACTCCCTATCCATTTCAGAGTTGCGGTCTAATCATATGAATACCCTAACTCCTAGACACCGCGAATACAACCAAAAGATCCAATTCAAAATCCACATCTCTAAGGTTTCATTCAATACTTACTTGAATGGAGGAAAAAGGAATGATAGCATAATCCCAACTCATCTCAACCTACCAAGCCTCCAAGGAAGGTTAATCATCTAGAGTCAGGAATTGCACCCCAAACTCGGCCTTGTTTATATCGTTATATAAAGTACAAGTATTTCAATTGCTAGAAGTGGAGAGAGTAGCATTGGCAGAGCCGGTATGATAGAATGGGTAATTTGTTGACGCATCAGTGTGCGGAAAAGGATGGATAAAATCACTGGATGTGAATACGTCTTAGATACTAAGTGAATCAGCAAAGGGCGACGGTGCTATTAGCGTAGTAGGGTGCATCTTACTTATCGTTGATGGAATATAGACAGAGGAGGTTTGGTGCTAGCAGCGTCGAGGGTAGGGCACAAGAAAAGCAGCCCTAATCGACACCATATGATCAACTAGACAAAACTGTCATCTCCTCCACCGCTCCACGCAGTAGATATCTGACCTTCTGCATAAGCACGTGGAGTAACACGCAGATCAATTTTCTATGAACATAGACAGCCAGTGTTGGTGAGTCCCGTCCGTTTATCGAACTAGGAGCCTGGGTATACCGCTGAGACAGCTGGAGCTTAGAGACTAAGGTCAGCCTCGCCTGTTGTAGATCGTTCATCAGGAGGTCTGGAAGACGAAAGCGCTCGGCAAAGCAGGTACTAAAATGAGTATTAGCCCTCTTAGTACTTCGCAGTCACCTATTCAAGTGTCCCTGCCTTACCAATCACACCTACAAAGACGACCAAACTCCACGGGAAACTAATAGAACTATCGGGGACCTTACTACGAGCGAATGGGGTACATGGTGGGCACACTGCAGAGCCAATGTTCTTTTTCTTTTCTTTATTGGTTTTAGTTTTTTCTTTTTCTTTTTTTTACTACCCTTTGTTCCTTTGTACGGATCACGAGCCCAGCCTATATACTAAGAGTATAAACATCGGAAGCTATGATTGAAATTGACTTGGTGAAGAGATACTAATATGGCCAGTAGAGATCATTATCCTGGGAGTGCAGGGGGATATTACCTAGATCCTGGATGCATAACCCTCAAAGGTGCCATGAAGCACAGATAGCTCCTGTCTCTGATACCATTCCATTTGTCGTATCTTTACAGTCCTTTTGTCTACCTTGCTTTCGCTTAGCAGACGAATGCGTTCCGTAAGGCCGCAAATTACCAATCCACCACTGACATACAGAGTCTACTGAACCATAAGTCCTACGATGAAGCAGTTGACAAACTGATTTGAGTCGTTTGAGCTGAGGACCAAAGCGAGAGCTCCATCGATACAATACTCTTAAGAGAATGCAGGAGCCGGAACCGGGACCGTTCAATGAACGAGAAATTAAGAGCCACCAGAGGATCAGAAGGGCAGATTGTACGTGAGAGAGTCCGCTGTTCCAGCTGCGCCACGTCCCGGTCTGATCTCATGGTCTCCATCGAGAGCTCACAGTGCAGCTGTCGCGAAACTCTCAACAGTTGCTGAACCCTTTCATATTATTGTTGAGTCTGAAGAGCATCGGGTGTGACCAAAATCAGTGATCTATAGTTCTATTAATGCTATTTGACCATTACGGTAAGCCCTAAACTTCCAACATGCTACGGACCCCGATAACCGGCAGAGAGCAGTCTTACGTTTTGGTGCGAGAAGTTCGGTTCAAACATACCAGGCTGGACAGTAAGAACTCACACTCTTATTCTTCTAGCCAAAAGCAAGACAATCAATTGTATTAATTGAAAGGACATGGACTCTGTGACCGTTTTCGCCATCCTAGCTACACGTCTAGTAGGACGGACAAGTCCAAATAAAAAACACAAAAAGGAAAAAACTTGTGGAGGAGTTCTTGGTGCCTGTGGCTGCCATACGGCTCTCAGAAGCTTCCTTGAGCAATAGAGAAATTTATCATGAGTATAGTCCACTACCTCTTTGGGGTGGTTTGGTTGAGCGGTTACTTAGTATTGGGTCAATATAAATATAAATATTATACGTTTCCCCATCCAATCAGGAAGTACGCAGCAGAACAGGGTCTAGAATTATGATTACTGCTGCAGATATGCTAGTATCACTTGTACCAAGTCGTGAGATTGAACTTGAATTCGTGAAACTGGCCTACATTCAGCCCAGCAATCCCAGTCTCAACCTCAACCCTCAACTACGCTGTAATGGGTAAGGAGTCAGCCGCTTACTAAGGCAAAGGTACCATCCCAACAAACTGCTCCGCCCCCTCAACCGGGCACAGCCAGCTCACGCGTCCATCAACATACAGCTCCACCTTGGGCTGCAGCTGATTGAACAGGCTCAGGTCATCAAAGATTCCTGCCCGTACGATC
Source organism: Aspergillus spinulosporus (assembly GCA_003574815.1). NCBI lineage: Eukaryota > Fungi > Ascomycota > Eurotiomycetes > Eurotiales > Aspergillaceae > Aspergillus > Aspergillus spinulosporus. The sequence continues at coordinate 863,221 of QPHH01000005.1, read as the reverse complement.
GTGGTCTCGCCTTGGCTCCCGTCGGGATTGATGCGGAGACCGTAGAGGGGCGTGCCTGCACATCACCGGATCGTCAGATCATCAGCTCATCAGCGTAACGGGACAAAACCGGATCGAAATGGCTAGGACGCACCACATTCATCGCAGAAATGATTCTTGACTGTATTCCCGCTGTCGGCGCGTTTGGTGATCACTTTCGGAGACCCGGTGATCTTGACGTCGGCGTGCCTGAACACAAAACTGTAGGTGAACAAGGAGCCACTGTTCTTGCGGCAGTCGCTGCAATAGCAGAGGCCCTGTGCAATCAAGTTCTGTCAGGTTCCGATTAGGGTGTGTGCCTGAGGAATCCTGACCGATGTGATAGGCGAGTTGGTGAACTCGAGCTGGATTTTCCCGCAGAAGCAGCTTCCGACGGGCATGATGGCTATTTTTGTCGTTGAGTTCAATAAGATTGTAAGAGGAGAAGAGCAATATTGGAAGGTATGGGGTATATATGAGAGGAGAGTGTTCAGCTCGGAGTTTATGTACTCCGGTCTCGAACTGCTGAGGATCCTGGTCGATTCCACTCTATCTCCACAACCACAGTTCAATTGAGGCTGGAACGTGAGTCATTGTCTGCCGAGAGGAGATCTAAATGTTGCTTATATTAGGAAGGATTACTGCCTGCGTGGCAGTGCAGGCCTTATGCGGGGCAATTCCTTAGCTCTGAATGCTGACAGGATTCAAGTGTTGCCGCGTATAACAGCTTATACTTCACATGCATGCTCTGAATCACGAGCATGCAGTCAGGAAGAGATTATTTGTAGTCAATAAGCGGTAATATACGACTGTACCAACAGGAAGGGAGCAAATCTGACCTTATTGCCTGCCTGGCTCGTGCTAGTAGAACTGAATCCTCGAATCTGAATTCTCTACCCATCAACCAAAACGGTACTATGGAATTGCCAGAGAAGATAGAGATCGACTGGTATAAGCCAAACTCGCGTTGCGCACTTTTGCGATCTTGTGCGCCTCCATGATCCTCCTCTCTTTAGCCTCAGCCTCAAAGCTCCAAGTCAATTCTTTCAACTGTTTCATTCCTTTCACGAAGCCTTCAGCGTGGCTTCGTCGCACGCCTGTTGCGTGCGGCTGAGAATAAGGTAAAGGCCTTATCAGCGTCTCTTGGAGGGAGTTCTAGTTGCTACTGTTGCCGTCAGTTTCATCAGAGATATTGAGACGAGGTGGATGGGATGATTTGGGATAGTTTGAGACCGCGTACTATTATCTCTATACTGTTCCTCCGTTTGTGCGGCCACGTTCTCTCACAGGAATATCTTATGCTGGCGAAGGAGAGGATGTTTCACGGATGATGGCGATGCTTGTGGTCCAAATGTGTGATAATTCGTTTTGGCTGGCCGTGGCTGATGAGAAAGAGCAGGGACCAAATTTGGAATTTCTCTTAACAGTAGGGATCGATGTATACAAATCATGGACTTTTCAGACGCAATGTCTGTTGAAAAGGGGTGGTATGGCCCAAATCCTGTTTAGGGTTCACCGTGAGTGTTGGGGAAAAGGCAAGACAACCTGCCCGCAATAGCATAAGATTTCAAGATAGTGTCAAATTGTTACTGGAAGCTTAGATAACTAGTACCTGTTCATGAGAATATCCTGAGTCATCTAATGGAAGCATAAATAGCGGCCCTATATCTACACAACCATAACTAGCATACGAAGTCTAACTCCGAGCAGCCAGAACCGGGTCATATTTCATATGAACAATGTGTATTTCACTTGAATCTAGGGGACGCAACTAGAAGCAATCTGAGCCCTTGTGATGGAAGACCTTGACGACTTTAGAGTAATGTACCTGATGCGCTGGACGCAGTTCGGTCTCTCAGGGCTGTACGATACTAAAAGTCCAATTACCTGGAGAGACCTGTTACACGGCTCATTGATCAACATCTAGTGGTGATTGATCCTCTATACAGCCGATATAGAAGAACCACTAATATCTTATTAAGATGACGCCTCTGAAGAATTCCTGGCTGATCATGTATAATTCCTGGTTCAAAGCCATTGTTTCAGTAGTTCACCCATGAAGTGACGGCAACCAGCTCTGAGATGTTGAGTATACCTTTGTCAAATACATCGGCATCACCAATGACCAGCTGTCCTGTTGGGGTACTTCATTTTATCTCCAAGTACCTACGTTTAGCTGAGCTACGTTGGGTCTATCATCTGTGGTCTTGATAGCCAAGTATACAGTCTGGATCAGCTTTCAGTCAGCCCACTGATAATGGAATCGAATTTCCTGCCAGTCTGGCGACTTTCAGCTTGAAATCAAACTGATAAGTCTTATGAAATGCGGGTCATTCAAAGTGAAGATGGTATAACCACTGCCTGCCACTAAGTCAGGCCCGCGCGACACGAACACCAAATACAGCGCAGATACTGCATCAGCACAATCCACATGCTATTAACGGTGCGAGACCATTTGCCAGCCGCCTATAGCCACACAAGACCAGATGAATTCGTCTGTGTATGTGCTCAGTCGCCCCCGTCTAGGAGATGCCGTCATGGTGTGATAACGTCATGGCCCACTGTCCAGTCCCGAACCAGGAGCGATCCGCTATCCCAGAACGGGCCCGGTTGAGGGAACCTCGTCATTTGAGTCGAGTGGAACCAGTCTGAATATGTAAATTTAATCCTTGTTAACCGCAACTTAGCTGCGAAGCACGAACCCCTATTGAGAAGGTTGAGTGTGCTGCCGAAATTCTAGCACTGCGGCTTTGAGCCATCGGGTGAAGCATCAATCACGACCCAACTCTTCTAATCCAATCTCCAGTCACGGACTTCAACAGTCGGTTCATTCCTGTGTCCTGTTCAGTCAAGTCCAATTAGTTCGTACGTCGCCGTCTAGACCAATTCCAACTTCACCACCACGCCAATAGCTCCATTACCACACTGAGCCACTACGCCAGCTTCAATAACCGCCTCAGCACCATGCCTGGGCTCTCCAAGCTCAGGAAGCGTCTTGTCGAAATCAAGGAGGAATGGGGTCCGCTCATGGCCGCCAAGGAAGAGGGCGATGAGGAGTATAATTTTCCGGCTGGAGGCAGGCCGAAGCTTGGTCAGAGCTCCAGGTAAGCCTTCTTTCTCGTCGTCATCGCATGTCTGTAGCTAATCTTGAGCGTCTAGTTCGGACCAGACACCCTCACAGGACGAGAAACAGCCTGAGTCTACCGACACGGATGGACGAACGAACGAACGAGTGCGACGGAGCCCCGATCTTGATGCTATAGCCGAATAGTATTGAAGGGCGAGCAGTTCTCTGCTCTTTACCTGATTGATCTTTCGTTGATTCTCCCCTTCCTGCTTGACTTTGCTTTGTGTCTTAGTTCTGTATACTCTTTTTTTTTTTTTTTTGGTTGGCTTCATAGTCTCGGTCTTCGCTCTTCCATCATATCATATCCCCAAGGCTTGTTTCGTTTGTCCAATCCTTATTGAAACCGCTTGTTCGTCTACATACCAACTCGTTTGACAAGGCAAAAGAACGAGACTCTGGCTGAGATCTTCAGCTAGCGAGCGAGTGATACTCGATCTATTTGGCTCCCGAAGACTAGCATACTATACATCTTTTATACCCTTCATATATTTTGTGGATACCCAGCTTCGGCTCTACTCACAATAGTCTTCAAATCAGTTGTATGATTATCTGACCATAGCCGCTGTTCCTGTCACATCGCCGTTGCGGATGGCAGGTCTACATTAACGAGCTGGGGTAAGCCATCCACCTAATGATCACAGCACCACCAGGTCACAGTTGAAGAGAACACCAATCTTTCTGAGCGCCTATTATGGGGCCATGGTTGGTACTCGTAAGCTCTACTGTAATGTTTATTATTTGGGACACATCTGGACGATACCTTAAGTCCTGTTAAAGCTGAGTTCTTGGCCTTTTGTATGTCAACCCCTGGCAAGTCCACCATCGGGTAGCTACCATAGTGACCATCAAGAAGTTACTTGCCGAATACATCAGCGAACCTGTTTTGGAATCCAAAGATGCTGTCGAATTAGCGTGGTTTGGGACAAGGGAGCTGGAGTGGAATGCGTCAATGGCAGCTGGGAAGTTGCCGGTGCTTATGGAACAGGAGTGTATCTCAGAGCTGGATTGCTTAGGGGAGATTTCCTGTTCTTAGCATAGTTCATCGGCAAAACGTATCTTGCAGCTATTCGCAAAGTATCTATTGATAGCAGACTTCGGCATGATTGTGAAAAGATCAACTAAGGTCGCTATTGACGAGCCGCTCCAATGCAGAGGATATACTTGCCTTTAGGTCCAAGCCGACATCTTCTGGATATAGGACTGGGTTACAGTCTTTGCGCATCCTTCTTGGAGACACACACCTCTAGCCCGACAGCCCTGGCCCATAGCTTGGCGTGCTGACATCGGGCAGCTTCCGCGAGATACCAAGTGCAAAAACGCACTTGATGCATCTGCCATAGGCAAACCTCTCTTCAGTCTGGCAAAATCTCACCATCACCTTTCTGTTAAGCAATACTCGAAGTGTCTTCTGTTGACCTAGATTCCATACCGTCCTCCCGCCAAGTCATGATGAGGATTCACCAGACGATTCCTGTTGAGACTGGTCCCTCGGCATCACTGGGAACATGTAGGCCTTTTTGGTGAGCTGTGTCAAGCTACCAATTGACAGACACCGCACACAGCAATGCGACCTTTGAAGAAGGTATGAATGCCTGATACGGTAAGTACGGCTGCTGTCAAAGTATTATAACATGCCTTCGACTTGGTGGAAGATTGTGCTAGGACGTGTCCATGTAGGTCTTGCAAGCTTTCAGACAACAAATGTGGACCGACTGTTCCCATCCTGAGCAACGGCAAATAGAGCCGCCGCAATCTGCCCGTGAACATTCACATCATAGACCAACCCCGGATAGTCCCACAACGTCCCATCCAACGCCCGCGCACCCGTCCATTCCTGAAAAGTCGCGTAATCCTCTGCGTCGAATGGCCCTGTTCTTGGCTCATTGATATACACCAGCTCCGGCCGAAACTGAACGCCTGACCCGGACCGAGCGGCAGTCTGCACGGCGACCATCAATTTTCCCAAAAAGCATTGCTCCCAATTCCCTCGATCGACATGCTGGGTAACCATCCTGCTCTCCCAGAAGTCCCACGGATGCGTGATTTCCAGAGGGCCATCGCCTTGGAGGATGAGCACACGCTGCAAATGGCTCAATGTCTGTGCGACGGCTAGTGACTGCACTGCTGGATCGGTATACAGGGACTCCATCCTAGAAGGACAGGTAAGAGCCAGATGCGTGAGATTCGGGCTCTGCTGCAGTGTCCCTATCAACAGATGGTCAAACTCTGGGTTGCACAAGGCCAGGCGACGGAGCCGCGGCCACACGAGCGTTACTCCTAACGACCAGGCAGAGATGTCCAAGCGGCTAAGCCAGGTTTGCCTGTAGGGTGCAGTGCCGAGACCATCCCGCAGATAGCAGAATTCCTCTACGGCCTTGAGGCGCGAAATCGCACCGTACATGACATTTTGAGCGCTACGATTTTCGGTGATGTTGGAATACAGGTGCCGCAGTGGCAGATCGATAATGAGACAACGGATGCTGGTACTGAAGAGGGACAAGAGGCGGTCAATTTGTCGATCTGTTGAGTTTAGGCTGATGGTTACTGCAGAGGGGAAGGCGAGGAATAGGGATTTCGCCCACTTTCCTTTGTCTACACCAGCAGTGCCGTAGCGGACGAACCTGCACAGTTGGCTCTGGTTGAGGGCGTTTTCAATTCGCTTGCCCGAGTTCAAGTAGAGACAATGGGTGAAGAGAAGCTTGCGGGCCAGAGGATAGGTTAACTTGCAGGTGAGGCTGAGGCTGAGGAGAGTGCGAGTGACGGGGTGTTCAGGAGGAAAGATACGTGACTTCGACGGAATGAGGGCCTCGATGATGAGTAGGATCAGTTCGGGAGGAAGTCGCATCATGCCTCTGATCGTGGGAATATCGACGAAAGGTTGGAGGTTCATAAGAGTGTAGACACACAGACGGCGCTAGTCCTGATTCGATTATCACATGACTACCCTGGGTCACTATAAGAGGAAAGTATCCAAGTATGATATCATTCCGAAATGTATATGTTAGGATTGACAGATACAGCAACTCTATGGGTCAGTATAGCTCAATAGGCACTTGCTGCCACTGCCTGCCATTGACTGATTAGTGCCGTGATACGGAGTCTAAGATGGCCCAATACACTTCTGGCCGAAGCCACGATCAATCAAACATCAATGGATCCACCAGTATCCTCTTTTCTTGAACATTATCTATCAAGAATTTACTTGTATTCAAACAGACTCTAGATATCATAGCCGCGTCTAAGATCGGCAACTCATCAGGCATCGGCCTCAGTGGCCGAGGAACTAATACCTCGAAGAAAGGGCAAGCGTGCATATCGTCTCTTCACATTCTGGTAGCGTCATCGGAGCCATCAACACATTAAAGGAAGCGCCCCCCTTCTGCAAAAAGTCACCGACCACGTCTTGAGAGTTACCGGTGACAGTGCAGAACAAAAGCTTGTCAAGCTTCTTGATCACATTGTCTGCACAAAGAGTGACTTACCATCAAACCACTGAAGAGTATCGATATCCCTTCCTTTCATCGAACTGGACGTCTGCTCCTTTGTTCCCTTGTTATTCCGGGAAAGCTAGGCCCTTCTCCACCTTCCAGGTGCATAGTACCCGGATAGAAGTCGTCACGTACTCTGACAACTTCGGTAGTTGCCGATAGCCGATACCGGACTGGTCACTCAACAACGCGTATATGACTGGTCTGGAAGGGAGTGCCAAAAGCCTTGCACTAGTATGTAAACCGCCGGGCTCATACTGTCAGTCCCGGGGCTGTGGCGACCCCGTCGTGGGATAAGCCGGGGCGACCGAGGGTGTAGCGGACGCCACGTTGAGGGGCAAGATGGGCACGGTGGAATAGGTTGCAGAGGCGTATCCCGAGCTACCGATGACAGATTCGAATGCGACGGGGCTTGTGTCAGGACGAACTCGGCGTATTGCTGTAATTCAGTTTACCTGGAATTTGGCGGTGGCTTTGCTGAGAAAGCTGATCCTTGAAAATTAGAAGCACGAGACAGGGGTAGCTATCAGCTGCCATGCACGCTAAAGTGAGAAACAACGTTTCCATCTGATTGTTGCCCTCTAAAGTGGATTCTATGCGATTCCATAGGTATATCCTTGCTCTACCCTGACGGAGGTATACAAAGATGGCCACTCTTGTACTACCCTAACCCTGATTCGTCATGATAAGCCGACAAAAAACCTCGTAGCAGTCATTTTCAGTGCGAGATTTATTGCGATGTGAAGAAGGAAAAGGAAGAACATATCGTATAGGAAAACAATAGATCTCATGCAAAGGAATTAGTCTACTGACGACATCTCTATTAAAGCGCCCTACCAGCCATACCTGCAATGCCTGCCATCCCTGCCATGCAGATGCCAATCTGAATGAACACTTTTTTCTCCTTACACTATCTCGCACCCCATTCGTCATCCCACAGACCTCCGGCCAATCCATCCATTCGTATCATGACCTAAGCCTCCCTCTCCCGCAAAAAGAACCACCCCCCGTTCCTGGTCGAACACTCCACATCAATATTCCCAATCTCGCCCTCATACGGCTCACATCTGTACTTGGGGCCGAACTCGATCAGCCCCTCGCCCTGCCCGACCGGCCCGTCCACGATGACAGTCCAGTGCTGCGGATCCGGTGCTCCATTTGGCAACCAGAAGGAATAGTTCGTGTCCTCGCAGATCTCGGGTGCGACGTACGTGGCTCCGTCAATCCTGTTCTGGATTAGAACGGCTCTGGCTCAGTTGTAGGGCTTGCGCCGGGGGGGGGAAGAGAAGATACCAGGCGCTGTGGCAGGTGGTAGAGCCCAGTGCGGCTCCGTAGGGATCACGCGAGGTCACTTTGATGGTGAGATCCCAGGTGTTGCTTTCTATTAAATGGTAAAGCTTGACGTCATCGATGCTGAAGGGGAAAGGGGAGGTAGAGCTGGCCGACTCGGTAGCGGCGGGAGCGGCGAAGGCAGCGCCAGCTAATGCAAACAAGGTAGTTATGGTGGTCTTCATGATGAAAGGCGTTGATAGGAAAGAGTAGATTGGTCAAGTGAATGTTCTAGACGGGGTGTATAATGACGAGTATCCTCTTCCTACCAGGAAATCTGGGGGTATTTATATCTCTTCGGTGGCAGTTGTACAGAAAGGCCATCACGATGATGACAGTGATGATGCAGCAGATGCAGGTGCAGGTGCTTGATCGTACGTCTTGAGTAGCATGTCTCACACCTCGTATTCACCGTCGTTGCCATCGAGGACTCAGCCCACATCCACACCTTGCATGGCGATAGTCACACAGCGTGAAGGTGGCTCTGTACCACTCTCAGGCTGCAATCCAGGAAAAGGCGTGTCACAAAGATGGATAGAATTGAGACAGACCGAGGGGTAAGCATCACAAAGTGCACAAGTAGCCAACAGTCAGGTTAGGGCTGGAGTGAGACATCGCCAAGCCGCAGCTGGAACAAGCATGGCTACTACTGGGTGGTTTTTTTTTTGGGACAGGCTCATTCGACGAGGATGCATCGGCTGTGCCATTATAAGGAGTCTTACTGCAGAACAAATCATATGACATTCTGCGTCAAAAAAGATCGTTGGATTGTGAGATCACGGATCTTTCCGTGCAGGGGCCTCCCTGGTCCTTCAGGAGGATTGTGAGACAGATGCATCCTATTATCCATGACAACCTGAATGGTCTCTGTCTCGCTAGGGACCTCCATCGGTCATTAATGGGTGGGAATGGACTGTGGCTGATTGTGCTCGAGACCGTAAGCTAACCCTAGACGGCGCCACCGTAAGCTCCTGCTGACAGCGAACCCTGCAGTCTGCAGAGTGCAAAGCCATCGATCTTCTTAGCTTGCATCTCCAGCCCCGCACCCTACTGGTCGCCTATTTGCTAATTATAGTCAAGACGGGAGTAGGGTCTTGCTCATCATGGGCTCAACGCATCTGTCGGTGCATTCGGCAGATGGCTGCCTATCGACTATGATCAGCTCAGCGCAGCGCCTATGCATGACCACCACAGGATAGCCAATAGTAGACTCTAGCCCGTCACTCGATCATATTGGTCTGTGCTTTTAGACTCTGAGTGAAGTCCATACCCGTCCCCTTCCTCTATAGAGTTATGGATCTGGTCGGTCGAGCCTGGCCCATCGCATTCAGGCCAAAATAAGAGCCGCTATTTTACTGCGCCTACCTAATAAAGTTGAATTATTCCATGCCGGCCAGTGGTAATTTTTAGTCCATCGTCCATCGTCCATCGTTCCTCTAAATCGAGACGGATATATGTTTTTTGGACCGCCACTACAAAGCGAGCGACCCTCTCGGCTGGTAGGATATATACACGAAATTCTGGAAAGGAGAAGCTGGAGTAAGTAGATTCCCAATTGAGGTCCGTTAGGCTCCTGGAGCACAAATGAAAAGAGAAAGAAAGAGAGAAGAAAGAAAGAAAAATCGCCCTCGGCGATCAATCAGGTTGCCCATGGGATCCATAGCCGTATTAATAATAGCAGACCAAATCGAGCGCAAACTGCTACCGCGCATGCAGACTCTGCCCATCCTCGTGGACGAAATAATCATGGCGCACTGCAATTCCAGGCCCCATATTGACCGGCGTCTCGACCAGCTCGTCCTCGCTCTCATGTCTTGAGAATTCAGTCTCATGCTCCCTCTCATCATGATTCCCCAGACGAGTACCACTGCGGGCCCCAAACGTACCGCTCAGGCCCGGCGGGCCGATTATGGTTTGGCTCCGCGAAAGCGAGACGCTGACAGCCGTCCTGTGTTTGCTGTTCATATTGGCGCTATTACTGTGGAGACCCGAGCTCGAAAGTTCATACCCATGCCGCTTGTTAGAGCTGTAGGTGCCTGTACGAGAGTGCGAGCCAAAGACAAGTGTCCGGAGGACGGGGAGACAGGAGGCAATAATGGCGATGGCAGTTTCAATCATGGACACGGTGCAGGTGATCATCTGTTCGTTGCGGTGGGAGTAAATAGCTCTTATGACTGTACCGTATGAATGTGAATGTTAGTCTACGCCCACTCGGACCGTGGATATAGGGTTAAGGATGGAAGGAAATGAGTAGAGAGGTAGGGACCGGGGTAACGCACTGCTTGTGATAACAACAAGACCGCCGAGCAGGAAGACAGAAATCACACCCCATTTCTGTCTCGAGGGCATCTTTAGCCGTGCGACTTGCGAAATGGGTAGGCAAATAATGAAGACGTCTGAGAAAATGTTGACTAGGAGCCGAGGTGTGGTTAGTCTACGTCCATGACCAAACCAGATCAGAGAGCTCGTACAAAGAATCGTGAGCCAGTAATTGACCGTCGTCGGTTTCTCAGGGCACGCCACTAATACAATCAGAATGGCCTGCTTATCTGCTTTTTAAATTGAGAAAGGGACATACGAGTCGGATCCGTCAGTCCCTTCCATTGACGGTTCGGCGGATAGCATTTGAGCACGATATCGAGAAACAAGACCAGCCATGTTGCGCCGAGCACAGCAAGCGTGATATTGTAGATTGTCTGGTACTTTGTACGATCGGCAAGCCGCTTGTAGAAGATCACCATGCTGGCCTTGATCAGCCAAAGCGAGGTGACATAGAGAGTGGATCCGGGGATGATCATCTGCACAGGGTTCTTAGTCTCTCTCTCTCTCTCTTTTTTTTACTTCGTTTTTAACATTTTTTTTCAACGGTGATGGATTCAGGCGGCGCTACCTTCATCATTCTGATCGCATTTTCGGTGCTGGCATGGGCCATGTCGGACATTCCTGCGCCGTTTGTTAGACGCCTGCGCTGTGATGCTTTGCAGAAGAAAGGTGAAGCCCACCCTGATTAAACATGTAATGCTGGATCACCAGATCGCCGATCAGACACAGAGCGGCCAGGGCGACGAAAATATCATCGATGTAGAGGCGCTTGAGCAGCCGCCATCGGACTGCGAGACGGGCGACCAGGAAGACGCAGGCGACGACTGTACAGACATACCAGGCCACCTGCCCACGACATTAATTGGGGTGACTCCGACAAGCAGGAGGAGAAAGCGTACCACTTGGCCAGTATCTGGACGCGCCATACTGCTTGTAGGCACAGTCACAGCAGCACTGAAAAATCGAGCATGGTGGCCAGCAGCGCCAGCAGCCGCAGACAGACAGGCAGGCAGGGTTATAACTCGCGGTACTGCCGTGCAGTGTTTGACCAGCCAGAACAAGACGAGAGTGGTCAATGATGGCCAATACCAGTAGCAAAGGCCGATTATTCGTTAGACTTCAACCAAGGAACTCAATTATGGGGAGACAGTCGCGCTTGGGTCAGATGGAGCCCCGGCCACGCTCTGAGGGAGGGGAGAACGCCCGATCGTGAGCTGGGCCGCTGCCGTATCTACACGAGGTTCTTTTCTTTTCTTTTCTTTTCTTTTTTTTTTTTACAAAAAAAATATTTAGTGTAAAGACGCCTACATCGTCGAGCCGTTCTTTCTGACAAGGTAGTTCATACTGGACTAACTAAACTGCAGTCCGGTATGGCCATCTACCGCAGACAAGATTTACGCATTCCCTTCCACCCCGGAAGCTGATACAGAGGTGCAATGCAAAAATATCAGGATCCTGCATTTGAGATAGAATGGACCCGAGACAACACTTGGCAGGGACTAAAGTTGGCCACCCACGGAGTCTTTATCCAGATCTTCATTTTCTCCGAGCCCGTGGGCCTGGCTGGTTTGAGAGCCAAACTCGGCGTAGCCCTAGACCAACAGGGCAAGCGTTCTTTTGCGTCTTCGTCTCGCTGAGCCCACAGAAGATCGAATTATTTTGACATCGATCGATGCGATCATGCGCATCCATCGAGTTTTAGATCCACGCTACCAAAAACCACATATGTGTGGGTCGACTGACCCAGATTCCAGCCTAGCTTGCTCGCTGCTTAAGCTCCTGTTGGCTGTCTGGGAAAACCTCGGGGTCCATCCAACGCTGGCCCCCACCACTAGGACAGTCAGGGCAGACACTACGCTTGCCTGGGAAGTTAGGGGGACACTTAGGGCTGTGGAGAGGCTTGAAACGGCAGCAATCACGACGGATGGGGCCATTCAATAGCTCCGGTCTCAACGCCGTAAGTCTTAAGGTTCCGGCCCTTCCGAGGGCCATATAATCTCGAAATTTAAACTTTGGTTTCTTTGTACGGGCTGGCTGGGGGCTGCGGTTGGCTGCGGATGGGCTGGGGCTTCTGTTTTGATGCAACTCAGGCCCACAGAGAGTCTGAATGAGAGAGTAGAAGGAGAGGGAGTGAGCGAGAGAGAGTATTGTACTCGAATAAAGAGTGGTCCGTGGCGCAGTTTCTTGTTATTTCACAAGAGCGTAAGGTACAAGCTAAGCAGCCAGATGCAATACGGAACGTCCACTGCCAAGTGCCGTATTCCCGGTATACGGACTCGTTCCTGCATGCGCCACGGGCTTATGGTAGTAGCAGCATCGTATAGCGCGGACAGACTAGACAGGGGATCCAATCCTGCGAAAGTATAATCTGACAGGATATATTCTGAAACTTCAGGTGAAGCCGCAGAAGACGAAACCCACGCCGATCCGCCACCGTTACTGTGAGTTTGGTTATGGATGCATGCCCGAGATGGGCTGCACAGAGCGAGTTAATGAACGAGTCGCATTGTCTACTCCGTCACTTTGAGGCATAAAATCATACTATCATTTTGACTAGCCCGCAGACATAGTCACGGTAGCTTTACGACTCGACCCGGGTCCATATCTAGTCTCTGGAAGCCTGATATTGACGCTGCCGCGTCGGCCACAGGAAGAAGAAGAATAATAATAGAATCTGCCTTCATCCAAATCTTCCGTTCAGGATACAAAACCCGATCTACTGACTCGCTTCGACATATTTTCACTTGAGAGAATTTGTGGCGCTGGACACTATTGAATCGCCGAGGTTCGAGGTTGGGCGAGTCATGGTCTTTTACGTAGGCAGAGCTGGAGTTAGGTAACAAGATGCAGTGTTGGCGTTAGGTTTAGACTTGAATGCCGGCGCTATGGTAGGTACATCCAATACAAACGTTCACTGGTTGAGGCCCGGTCTTGCTTTCGCAATATCACCTCCTGATTCTTGCAGGTGGTGCCTCAAAGCTGGCTGGCCCCCATGCTCGCAAGTCGCACCACTAGTCCAGCTCAGTCCACTTGGTGCACCTAGCTTAGTCTGGCTGCCTTGTACCTCGGCTATCGGAATCAGAGATCAGAAAATCTAGACACTCTGCTTTCCTGCGTAATCTTCTCGTTCGGGATTGATTGCGTCTCAGTCTCGGTGGAGGCTCGGTTGGACCTGGTGGGTACTTCTGTGCCTGAAGTTTGACATGATATTCCAAATTGGATGCCGCTTTGAAAACAATGAAGCAGGAGCAAGGGCCAGGACGGGCGTATAGAAGCTGTAAACGATGCTGCATGCGGCAAGCTCGGTGGTAGGCTACGGTACCATGCCTAGGTATAGGTAAGACCCAAGCTGGTACATACACAGGTTAACGGGTCTACCATAGACTTAAAAATCCAACGCCAACTAGACTGTATAGGACTAGTGTCTAGGACTAGTGTCTTCTAGCTTCTCCCGGTGGAACCATATAGAATAGCCGAAGAATACTTATGAGTCTTGAATGAGGGTTGCGGCCCGCTGGCGAACCGTTGTGCCAGGCTGCCTCGCCGCAGGGGTCGGTGATTCGTGGAACCGAAGTCTCTCGAATGATAAATTCAGACGGTCAAGTTATTTGAATGCCTCAGGTACAGGAGCGCGATGGCTCGACACAAAGTGGGCTTGCTGAAGGCGGAATCAGACGGTATCTGGTTAGCGCTTTCAATATAAAAGTAGATGGTTGCATACTCGTCGTGTACTCTGCTTGGGGACCCTGGTGAATGAGTAGCATTCAACCCTGTACCGTAATGATCTTGTATAGAAAGGCGAGAAGAATGAAGACACGGGAGGAAGGAGTATATGATAAAGTTATTGCATACAGGGTTTAGGGGCAATGGAGACGCCTTTTTGTTCCCATGAGACTCTATATTAGGATACAGATAATTAGGGCAACAGTAGTCTATAGAACATAAGAATGCCAGTCCAAAATCGAGGTCATGTCTTCCCTCCTCAGCCAGCCATTGCGAAGTGAACTCACGAACTAGCCGCCAGCTCGACCGGGTTCAGCACATGCGGGTAGTTGGGATAGTTTGGCTTATACGTCTTCTGGCAGCGACTGTTGTACTCGCCAGTCGTGCTCATGACAACAGCCTCCTCGCTACCAGGAACGCCCAGTCTTGCCAGCGGACCATCGGCCGGCGTCGCACGTTCCCACCCGGGCCCGGCTGCGGGATTTTTGATCCACGCCACGAACCAGTCATTCATGTAGTCAGCTAGAGCTTGCTCAGCGTCCGTGACGCCGGAGATCGACTCGAAGCACTCATTACCGCCGTGGAAGAACGGCACTTCGCTGCCGTGCGAGGGGCCCAGCCCCGAGATGGGCAGGATGTTGTCGTACTGCCCGAACCACCGGTAGATCCACGTTGGCTGGGTGGCCGCGCGGACGTCGAGCAGGTAGTCTGTTGCGCAGAGGAAGCGGGCGTCGCCGTAGGAGGCGCCGCTCATGGCGGACACGGAAGCATAATCGGCGCGGTCGTAAGCAGACAGAAGCTCATCCGCAGGGACGAAGGCGAGATCTGCGTCAAAGGTGCGGATCCAGCTGCTGAAGTTGGTGTTTTCGCTGCCGTAAACGTAGCCGAAGATCGCGCCCTCTTGGTCGGAGTTGCCAACGATCAAGGGAAGAGAAGTCGGGTACTGGCCCGCCGCGAAACGGTCTGCATAGTTGGAGAAGCGGGTGATGTCGTCGACGATAGGGGAGAACCAGGTGTTGGAGGTGGAGTTGAAGTAGGAGGTCTGGAATGCGTAGGTGTCGACGGCGCGAAGGCAGTCGAGGGTGTAGTCGTCGGCGGTGCAGGATAGGGCGACGCCTGCGTCGAGCATGTCCTGGACGACTTTCTTGAGGCCGACGCCGGGCGGGGTGATGGCCGGCCCGGACTGGGCGTTGGCGGACATCTCGATGGCGCCGGCGAGGAAGGTCGAGGGGTGGTTCCAGAGGTAGTGGTCGACGTGCACGCCGCCGGACGAGTGGCCGCCCAGGACAATGTGCGATTTGTTTCCGCCAAAGGCTGCAGGTTGTGTTAGAAGCAGAGCCTTAGCCAACGGGGAGGTAAACCAGTATCAGGAAAAGACCTTAACGCGTACCTTCAATGTTGTCGTAGACCCACTGCAGCGCCAGCTCGACGTCCATGATGCCAAAGTTCTGGCTCTGCCCCTCCAGCTCGGGCGCATTCGGCGATGCGTACAGACTCTCGCGGTAGTTGAAGTTAATGTAGATGACATCCTTCCGTGCAAAATTGTAGCCCTGCCATTGGGCGTTACTGCTGCCCCCGGTAACCATCGCACCGCCATAGATGTAGACAAAGACAGGCAGCTTCTTGTTGCCGCTTGCAGCATGCGGGGTCCAGATGTTCAGGCTCAGGCAGTCCTCGCTCTGCGCCGTGATGGCCGTGCCGGACATCGCCTGCGCGCACGATGGGCCGTACGAGGTCGCATGGAAGCTCCCGCCGGGGAACGTGGTCAGCGGGACGGGCGCCTTCCAGCGGTTCTGGCCGGCGGTCGACTCGGCAAAGGGAATGCCCAGGTAGACGTTGGTGTCGTTTTGGGTGAAGCCTTTGACCTTGCCCTGGTTCAGATGGATGGTCGGAGTGCAGGCGCATGCCTGGGCAGCGCCCAGCAGAGCCACCGCCACGCCGAAGGTGCCGCGGATGAAGCCCATGGTGACTGGCACTGACTGACGATCTGCGGGAAGGAAGAGGTAGCAGGGGCAGGGACTGGCGATGAGGGGAAAAGCAGGTGATAAAGAGGGGATAATGGAGATCGAGATCCAGTATTTATACCGATTGCAGTAAGGATCTGTAGTGCCGGGTCTTCTTCGGATCGCGGGCGAACCACAAGTGCGACCTGCAGCTTCTAGATCAATCCCATGGAACGGGTCTCTATAAGCCAATCACAGATGCAGTCTCCTGCAGCTGGTGGGGACAATCTAATATTACCACGTGGCGCAGGTACAACAAGGAAGTTACCATACCACTGTACACCAATTACGAGCCAGGCTCCCACTCCTAGCGCTCGAGTCAGCAGCTCGTCTACAGCTCGCCAAGAAGCAAGTTTGCGACTTGTTGGTGTCTTGTCTTTAAAAAATTCGGCAGACGCCTGAATGGGCAGTTAATTGCCATTCCGTAGCAAAGGAAACCCGCTGCGGTTGTCTCGACAATGCAAGATCTGAGTAGAGAAGACTGCATTGTCATGGGACAAGAGCTTATAATATAATTTCAAGAAGGTAGCAGCTTCATGATGTCCAGGCCAGCGGCCGAGCCTCAGGCTCGTCTCACTGAGAGGATGAGTCCGCATGCAAAAAGTTTATCATCGATTAGAATCCACGTGGTTATCATCCGTTTCTCTGGATGTAGTGGGGACGTTGACAAATAGTTGATGGAGGGAAGAGGAAAAAGTATACAAAAAATACAATCTATATCCTGTATAGTTCGTGGCCTTGTATTCTGCCGTAGCTGCACAGTCGAATGGGGGAATGTTTCCTGTCCTTGCTTGGGGCTAGGGAGTAGGCATTGGTCGCATCTAGCCTAATAGACAACTATTGTTTATGCAGAGCTTTGCTGCGGCTTGGTTCGACTTGAGAGGGAAATCTGAGGCGATATCTTCGAATCGACGATGGTCTTGAATGGTGGGCGATTTCTTGCAAGGGTTGGCGTTTGTCAAGTTGTGGGAAAGGATTCTGCTCGTGCAACGGCCAGAATCCCTCGAGTGACTACCGGCACGCTGCGATCTATCTGTCAAATCTTCCGTGAGCTCTACCGTCTGATCTGCTTCTCGGGTAGCTGAAGTGTAGCAAAAATGGATTGTTCACTTTCTAGAGTACTGTAGGGGATCTGGGTTCAAACAATACCAAAAAGAGCAGGATATAAGTTTGGCCAATGAGATGTTTTCCCACAAAAATGGTTTGCTGACTTTCCTAGCTATATATTCTGTGATAAAGATACAGGATCAGTGGTTTCCTTGGAGACCAGCAAGCTAGGTCTTAGAAAATAAATATTGCGTTTCCGATCGCAACTGCCTGTCTGTACTGTATTTCAGCGGGAGCAGCCACTAGAGAAAGACTACTCTCGGTCTGCTGGAGCTGATCTCTTGAAAGAGGTAGCTGATATCAGGGACTAGAACGTGCGAAATAATCTAGATCTCCATCTACATGGCCGTGATATGTATATCCGCCAAAGAAGAGTAAAAAGAGTGGTCTGGAATTGCACTGAAACAGCAGTATTTGGAACCTTCAGTCAGCACAATCACCGTGAAGCCAGGATATCAAGGCCTCGACATCGGCTCGTTGGCCTCTGGAGGCGCAGCAGGGACTCCTGATGGCTGCCTTGGGTGTCTTGGTCCCGGGGTGGCATCGGGCATCCGCGGTAACAGCTGCATTTTGATAACGCCAGAGATGCCACCCCTGCCAGTGGTAGTGACAAGTTTCAGAGACTCTAATAGCGCATTGACCAAGCGTGTCAACTGTCATCATACACAGACAGTTTTCCACCAATAACTAGGCTACCAGTCCCCGGACAGCCATTCGCCGGGTTGAGCAACAGATTTGAAGCGGCTATTCGTTCCAGATGCCGGCTGGCCCAGATACGTGCTCGAGGCGTGCTGAGAAGTGAACGGTAAGGGAGAAATTCCAATTTCGTCTGTTGGTAGAATTGAAGCAATACGCACCCCGGGCCATGTTTGGTACCTAGAGTCGATCTGCTTTGCGCCCTTTCGGCTTTCACAGCGGCCTCTAACCAGCCTCGAACCTCCAACCACATTGTGTGCAGATGAAGACTCTGATATTGAAGATGATTCTTCTTAACAGTCCTGAAATTGATAGTCAGCCTGCAGCGCTGGGAACACACAGCAAATGTTGCTCAGGTGCATTGAGGTAGATGTCGTTGAGCATGGCATCTAAGATTTGTGCGTATCAACAGTCAAAGCCGACCAGTTCAAGAAAGCTGGTGAGCTATCTCATGTCAAATCTGCGTAGCATGGTTTTTCCGCCCCTGGGTGACAACAGCTAGGTGAGCCCTAGCGACTCCAGGGAAGCGCAGTCCCCCGTAGTATCCGGGGACATGGAGGAAACCAAGACTAGAGCCCACCCAGGACCTATCAAGAACCCCTTTACATAAGGGTACTCTAGGGAGTTAATGATATCGAGCGTGTATTCTCCAACATCCAAAACTCCAAGAAGGTTCGCATGCTGGGGCTCCAACACTACGGAAGATCAAGCTTCGCGGCCACAACATGCCCTTCTTCAGTAATCAATCTCCCTATCCTGCTAGACTAATGCAGAATATAACAACAGGGCTAGGAATGGCGAGCCTCACCACCGGAAAGTCTGAGGGGTATAGCTGTGAAAGTACACGGTTATGACGCTGAAGAACATACTAGCAGTGTGAGAGCAGCCAAGCATTGTGTTCGGCAGGATGTATCACGGTGACATCCGGCTGGACGGGATATTCCCTAGATCTTGGAAGGTTCTAAGCTCGAGATTGTGGAAGGTTGATTTTCTAGCTTGGTTACATTTCCCTATCATCTTAGATTGCGGGAATCATGTCGTGACAATGGAATAGATCTATGAAATCAAGGTACGCCCCTCCAGCTCGTCTCATACTCGCTGAGCCTCGAGTACCAGGCTAATTGGAAGCTGAAGCCTATATTCTTCTCCGTATCGCATGATAGATGGTCAGTCCCGTCTTTGCTGACCTCTAATCCGGCCCTGGCCCGTCATCGGCGTAGGGGCCGCTCACCCAACCAAAGTAAATTCGCGAATCAGCCAGTAAGCCCAAGTTGATTCCCGTATCGGGTGTCCACAGTGCATGAGGAGCGTATTCTCCCTTATCAATCCCTTGATTAAAATAGTCCTTCCTGTTCAAATGCATCTTGACCGACTTCAACCAGGGCAGATGCTGCCCGTCCATCGCTGCCTCCGCCAGGTCCTGAAACTGCGGCAGGTAATCCTTTTCATCCCAATATCTATCCGAGTCTTCCATCCCGTGGTAATCAGGAAGATTCAAACCAGTAAAGAACCGCAATTGCGTGGGCAGGACATCTTTCAGTCGCAGTCCATCCGAGGGCTTCCCGAGTAAGACCTCCAGCTGCATGACTAGCCCTTGTAGTTTCGTGAAACTTTTCATCGACCCAAAGTAGCCCTCGATGAGACTGAATTCCTGTTCCATGCGCCAGTCTTTTTCGTCGTCATTCGTTAGACAGACGGAGAGATATGTCAGGGTCGCTGCGGCGTGCTGCTCTAGGATCCGCTTCAGTTTAGGCGCGTCATGCTGAACGGGCCGATAGGCCGTTCCGCTCATGTCCTCGAACTTGAGAGATCTCAGCCGGTTGGTAGAGCTGATGATTGTTTCCAATATCTCCTCTGGCGGAACATAGCCAACTTCCACATGGGCCGAGCTATCCAGGCTAGGGACCAGCACGGCAAAGTCCAGCTCTTCCAGGCAGGGCAGCCGGAGAAACAGGGCCATATTGGTGAACTTGTCCGTGCGTGCTGTCAGGGCGAGTGATTTGAGGTTCGAGAGCTGGAAGAGCAGAATCCATTTTCGAGTCTTCAGAGTTGACCTCGTGAGCCAGTTCAGATCGTTCTTCTTTAGGGCCTCAGAATACCTCGAGGTCGGATCGGACTCGAATGCGCGTTTGATGGTTTCTGCTGCTGCAATTATCACCTCCCGGTCCCTTTCAGCCTTCCGTCGAATCTCTGCCTTTGGATGGGGATCCGAATCAACGCCGTCTTCGTCTTCGTCCTCGTCTTCCTCTTCCTCTTCAGTCTCCTCTTCCGAGCAATCCGCCTCTTCGTCCTCTTCCAGGCAAATCTGCTCAGCTCGAGCAGCGAGATCTGGCCGTGCGATCATCTTGTGGCAGAGGATCTCCACCGCACGATCTGACGGAGACCCGAGTTTCCTTTCCAGTAAAGGGTCAATGATGGCTCGGGTAGTCTTGGAGACCAGCCGCAGCTTGAGTGCCTGTTGACGACCATCCCTCTCATCGGCAAGGAGATGCTCGAGGATGCAGGTGTAGATTTCCAAAGGAAGGTGAATGACCATCTTCGGGGAGAAGAGGGGGGAAAGATAGCAGAGAACGCTCCAGTGGAGTCTGGTCTGCGATGCTTCTTATACTTTGGCGGCATGTGAGGGTGGAATGTAGCCTAGCGAGGCGAATACGAGGCTGTGCCTAGAGGTGGACCCTCATATCAATGGCAGTGATCTACAGGCTATTGTCACTACTCGCTGCGGATTAGAGCATCTGCAGCACAGGAGTTACTGTACAAACATTAAGGGATGGCGGAGAGCAGCTGGGGTTGACTGGGTCGACTGCTGCCTGGGTTTGATATTTCCACACGTTATTGGAGTAAGGTAGGCATGTTGATGGGCGCAACATGACCCGGCAGTTGTCGAGCTGTTCACATTCGACGGTCTATTTGCAGAGCTCGTACCACCTTGAAGGCGTGGGATCGGTGGTCCCTCGCTGAGTTCAAAGGACACTGCCTACGATAGGAGACTATCCCCGGTTGCAGCCGCAGCTAGTATAAGGGATACAAGCAGGCCGGCGAGGTGGATAATTCAGTAGACGAGATGGTGCTATACCTTGCGCGAATAATGCATTATTAGAAGGTATTTACCAGTGGGTGCTGGCTTCAGAACACTATATAGTGACGGTGTTCTGACCATCAAAAAGCGAGCGTGCCCTATATCTAGCCGGTCACCCTCCTCAACAGCCCTAACCTCCGCATCCCACGGGGATACATCTCAACATTACAAGCTCAAACTCTCAAAATCCGCCCTAATAGATTCACAGACTTTGTTAACGAAATTGCCTTCCTCCTCGTGAGGCACACCCAGAGCTCCAACCTGCCAATTAACCGCGATGACCAAGTTTCCGCCCTTGACACTGATAATATTAAACACCAGCGGGCCACTGACCACATTCGCCGGGGTTGCAAAGACCATCTTAGTGATTCTGCATTTGTCCCCCTCTTGAGCAGCACTGTCGAATTCAAGCAAGTTGCTCAGTTCATACGAACAGTCCCTCCGTTGCCCTACCTTTCCGGCCGTCCAGTTCCTGATGCTCGGCGCATACCGGAGCAGTCCGATGGCCTGGTCCTGAAGACGGGTCGCGCAGAGGGCGAGGTCCTCGGTGATAGATCTGGCGGACGACCAGAATTCATCGCTGAATGTAGACACAGACCCTTTCTCTGGTAGGTCAGACGGGCGTGGATGGGTCTGGTTGTGTCCAGATACATAAAGACCCCAAGCGCAGCGCGGAATACCCACAGACCTCCGCATATCGACCGCCGTTCCCGAGACAAAATTCGTGGCCTTCTCGTCTGGAAGGATTCTGCTCAAAGCCATAACGATCATCTGGTGTATCAGGCCCGTGAGCTTTGACCCATGTGCCCTTGAGGTCACCAACGCCTTCTGAACAAGCGAGGATTCAATCTCAAGCAGACGGATCCGGCTACTGTTAGGCGTTGATGGGTCAAAGAACATGGGCGAGCCGGTCCATGTCCCTGCATCAATGGTGGTGACCGCTGCGCGGAGACCGAGCAATGCAGATAGGCATTTTGGTAGGTAGACTGCTAGGAGCGGGCTGAGGAGAAACTTCCATGAGATCGGGAGTCTCGAGGGGGTGTCGAAGGGAGGCGGGAGCTTTTGGGTTGATGGGGGTATCAGAGAGGCGCTGTCTTCCTCTACAGAGCACCCCTGCAGCGCGCGGAGAAAGGTCTGGTGGAAGGCGTGTCCGACCATGCCATCGCCCAGTGTATGCGAGAATGAAAAGGCTATCAAGACGCGCGGAATTTGCTCTTCGTGTAGAGGGAGAGGGAGGACGACGACGCGCCAGGGCGGGATATCGGCTGGCCAGGGCCGGTCGAGAATTGGTAAGAGAAACTTCTCTATGGATCTGATTTCTGTTTGAGGGTTGATATCTTCATCATGGATGACTGAGATATGGTTGTGGAGGTCTACGCTCGATACTTTCTCGTAGAATGGCTTCTCGGTGTGCTTGTCTCTAACGACAACACCGAGGTATGGATACTCCTGGATGCAACATTTCAAAGGAGTAATATAAGACTTGGCCGCCTTCACATCGAACTCTTTGTCAATGACCTCGTAGACCCCTGCGATGACCAGGGCGTTGTAGAAGCCGAGATCCTCGCGGCTGATGGTCCGGCGTTCATTAGGGCCTGCCACCTTGTTAGCCCTTTACTCTCTTTACGCTGAAAAACGCGCACTTGCTTGCGAATCTCATGAACATTTTAACTGTCCTGTTTTTTGAGCTGACGAGAACAAGATGCAAGCCACGGGCTGTATAAATGACCAACTGAGAGTGGAGCCAATAGGTATCCATTTATCCCTAGCCAATAATTAAATCACGCTAAATCTCTGCCCCATCAGGTAATTCGGATGAATTCAACGGCCGTCAAGCCACAATCCCGCAAGAATTTCCTCTTTGGTACAAGGGAGGCAGATCGGAGTGCTTTTGTTCTGTACAGGGGACCAGGACTGGACTGAACAGGGAGCCGCGCAGGTAATCCAAAGCAAGTCTCGTCAGGGGCTTCTACTCTTGTTCCTATTCCATTAGTTCTAGCTGACAGCAAGCTGTCATAATGTTTGTTTGACTAATTATATTCCACCAAAGGGGGGATTGAGTGTCCACCCAACAGACCCTGGAAACCATAACCCTAAACTTTTACCTTTCCACGAAGAAACAACAGCATCAGGTCAAAGTGATTGCAATTTTTGTGTCTCAACACAGACAGTAAGACAATCTAGGCCTCCTCGCCATCACTCGTACACTATCCCATAATCACCGTTCAAACCTCTCAGCTCGCGCTTCCAACCCGCGGCATTCAAGTAGTTGTTGGTGCTTCTTTTCTTCTTTTTCTTCTTCCCTTTTCCCCCCTTAATCTAATATTGCATTTAAGACTCGAAAGTACCGAAACAAGCCTTATTCAAGCCGTAGATGCGACGAGTAGACCCTGGAGGCAGCGGAGCAGAATCCGAGGGCACAAGCAGCTGCGGTGCTCGGTGGGCTGTAAGAAGAGCAGGTAAGCACGGGCCAAGAGAGCCATAGAATAAGACATTTATTAGATAAAATGCTATGTCGACATGGCGAGAGGTTTTATTTGCATCGAGTTCTGGCTGCATGCTCATACCATTGCGCTCTCTTCGGCCCGGGCCAGGAACATAGGGCTTCCAAGGTCACGCTACTGTGCTTCTTCCATGGGTCCCTATCTGGTTGCAAGTACCTACCGAGGCGATCACCCCGTAGAGAAGGTATGAAAGTTCCTGGATCTGAGACAGAAAGTTTGCCTGCACTTAGATCATGGAATGGTAAACACGACGAGCGAGTGCGTGATGCGTTGCTTCGCAAAGCGCCACCTGGATAGCCAACGACCGCGGGGCACAGAAGGGAAGGAAGAGGAAGGTCAAGAATACCATTGAAAGACTGTTCACTTGTGATGATAGTCCCAATGCCGAGTAGGACGGTCCTATTCAGCATGGGATACTTTGTCAAGCAACGTCGTCTTGGCCTTGCAACTTGCATGGATACGAACAAGACTAGTAGATACGGCCTGGCTTGCCTTGAACCTGGCAAAGGTGAGGCTATATGCTTCTCCTTACCTTCATGTTTAGCCAGATATCGGCTGCCCTTCATCTAAACTGTCGAAAGCAAACCAGTCCGCAGACATATCTCACAAATTCAGTATATTGCAGTAAAATACAACTTAACCAGTTGGCCGACCGCGGCTCGCACTGTCCTCTTAGTAGATACCTACCTGATACCAAGCAGCAGATGCGGAAGCAGCAATTGCTCGAGCAGAATATCATTATCTGCCCGCACAGAAACGTGCTTTTTTATATGTAGGTTGGAGAACTTTTCGTTTTTCCGCGTCTGCCTTCACTGCAGGAGTGCAGATGTCAATGCACCGAGCCCTAGATTTCGACAATTCAAAAGAAAGAAAGAAAGAAATAGGGCAAACTATTGCGGACCGGAGCTAAAGAGGATGTGGAAGGACCCTCTCCTCGTTCCAATGGTCATTGAAGGGTTCTGGTTAACGACCTAGGGTTGGTTATTCATCCTTTCTGGGAATGGATATAAACAGGCCAGGCAAAGCAACGCCCATCCCTTTCAACAAGCAGGGTAGGGGTATCCTGGTCTTAGACCGTGTCTAACGAAGTTCTACTCATCAGCCTTCCGTGGATAGCCACTCTCGACTCGAGTTGTATGAAGCACCCCCTGTGCAGATACGGGGTACATGCAATGAATGCAGCTTTGAAAGGAAAGAATGATCCTCACCGATTTCACCCGGTCCTCGTGTTTGTCCCTTAATTAGAAACTCCATGGTTCGGCCTCTCTGTAAGTCCATTTCGAGCATAAATACAGGAAGAGAACGGGCAGTAGGAGTCAAGAGGTGGAGAGTCTGAGCCGCGGTCTTGGACTGTTGTGTGGTTATATGCAGTGTTTCGACGGTGCATTAGGCGGGCACTGCTGTGGACTGTTGATTCAGTGTATGGATTTGTACATTTATGATCTACGGTTGGTAGGGTAGATAGTAACGTGGTTGAGACTGGGTCCAGATAGATATAGATGTGGATGCCACAACAAAAACCAAGACAAGAAATCCTCAAGGTCGAGGCGCAAAGCATTCACATACACAAGGCTAGGTAGCCCACAAGACTCAAGGGAACGCTAAGGGGACGCTATGCGATGCAAACAACAGACGACGGATCCTTGGCCTTCTGAACAGCCTCACAAACACAGTCGCAACACACATCCTCCTTAACAACGTAAGGAACATCACCCTGCGCTCTAGTAATCGCCGTTGCTGCTATTTGTGCCTGCCAATTCGAACTGGCTACCACTATCAATGGCAGGTCCGGTCTTGCCAGATACTCGGCCCACTTCTGGAGCGCGACCAGTCGATTTGGGCCGGACGAGCTCTCACGCTCCTTCCGGTCGTGGTCATGTTTGCAGGCGTGCTTTCCACCTAGATATGTCTGTTCATTGCCGTCAGGGATTCTGAAAAGGAGAGAGCTTTGCAGCGCCTCGAGGATGTCTAGGCCTGCCACCCATTCACCCCGTTCGTGCACACTCACAGCAGACTCCAGCATGTATATTTCCCCAGTCTTGCGCCCCGCGCGTCCCGACGTCAAGGGGGATGTTGTAGCCGGTGTAGGAGAGATGCAAGAGGTATTGTCAAAGTAGTCAACATACTCTCCATTCCACGAGTCATGGTTGTACACATTCCATGTGTCGACAGTGCTTTCTCGAATCCGTGGTGCGGCCGGTGGTATTAGCAGTGCTATTCCACCGCGTCCAATGTCTCCGGTGACGTCGTGAATTTCATGCATAGGAGGCTCGTCAGCAGGGCTACACAACATAGGCGCACTTTTCCTATGAGTGCAGTCTTCCTTCAGCCCAGGTTGAGCAGCCTCGAGTGCACCTGGCAATCCGGGTTGTCCACGTAAAGATGCTCGTGCGTTGCCTCGGCGAGAATAGGCAGCCAGAACCTGTGAAAGTTGATAGCAGACGTTGTCCAAAAAAGCTCCAGGATGGCTGCCTTGATCTCCTCATCCAACTCAATGATCCGCTTCAATATAAAGGCGGTTTATCGAGGCTCAACTCCCCAGCCGTCTAGATCGCAGCCAAGGATGACTTGGCGGAATTGAGCAAGCATCAGTCTGGAACCCTCGACGCGCGCCAGCCGCGTTCGCTGGACAGGGTCCCCGTAATATCGAAGGTGCGCAAGTGGGAGAGACCACTGAATGCCTGCGTCGTCATTGGCGTTGGACCTCGAGAGCCCGACGGTCAGAATGCCGGGAACCAGGTCATCTTCCTGCCGGACCATTGGCTGCTTCAGCGTAAGGACGTCCATGTCGGGATAGAGATGCTACGCAGGTAGCCCTAGGAGAACGTTGACGCTCCGCAGCTCCTGCGACGAGCCGCTGACCAGCAGATCAATCCATGCCAGGGTGTCCTTCCAAACCTCAATGACACTGTCATATGTGCTGGAGCGATTTATCACTCTGAGATCGAACTTTTCAATCACGAGCCAGAACCTACTCTGCTGAACACTCTTAATTTTATCGGCAACGCACAACCAAGCCCGCGCGCTGGCATCCCAGTCGCGCAGCTCCTTTCGGCTGATCTGCTTTTTGGCCACCACCTACGAGGCCACATCCACACTGTAACCCTCATCGCACTTAGCCAGATTCACCTGCTTCTGCGTACTCACAATCTCGTCTCAGATAGCGGTTGCCTCATCCGACTCCCAGATCCGGGCAAGGATGCAAGCCACAAGGTAGACCTTGATTGCCGTAGGCCCCGAAGTCGCCGAAACCCAGATGCTCGTTGCATCGACGCCCACCTGACTCTCAAAGACCCCATAGTTTATGTTCCGATTCTCAATCTTGGACTTTATGGCGATCTCCGACGCGCGGGAACCGTAGGCCTTTATCAGCTGCAGCGTATCCGGGAGCAGAGAATCGAACAATGCGCCCAGTTTACGCGCAGTGGTATGAACGACGCCTCTTTCTGCGGATTCGCGACGTATTGATGAGAGCGCGTCCCCCACCGGCGAGAACTCCTTGGGCGCTTCGATCTTGAGCAGCGAGAAGTCGGGGTTGAAATTGACGAGAGCAGCGGTTGCTTCGCTGATGCCGCTGACAACGGCCGCTTTGAAACTCCTTATCAACATTTTATTGAGTTGCCGTTGTAAGTGGAAGTTAGGTAGGTAATCAGGGCTGTAAGCAATTGACCTGAGCCTGCCCCTCATGTCAATGCTTCGTAAGGCTGAGCAAACGCTACTGCACGCTTGATTAGCTGCCGGCGCGTCGCCTCATCTTGCCTCGTCATGTAGATCTGTTGCACGAAGCACGAGACATCTGATTGCTGAAGGGCAGTAGCATGATTAAGAAGGGATGCAGTTTTTCTTTGAGATATAAAAGCATGTCAGACGAGTTTATGTTCTGCATCTATAGCTCGGAAGCGGCCTCACTCAAGATATACCAGGGTAGATCACATTTCAAACGAGCATCAGAGGTCTGACGATAGCGGCATTAATACGCTGGAATGTTAAAAGAGGGGGGATGCCTCCATACAAACTTCGTTACCGGGCCTGGACCGAGTGACGAAGCGCGCTTTTCTCCCCTTAGTGGCAGATCTGGCTATCCATAGCAGCTATCTATAGCAGCTATCTGATCGGGATAGACTTGGTCTCCCTTTCGTCTCCGCACTCGTTGCTTGACGGGCTCCCTAGGGGAGAAGTCAGAGCCGCTGGCAGCGGCTCTCTTCCCTAGCGAATTGAGACAAGGGAGCCCCGGCTTATATCTCGATTCGATATACCGAATAGGACGAAATCGGGCGAACCGGCTCCAGCTGCAGTTCGATGGAAGGATCAGCGATATCCAGAGCAATGATAGAGAATCGCATGGCCAAATAGACCTCAGCACCAGTTATCCTCTTCGATCCATGGAACAGCAACGACCGCATTGCAAGCAAATCAGATCAAATCAGATCGACTTGTCGTCTAACCCATAAATCCACGGAAGAAAGGAGAACTTTCCTTGAAATTAACCTCTACCACTCCGGGAAGCCGGGGCTGGCAGCATCAACCATTCAAAACACGGCACGAAGCAATTATCGTCACGCGAGACCAATGCCATGGCACAACTGTTTGTGATCACAAGTCTGAGTGCGGGGAAATCGGTCTTCTTTGCCTCGTAGCGAGGTCTTTTCGGTTCCTGCCAGGCGTGCGAATAGGATCAGGCCTCGTCTCGAGAACCAACAAATCCTAGTAGATTGGTTGTTTTCTTGTTCTCAATGGGTCTAGGCTTCTTTCTAGGCTTCTGGTCATTGCAATTCAGTATTTGTCCATTGTGCCGAATTGGCCCCCCTGCAGACGCTTGCAGATGAGTCGGAATGCCTCATTCGCGGCGTGCACCGTCTGATATCAAGCCTACTATACTATCAGCCGGGGCATTTTCGTATGAGCAGACACTTGCATTTACCCTTCAGCTCCTCGCAGTCTGCATAGTGTACGGCGGACGAAATAGTACCTACTGTACTGAGGATCTTTTCGATCCTTCACCCGTGTCTCTCGTCGACCAACAATGGCTTCTGTATTGAAATCAGTTGATCATGACATCACGTCGGAAAATACAGCCAATGCTAGCCAATGCTATGTTTTGGCCTGTTCTCCACCAGTTGCAAAGATCGCCAACGGCGGGGTCTCTGTGCTTTTGCAACGCCCTCGTCAGACCCAGCCCGACTCTTTGCCGAGGACCGGGAAGAACCGGATGATATCATTCTGAGGGAGAAGTATAAGTATGGGCAGAGGGGCACATGAGCAGCACCAGATATTCAAGCCAGGTCTTATGTCGAACACGTCTGCTTCTGTTTCGTTCCCGCTGCATCCCAAATCCTCACCTTCTTCTTCTACACCGGCTCAAGGTACATTTATCACCTTTTCCAGCTCATGTCTTTGACAAAGCTCAAGACTAACGATTAGCAGCCAAAGAACAGCCCAGAATGCCTGCCGCCGCGACTGCCTCTCCCAATCGCCAATTCGGCACCGTCAAGTGGTACAACGACGCGCAGGGTTTTGGCTTCATAACTTCTGACTTTGGTGGCGAGCTCATTCTCCGCCGCCAGTCGATCACCGAGCAGACACAGCGCCTGAAGGAGGGGATGAAGGTCTCGTATGAGGCGGTGCATCTGCCCATGTTGCTGATGGCGGAGCAGGTGCAGCCGGAGGAATAGCTGTCTCGACTAAGGCTCTAAGGCTATGGGTATGCTTTCTCTTTGGGGTTTGGGTTTGAGTTTGGGATTTGGTTTTTATAGCGAGTACCGTCAATGATACCATGCATACATCTTCTACATTATTATTTTGGGGAACCAAGATCGCCCTATCCGTACAAGAGACTCGAGGAGGGTAGAATAGGGTGGACTAGGGTGGACTATAGTACGAGTAGCCCCGCTACTACAGCCCCAAGCACTGCAAATCGCCCTGTAATGGCTAGTCTGTCCCCCGCATCGGTAGGAGTCGAGCTTGGCTCGTCACTCGTGGTCGAGGCACTCGAGGCACTCGAGGCCGAGCTAGACGGTGTTCCATCCTCGGAATCCTCGTCAGCTGAGTCCGAGCTCGACTTCGGACTCGAAGTCGAGGTCGATGTAGCCTCGACTCCAGTAAGCCATGGCGTCGTAGGCGTCGAGTCCTATTTCATTCAGAACCTTGCTAGGCTAAACTTAGTGACAAGGAGCAGCACATACCACAATATCACAGCAGTCCTCCCCTTCACAGAAATGTCCGTCCTCGCAGCAGGTTTGCCGCGTCGAGTTGTAGCAGGTTACCATCGGGTACTCCCCAGTGCACCAGTGAATATCAGGCCCGCCGCCTGAGCAGCACTCCTCGCCGGTCATGGTCGTATCGCACGTCCAAGAGGTAGATTCATCATCTTCGTCCTCGTCCTCTTCGATACTTGTATCGCTGGGGTAAGTGACCGTCCCATCTTCTCCTGGTTCGCCGGGGCCCTGTCCGTACCGTTAATTCTGATAGGGTTATGCTATGCGGAGGGATCTACATTACATTCGGACAACAGGAATCATCCCGCCCAACGCACGTGTCTGTATCATGATCAATCAGTAAGGAACTTAACTGTACCCGACCTACACCGTATCTGCAGAAACATACACCCGTCCTTGCAGCATTGCTCGCCGTCGTCCGGGTTGAAGCAGCCAGACCTGTCGCAGAGGACGTAACCGAACCCGAAGCACTCTCCGCAAGTGTCGCGGATAGTGCACTCGCTTGCATTGTCGTAGAGTCGGCGCGGAACAAGTTCACCAATAGCTTCAACATGCATACCGGGGAAAAGCCTGTGAGTTTGGGCAGAGGCTATAGTAGCCACCGGCAGTGCAGCCAGAAGCAGGATATTGGCAAATGACATCTCCGCGTACGTTGGGTATCTAAACAACTGTAATTCGGGGCGAAAGAACGAAGGCAAAAAAAGAAAAGAAAAGAAAAGAAAATATTTCAGAGCCCCTAGTAGAATTTCAGTCCGGGAGTATGGCATTTTAAGTCACCGCGGCCCAAAGCCAAGGTAGCTTAGCGGAAGCCATTTTGTGGCTTCAGACAATGAATGCGCTGCGTAGGATTGCCTGGCAAGGCTAACGGATGTCTGAGAATACGAGGACCTGCATTGACAAAGATAAAGCGCCAATAAGATCGTCACTATGCATTGGTGTTAGCGGTGTTTCCTTTGGCCGCTGGCGAGGCGAACAAGAACAGTACTAGTATACCTGGTTTCTGTGCTACTGTTTGATTAGATCTCGTATTCGCGGGGCCAAGGAGCCAGTAGCAGCTTAAGAATGCTAATATATCGCACTCGCCACGGGGCCTAGTCAGGAACTTGTTAAAAGGAATATAGAAGGAATTAAAATTGAGTAGTGAATGTTGTTGATGCAGTCGCGGTTCAGTGGCCGATGATATACGGCAGATACATTGATGTCGACGCCCAAAGAGGGGAAAAAAAAAAAAAAGAAAGAAAAGAAAAAGAAAAATATGTGTGCTAAATAGGCATATTCGTCAGGGACATCAAATTCTTCTTCAATAGGCCCAGAGAGACGCAATGATATGGTCTTCTGTGGTTTGAACTTATCCAGAAGTCAGAAGTGACGCCGTGCTGCGTCGTCGAGCATTGGGAGTGACCTTGATGCCTTGCCTTACTGCCTCGCCGCTCAGGCATCATGTGGCAACCCCGTGATCGACTTTCCTGATTTGGAACCCTCGAGCTCAGCGACTCTTCCTCTCCAACAACCACATCTCAACAACTAGACGGGCAAAATGGGCGGTGATCTGAACTTAAAGAAGTATGTCTTTCTTTTTCTGCACCAATATTGAAAGAAAATTACTGACCCTTATCACCAGATCATGGCACCCTTCCCTTCTTCGGAACCAAGAGCGCGTCTGGGCAGAAGAAAAGCGCGCCCTGGAGGAACGTAAACGCATCGACCAGCTTAAACGCGAACGGGATGAAGAACGACAGATCCAAGAACTACAACGACTACAAGAGAGCGCGGGCGGCACTCGGCAGCTCCAGCGCGTCGACTGGATGTACCAGGAGCCCTCAAGCGCGTCAGGACACTACGCCGAGGAAATGGAAGGGTATTTGCTGGGAAAACGACGGATTGATGGGATATTGCTAAAGAATGATGAGAGTAAGAAGTTGGAGAAGGGGGCGGCGACTGGCCCTGGCGCAGCGGCTGGAGCTGGGCTTCCGCCCATCGTGCACAATACCCGCGATACGATGGCTAAAGTCATGGCGGATCCCTTGCTGGAAATCAAGAAAAGAGAGCAGGCGGCGTATGAGGCAATGGTCAAGGAGTCGGTTAGACGGCGCGAACGGGAACAAGGGAGGGAGAGACACCAGGAGAGGGAAAGGGAAAGAAGTCACAAGCACAGACGGGATAGCGGGAATGATTCGTACCGGAGTCATCGGCATCGGCGCCGCTCGAGGTCTAGGTCAAGATCTCCGCGTGTGGAGAAGGACGATCGCCGGCATAGGGATCGGGATCACGATCGCAGAAGTCATCGAGACCGCGATGTGGAGCGGGAGGAGAGGGTAGAGAGAGTTTATCACTCGAGCCGCCGGGACCGTGATCGCGACGAGCGGTACGATCGAGCAACGCACAGATCCATCTCCCCTCGATCGGACCGTCGCCGTGACGATAGACGAGACCGAGATCAAGACCAGGACTACCGGATAGACAGATACAGCCGCAGCAATCGGCGAGATACCCGTCCGCCCAGAGACAGGGACACTGATACCTTCGGGCGAGATCGAAATCGAGATCGAGTGCCACATAGCAGAAACGGGGACGCAGACGCAGATGCAGACCAGCACGCGCAAGAACTGGAAGAACAGCGCAAGCATCGACTCGCCGAAATGCAGGCGAACGCTCAGGACATGGAAGCTACGCGGCGGCAACGCGTTGCCGAAGTCACGGCCCTTGAAGAGAAGCAGCGTGAGGAAGATGACAAACGGCGGTCAGACCGGGGTCAGTTCATGTCGAATCTGCATCGGCAGCTGCAGGAGGATAGTCTGGATGAACGGATTCGGCGGAGTCGAGGTGCATTGGCAAAAGATGAGGATTGATTATGCCGTCTGCGCATTACCATTCATCGTAGTTATCTCAGTGTATTATATTAAGGAGTTAATCCTAGACAGATTGATTTTGTCTAGTCTAATGATATGACTTTCCATGATGCGCTGCCCAATTCAGCAAAAGCAATCTCCTGTTCAAGAAATAGTATACGAAAAGGTTTGTAGTAAGGAATATTGATTGTGTAGGAGGTATAAAAGCCTCTAAAATCCGCTATAATGGGCGAAAACTACAAATACAAGCTGAAATTGATATCACCATCCAAGCATCAATCACAGCAACAACAGCTCACCCGTCGCCGCTCCCCCCGCTAAATGCGGCTGATACGCCTGTTGCTGGCTCTGGTTAACGACGTACTGCGTCTGCGGCGCGCCACCACCACCGAACCCGCCATTCTCACGCCCGCCCAGATCCAAGGCTGCCATCTGCTGTGTTCCTGCAGCAACACTGTTAAAGTAGTTGTCTGCTGCACTGATGGCGGCGCTTGTGTTTCCTGTTGGGGTCGACGCGGATCCGTTCGCTGCCGTTGCCGCTGCCGCAGTGGGCGAAGTAACGGGGTTTGGCCCATGAGTTGGTGCCGGGAATTGCCAGGCATTTGAGCCGTATTCTTCGACGCGTTTTTGGAGAGCCGGGCTGTACTGGAGACGGCGGGTGCGCGCAGACCTGAAAACTTGTTGTACGGGCTTTAGATAGACCGTTGCGAGGGTACCGACGTTGAGGCACAGTTCCTCAAGGGTGCGGTTGTCAAGTTTCTCGCTCTCGGCGGAGATGGGCGGTTTCTGGCCCATGACGATTTGGCGGGCGGTTGTTGGGTCTGATGAAAGAAGACGCCAGTACATGTATCCTCTATCGCGGAGATCTGGATCGTCTGTTTCCTCTGTGCACCATTTGAGGACTTGAGGGACGAGTTGCTGGCCCTTTGTTGGGCGCTGGATGAAGAGCTTGACAGTTGCTGTGAGGAGGGAGAGCTGCACTTCGATCGTCTCGTCGTGGAATGTAGCGAGATAGTCTTGCAAGAGGTCGGCTGAGTTCTCGATGCGGTCTGCGTACTGGCCGATAATCCAGATGACGGCCGCCTTGGCCTCTGGTTCGTCCAGGTCGTCGATGTTTTGGATGACTTGGCCGATGATGCTTTCGTACTGGTTGGGGTATTTGCGGAAGATGTTACGGATAACGACAGTTGCCTCTTGCACAATGTACGGGATCTTAGCGTTTACCAAGTCCAGGAGACAATCGATACACTGTTTGGCGGCGGACTCGATCTTGATGGCTAGTTTTCCAATCGCCCGGACTGCCTTGCGCACAAAGTGGACATCGATCTCGGTTGCGTACCTAATAAATTAGTGATGCTCGTTGCAAGGACAGAGAAGCTTACTCTCTCAGTTCTGCCAGCACAACGGAGATGTTTTCCTTAGTGGTCAACATGAATATCAACTCGAGCTTGGTCACCTTGACGTAGATCGGGTCATTGTAGTTGCAGAAGAAGACCCGAATGTCGTTACGCAAAACTTCGGGCCGCTTCTGAAGGATAAGAATGGCGTTGCGGAGGACAAGATATTGCACCTCTGGCGGTTTAGACAAAAGCGTCACGAGAGGTGGTGATAGTTTCTTTGATAGTGATGTGAGATGCCGTTCCTCGGCAATATAGTTCATAAGGTAGAGGATGACGCGGATAGAAGTAAGGACGACAGCGGAGTTCTGATGAGAGAGTCGAGGAGCGATACGTTCCGCCAAAAGGAGGGCTTCTGCGGAATCTTGTGGAACATAGGACATCAGAGCTTCCAGTATATAGGATTGACCCCATCTGCGCAATGTTAGACACGAACAGAACTTCGGTTTGGATATTCGTACTCTGAACAGTCTGGTAGGATAGATACCAGTTTAGACGCGCTTGCGTAATCAATCGTCAAAGATATTGTTTCGCTCCGTCCCCAGATATCCACTAATGAAGCCAGGACACTTGAAACGACCGTTGGGTTTTCATCCTTCAGCATTGCATTCAGCCGGTCAATCAAATCGGATGCTTCCACCATCTTCCTATCGTGCTCGTAGAGTTTGGCAACGCAAAAAGCGGCCGTCTTGCGAACGTAGGGATCCATATCCCCCATCAACCTCTTGAGCGGTTGTACCGTGGCCTCCACATATTCCCGAACATGGATATACGCGATTGTTCGAAGCGCCAAAGCGCGGACAAGCGGGTTCGTCGCTTCCATATCCTACGGCCGTTAGCTTTATTCGTTGGGCAGAGGTAGCGCCG
This sequence comes from Aspergillus spinulosporus, assembly GCA_003574815.1. Classification (NCBI taxonomy): domain Eukaryota; kingdom Fungi; phylum Ascomycota; class Eurotiomycetes; order Eurotiales; family Aspergillaceae; genus Aspergillus; species Aspergillus spinulosporus. Next base: position 828,497 of record QPHH01000005.1, on the reverse strand, counting down.
TACATTGATCAATATAGGAAGAGCCTTTAGTGCGATGTCAGGCTTCATCCTTGAGTAGTTGACCAGGAATAGGAAGCACCTAGAACAACAGTCAATATCGCATTACCCAAAATATCCACCCAGACTTACATCTTCTTGATCTCCAGGCTCGGCAAATTCATACAATCAATAACATCCGGAAACAAGGCGATCATGTCGTTATTGCTCATGGTCATGTTGGCGACGATCTTCTTCAGCGCAATCTTTTTGGCCGAATAGTTCTTGTCCTTTTTGCCGCCGCTGTTGAGTTCCTGCCGGAGCTCGGCAACTTTGCCCTGTGGAGTGCGAGCCCATGGTGGTAAGCTAGAGTGTACATAAGGCGCAATAAACATCAGGACGATAGCGAATGAGTGTTGAGTGGAGATGCAAAACATAGAGTATGGATGCCGCATTAAAAAGAAGAACAAAGAGGGGTATCAAGACCGACGAAAGGGCACAGTTAATTCGCGGACAAAGTCATGAGACGGGCGTCATAAAAGGGGGGTAGCGATAAACCATCGCGCGACTGAAGAGGCCAATGCGATAGAGATATAGTTTTCTTCCCACATACCCTAGCGAACAGCTTTGCATCTCCCCCACCAGAACTCATGGTGGATTATATAGCTTCACGGCAGCGAATCGGACAGGTCTCTTCGTTTCTTGGAGGATGCGGGTTTCCCAGTATGGTTCGCGCGGCTTCTTGGGTCGTCGTATCACATAGAACTTGCTAAGACAAAGAGGAATTCAAGGTAACGAATAGCTTCGAGGACGAGACGACTCCTTAGCTAGCACGATGCTTCGAAACGTCCATGCCTTAAATTGTAACGGAATTAGACTGTCAGCCCGGAAAAGTCAGCGTGGCACAAACATAGCCATATGCAGACAGCAAACTCACCTAGACCGAGCGAATCTAGCCTGACCTTCAACTACGAGCGTGAGAATGGAATCATCTGGCGTCAGAGAGAATAGGAGTTCGAGACTTGAGAATCAGGAGTGGACCGGCGCCGCCAACTCCGCGGTTTTTGTGGAGAATCCTTTGCTTCCTGATTTTCCAGGCGTTGATCAACTTTGACTTCCGCTGTCGTCCCGCTGAGCTAGCTAAAGTTCCCTCTGCAGAACTCAGGCCCTTCAACCATCCGGAATATTGGCTTTATCGCAATGGCCGCTCCGCAAACTCTTCCTCCTCTTCCACCCCCTAAATGGGTCGTCGATCTTAATTCACCGTTACCGCGCCCGTCAAATTCAACGTCGAGCATCCCCGACCCGCCCGGCTTCTCGCGCAAGGCTGGTAAAGGCGTGGGTACCCCGAAGCATCCCATACATATTATACACATCATCATCATCATCATCATCATCATCATCATCATCATCATCATCATCATCATACTGATTGTCTATTTAGCGCTCAGAAAAATCGACCACTACCTCTGCCCCGTCCAAGCCCGCCGAAACCGACACGCTGAAACTCAAGAAAGCGTGGGAAATCGCCCTCGCGCCGTCGAAGCAGATCCCCATGAACGCCATCATGATGTACATGTCCGGAAACAGCCTGCAGATTTTCAGCATTATGATGGTCTTTATGCTGTTTAAGGGCCCTATCCAGGGCCTCATTAACACCAATAACGTGTTTGCCAAGTTCGATTCGGAGACATTGCGGGGCAAGTTACTAGGCGTGAAGGCTGTGTACGTGCTGATGCAGTTCGTTCTGTTGGGGCTGGGTGTGTGGAAGGTTAATGCTATGGGTCTTCTGCCGTATGTTCTTGTTACCTTACTCCTGTTTGGCAGGAGGTCCTTATGTGCCCTCTGGCCTGCTAATGTGTGATGACAGGACTACAAGGTCGGATTGGCTGGCTTGGGAATCGGAGCGGCAGCCATTAGAAAGAGTTCATTTTGCTTTTGGTTGAAATTCCGATGTGGTGCTTAAGTGGGGTTATTTACGAGTGAATGATCATACTCGAAAAGAAAACTGAGCATGCAGATTGCCCTAACACTGTGCCTTGGGTAAAATAAATCGTATAATACACCCTCAGAGAGACAAGGTTGCTAGTCTTTCTTTTCAAGAGCTTTGCGGCAGGCTTCTGAAAATATCTGGCAAAACTGCCACACCTCCTCGTACGTGTTGTACAAGGGCGCCGGTGCAACCCTAATGACATCTGGCTTCCTCTCATCGATCACAACTGCGTATTCTTCCAAAGTTTCTAAAACGCTATCCAGAAGACCCGGCGCCAGTCGCAAACTTAGCTGAGCACCGCGTTCTGAGGGGTCCGACGGGGTAATAATAGAAAAAGGCTTGTCGGAAACTCCGTCAAGAGACGTGAGGAGGAGATACTCAAGATAGCCTGTTAGATTGAGAGATTTTCGACGAATCTCGGCCATGGTTGTTCGGTTAAATAGCTCCAGAGAGGCTACAACCGCATTCATGTCAAGCACGGAAGGATTGGATAATTGATATCCTGCTGCCCCAGCTTGGGGGACGAAATCTAGGGTAAGGTCAGCAGAGCTCGTTGGTTTCCTTGGTCGGTGTGCATACGATTGTCCATTAGAAACCTGGTAGCTTTGTCTCCTCCCCACCAGCCGGAAAGCCGAGGGCGAAATGATTCCAGTTCCCCGTCGCCTTGAGCTGCCTTTACCTCTCCATGTTTTTCATGCACGAATATCCCGGCCATTCCGCCAGGGCCGCTATTGAGGTACTTGTAGTTGCACCATGCAGCAAAGTCCACGTTCCAATCGTGTAATCTCAAGTCGACATTTCCCGCTGCATGGGCACAGTCCCAGCCGACCACGATGCCTTTAGACTGGGCGTGTGCAGTGATCCTCTTGATATCAAAGTACTGACCTGTATAGTACTGGATAGCAGGGAGAAGAATTAAAGCCGTACTTGAAGCATGCTCGTCAATAACTCGAAGAATATGGTCGGTTTCGAGAATCGGATGTTCACGATCCTGCGGTTCAATGAGAACCATGGCATCTTTAGGCTGGAGATTATGGTGCTGGATCTGAGATTCAACCGCGTACTGAGAAAGAGCCAATTAGTCCGTATTTGGCTGCACAGTCAAGAGACCTACCTACATGGTCACTCGGAAAAGCTTTCCCTTCGATGATGATCTTATATCTCTCGGTAGTCGGCCGGTAGAAACTAGCCATAAGCAAATGCAAGTTTGTTGTTAGACTGCCCATAACAGCCACCTCGCTCTCCAACGCTCCAACAACTGGAGCCATGAGCTTTGCGCCCGCCGAGTCGACGTCGACAAATGGAGGGAGCAATTCATCCTCGTGATGGGTGAAATGGCCCGTTACGCCCTTAATAGCCCAGGTTCGCAAATAGTAGTCAATGTATTTCTTGGTGTTACGAGGCTGGAGGCCTAGGGAGTTTCCACAGAAATAGATACAGCGGGCGTCTGAGCCATCAGAGATAGAAGCTGGAAGAATCAGCGGAGCACACCCAGGTATATAGAACTGTACTCGCCTTCAGAAGGATTCAGAGTTTTCCGTTTGAGGTCTTTTACAGAGGGAATGATGAACTCTTCTCGAAAGTGACTTAGGGGGTCTTGAGCGTCTAAAGATGCTGCATAGTCCCTTGTGAAGGCCCTCACATCGTCCTTGTATGGAAGTGGCGGGCCGTTCTTGATCTGCTGGACGTGAAGCCTGGAACCCATTTCGAAAATATGGCTCAATGGTTAGCCAATTCACTTTGATCGCACGTAACTAAACTTTCAAATCGGAGTGACCGCTGTTATTATGGAAGTATGGAAAGAGATAGTCAGGGCCCCGCGGTATATTTCCCGCAACAACACCCCGCCTCATATCACGATAACCTATCTTCACTTCCTACAAATATTACTATTACAAGTTACGACTCAGTAATTCCTTTCTAGACAACCAATAGCTGCCTCAGGGTTCATCGAGCGGTCCTAAACTCGATATTCTTTTTTTCTTTTTTTTTCAGAAGAGGTACAATGCACAAATACTAATATGCAGCTTAGTAATATGACATATGTTTCGATCAACGGGAAATTTATTCTGCCGCAAACTCCCGACTAGATTCGTCCAATCGCATCTTGTGGATTGCTCTTGCTCTCCATGCGAACTGTACGATTATAAAGCGTCCAAAGGTCACTCAAGACTTGGAACTGTCCAAACTCTTGCAAATCACACCTCAATATGTCACGTCCAGCAGTATCGTCTGCCGTTCGCCAGATGCTACGTGCTTGTCGCGCTCTCCCTGCCATCTCATCTCCCGTCTCATGTTCGAATCCGACATTGAACTTCTCCGCATCGTTTTGCCATGCGTCATACCGAACATCGGCCGTTTCGATATCTCCTGCCCCAGTGCGGAATATTCGTCTTAGGACATCGAAGCAATGTTTGAGCCGAGCACAGCCCCGCTCAGCGTTCTCCTCAACGACTCCCACATCCGCGGCTCAAGTTACGCAGAATCCACGAACTGGTGAAGATGGAAACACATTAATGGTGGAGATCTCAGAGCGAGCTGCAAATGTACGTGCAATGGCCCCCATGCAGCCTTTGTTTAGCGTTGTTGTGTGAGTTGGTGCATACAGCGGAAACGATGTGGCAAGAGCATAGCCGTCGGGAAGACACCTGCATCATTTTGTCTGCCATATGGTATGGAAGAACCGGGGAAGCTACTGCACTACATAAACCGTGCTCTGTATGTTTTAAGTACATACGACCATAGGGTGTGGAAAACAGGGCTTCCCGTCCGCTCAGCCGTACTTAAGCCACACGCCGGTTGGTTAGTAGTATGGTGGGTGACCACATGCGAATCCCAACTGTTGTATGTCTTTTTTATTTTTAATATACCTGACTGCCCTATTCAACGCGGATAAAAGCGCAACGAGCCCTGTGTTGCTGTTTCTGAGAGTGAGAGACTTAGCTAGGGTGAGTGCAGGTGAGATGGATGAGAACAAGATAAGAATAGCACCTACTTGAAGCGAGTGGGGATAGGAAAGAGGATGAAGGACGCAAAGTCAAATTTAGACCAAGGCTACCAGAAGCGGAATGAAGAGGGCTGAAAAGACCTATGTAGGCTCAGAATGTATTATGACTGCTGCACAGTCATCAGCATCTTCAGCAGGCCTTGGAAGCAATTGAGTAGATGCAACAGGGAGTGGTGAACCCGCGAGGGTGGACAGCACCAAGCTGCAGCGATTGCAGCCAATAAGGTCTTCAAAAGAACTGCTTGTTCGAGCAGATCTACTAGCTAGATATCAACGGCATTGGTTAATTGTCCCGATTATTTGAAACGGTTTCACTTGTTGATGGGATCAGCGTAGCCCAGTGGTGGGTGACTAATGAGGCAAGCAGTTGGACCCTGAACAGGGACAGGAGAGAGGTACATCTTAGTACACTATCAGCTCTGAATTAGAGATCGATCTTCTCGCCTTCTGAGACAAATCATAAGACAAGCGTGTCATAATCCCAGGAGTGGAGCAGCACTCTTAACTAACAGTTAACCGTACCCTATCAGTCAGCGTATAGGACATCGAGCACGAAATAATTAAAGACATTCTACTTCAATGCTCGCGACCTCGATGGACTACGCTGTGATAACCCTCCCAAATGTACTTGTTCAACGGGACTGTGCCCATTGCTAGGGGACTTCGTATGACCTGAGTCTCGTGAAATTCCGGATGATACATAAAGAGAAGAGGAATTCAGTTTTTCAAATGTCGGCTTGGACTTCTGGATCCCTAGCAGAAGCGCGGAATCTATGTCCTGCGCCTGTGGTGCGGCACTATTTCAGACAGCGGTGTACCAGAGACCTTGAATTATTAGCATGGCACATCAGTTTGGTGGCTATTGTAGGCAGAAAACAAACGGGGAATATAGGACATACCGTCCTGCACAATATAATCTCTTGACCACTGACCAATTTAGAATCTCCTTTGTCCATTGCAACGCAACTGGGCTCTTGGTCGCCATGGCGCCGCCAGCTTGATAGCAGCATTCACTGTCGCTGCCTTATCATCGTATACAGCATTGATAAAACCCACTTTCAGCGCCTGAGCCCCAACAGCCTTGCCGTCAACGCAATCTCTTTCACCCGAAGTTACCCACCACCTTGGGTAAGCGGCTCGGTGTACCGCTGCTCCAATATCAACCTCTTTGACAGAACTTGGTCTCACGCGTACACATCCTTTTGTCACATATTGTGCTCAGATCAATCCTGAGGCCCAGTGTAAATCCATGCATTGTGACGATAACCGGCTTCTCATACCGCTCGACCGCAGTAATCATTCCTGGAATGCGGTAAGAAATCGAAGTACATGCACTACTTTCTGTGCAGCATCATGATATGCATTCGTGTCCGTTCCTAGTATTCCTTCCGATGCCGCCTTGACGTCCATTCCCGTCGTAAAGGCCTTATTGCCAGCGCCGCGAAGTCGTGAGATAGTTGGTCAAAGAGGTAGCCCAGTTCAATCCACATCCTATACTTACTGATACTATCCATTGTAGATATTTTTATAAGGAATAAATAGTAAGCGGTGGACATACGCTTTCAGAAAGGCGTTCATGTTCCCGGGGCGGTTGATCTCTACGTGGATGATATATTCCTGTGTGGAAGCATGAAGGAGTCTGGTATTCAGGGGGTGCGGATGCACCAGCTAGGCTAAATACTAATGAGATGCTGACTAAGACTGTGCAGACTGGGCACCCAAGGGGCAGGGGAAGAACCCATGCTCCAACATCCTGTGGGAATCACATGATGAAGTATTTGCAGGAATAGCTGAAAGACATGCCGTTGTGTATCAGAGCAATAAGTTGTAGAGTGGAAAATGAACACACTGGTAGAGTTGGACTATCTTGTACTACCATAGGTCCGTATTAAAGCCACAAGTCACTTGACAGAGCTAGTACCTCAGTGAAATGGGAGTTCTTGGCCATGAAATTGTCTCATAATTCATAATAAAGATCATTATGGTTAATGGGAAGTATATGTTCTCCAAATCGGGGATCCAATCTCACTTCCCCAATTTGGGGATCCCTCATCTTTCTACGCAGAGATCCCCATATTCATCACCCTACGTGTAGAATAATGCCAATTGTTTTTCTCGGTTGTTTCGATCCTCGGCTCAACCAGATGGATTCTAAGGCTTGTGTTAAAGGTAGCTACCTAACCTCTTAGTAATGTGCCACTCAGTGTAGGTGCACCAAGTACATTACTATGTATTGGTCAGGCACTATATTCAGTCATTGCCTCGGCTGCAGCGCGCGTCTCTCTATTATTTAAGCTACCAACCTCTTCCGGCTGTTCAGCTAGCACAGTCGTGTCAATCACCATTTTCTAATCGTTGTCATGGAATCTACCGACAATCTCAAGGCGCGTCGCCGACAAAACTATTGTTACCACCTCGATTATCGAACACGATGGTGAGTTCATCTCAAATTATACAGGTCAAGTAACTTGAGTCGAGCTCTTTCCTGGAATTTATGGAGAGCCATGAAGACTTCTTTACCAAATAACACAAGTTACTAATGTACAATGCTCAGGAGCGATAACGACATGTTTAATCACATGAACAAATCAGTTTACGGATTTCTGTAGGGATAGTTCTTGCGGGAAAACTAGGACACTGAAAAACTAACGCTGAACATCAGAGTTGACTCCGTGATATACAACTACCTCATTGAGAACTGTGACTTTCATCCATCGACCGCCGAAATGTATGGAGTCGCTGTGGATGCTCATACTGAGTTCTTCTCGTCAATTGCATACCCTGCGGTTGCAGAGCTAGGTCTACGTGTGAACAAACTTGGAAAATCCAGCGTGACATATGAAGTTGGTATTTTCGAGCAGGGTGTGGACGAAGTCAAGGCCGTAGCGAGCTGCGTTCATGTCTTTGTCAAGCGTTCAACAGGGAGACCATCGCAGGAAGGCATGACTACAAACTTGATGCAAGCTCTTGAAAAGCTATATGTGGGGTATAATATGATCAAATTATAGCAAACTTCGTGTTCTTCATGTTGGATCGTTGCCATAATTTTCAGCTGCCCAATCAAGCAGGCAAACGGTCACAACTATGTGAACCTGATGCAGTCTAACTGATAACGTATTGACTGTGCAGGGCTTCTCCCGCCCAAATCCAGAGTGTATTGAGACGCCAGTATCCATGAGAGAATAGTTGATAAAGGGAAGTATAATATATACATCTCTCAATTGACCTGGTAAGTGGTTGGCGGATTGGGTTGCCATGGAAAAGTTTCCCAACCCACGTTAATAACCTGTGTTGGTCGCGACGGAGCAACCGCCGGGAAGGGTTAGCCCCGATACATACATTTTTATTGTCTGTTTTTGCTTCTTCTGGATTATAATTCTTTTTCAGGTGATTTCAACGAGCAGAGGAACGCAAGGTGGTGAAATTAGGTGGCAATCTAGGCCATGCATCGAACTGTGGATTCTCCCATAACACGAGCAGAATTGGTGATTGTAGAACAATATGAGATGAAGTAAGCAAGATCTGCGGGCTTTAATGTTGGGATGTTTGGTGAAGGCCTGTATGAAGTGCTTTGACAGGCCCGCGTAAGTCTTGGACTACCCGAGGAATTGGCTTTGAAGACTGCATGTACACCTGGAGAGACGCGCAGAAGGCTGTCGAGTTCCACAAAATCGACGGTGATAAAGGAAAGAGACGATAATCTCCGCAGGCAGATTTTTGATGGCTTCGTCGACGCAGGCGACGGGCCGTCAAACGTAAGCTATGCAAAGTGACAACTTAATTGTCTCTTCATAAAGAGTATGATACACCAGTAACTCACTGGAGCTTGAGGTGCAAGATGAGGCCTACACAGGCAAGGGGTCCCCAACAATCCGGTTCCGCTTTCACTTCAACAGGCGCCACTCGGATCAGGTAAGTCTTGACGCGATCCTAGTCCTGAGCCTTGGTCTATTCAAGCGTTTACCCTGCCGTTCTGCCGGCCAGATTATGGTTAGCCTAGACAAGTCTTGCAGCTCCCTGCGCTCCGTTTCTCGAGTGAGTTCGTCTCCTGACACCTTCACATAGAACCAGCTTAGGGCCTTGATAGTGTAGCCTCTGCATCTGCAAGCTCCAATTTATTCGCTCTGGGTCTTTTCTCCCATTGTATTGTGATCGCAACTCTCAGTTTGTACCACTGAAGACCCGTCGTCGTAAACGTACAGGCAGAGCATATGTTTTTAACTTGAGCTGGAACAATGTCTTCAAGGCCGCCGATGAAAGGAGTTGGACTCGAGTAATTTGACTCCGTCGCTGGCTTCTTCTTGACACGATGCATGCTTACCATTGCGGTAATTTGGGCGATGGCGTTCGACCCGGTGGCCATGGCCTTGAGGCGTAGGGAGAGATTTGGGCCCAGGTATGTCTTGGGGGAGCGGCGATATGAGGGCGGGTGCGGACAGCAGCCGACCAAACGACAGCGGCAGCGCGGCACTGACGCTTCTCACAAGCTTGAGTTGTATTCACCGGTACTGGAGTGCATGCGAATATGACGGCGTTGAGAAGCTGGCATGGTAGGGAGGCTATTAGCCATATGGGCCTATGTAAAAGAGGCGACATCATATCAGTCATAAGGGACAGCACAGTCAATAGTTATTACTCATGCAATAGCCGAAGAATGTACTCACCAACTTCGTACGCTCTCAGAAAGGCGCCGTCAGTTTCCGACGCGCAGTTGATCACCACCTGACCCGCGTCCACATCTATAGCATTTCCTTGTGTCCTGGTGGTAGAGGGGATGGGTTCGTTAGGTGACAAAATCACAGTTCAGCGGGTGGAGCGGTGGTGACTCACGACGCTGGCATTCGTGCGGTCTGGGCAATATATATGACTTTAGTGTTCGTAGTCATAGCACCGCTAACGTCCATTAGTGGTTGCAGGCCGCTTGCCTCATACATACCTTTCTAATCTGGGTTGGGACAGGTAGAGACAGGGAAGGACAATAAGGGAGGAGGAGGAGGAGGAGGGAAGGGAAGTGGGTATACCGTGTTGTTCCTGTGCGCAGAGAGCCTGGAAGGTTTCTTGTGACACACTTTGTGGTTTCTCTAGCAAAGGAATGAAGGGATCAAGATACAAGAACGGTGAGCAACTGCTATTGGGAGTCAATATCTGGACTCTTGAGACCCCCAACGATGAAGAAGCTCAAGACCGAGATTTTCGTAGATTGGGGGTTTCAGGGAGAGTGTTGAGAAGTCTTGCACTGCGGACAGCCAGCCCCGTGACCTGGTTGACAAAGGCTGACACTGAGCAGATCACCATAAATGATCAGCTCATCAAGCTGAATCAAGATTAACGCGGAGCAGGCTCTGGTATATACTATGTGCGCATAGTTTGAGCTAAATTTTAGATCATAGTTGTCCAATACATTCATATCCAACTGAAGCCGCTTACTGCCGAGAACGATAAAAGGGCTCATTCTAGTTGAGTCTCTATTCCAGGACCAAGAAAAGTCTTGCTTGAATTTTCATAAAGAGAAGCTAACTTTGAAGTACCATACTTGCTCCATTCACTATGCAATCCTAGCAAAACGGATAGACAACAGCGGAAAGAACTGTCTCTACAACATTGACCTGAAGTTCTAAATTGCAAATTCAACAGTCATTATTAGACAGAAACATTTTGAGATTCGTCTAGAACTCACAATTGTTAAGAGCCGATTATTGCTTTGAGGCATAGCGGCACAGAAAGTTCGAAGGAGATGGATGAAACCAATCCTCAGTTCGGTAAAAGAAGTATATCAGCCTACCCAAGCCTTGCGCTGTTGGGCCTGGAACTGCTTAAAGAGTTGAATCACCCACCTATTCACGCTGTCTGTCATGCAAAGCTAGTTGGTCATATTATATCGAGCTCAGCGGATACGAGCCCTTCCTCACGAGAGCTTTGCCACTATAGTTGTTCATGCAATGCTGGACAATACTGAGCAATGGAGATATTCGTTGCAAAGATGGAGATGTTGGGGCCATTGAAGCTGGCTACTGACGTTGTATAATGCGCGCCCTCATCATTACATCAGGGTGTGCACCGTATATCCAGCGATCTTGCCCTTCCATCGCGAGTAGATATATTTCTTAGGGGCAGGCTAGTATCAAACGCTGGGAGCGAAAAAGCAGTTTTGAGGTCAAGGGAAATCAGCCTGCTGCTGTTAGTTGGCTGATTGTTTGTAAAGCTTCAGATCTTGGGAGCATAGTGAAACCTTCCATGGTATTAGGAACCAAAATGCACTCTATAGTGCTTGATACGCGAGATGACCGAGTCCCTAAGGAAGCCTACTGGCGCAGGTTTACAGCCGCCTCTACCTACCTCGGTGCAAAGGCCTGATTCTGAGCTGAGAGAGATTCATAAATTCGGCAAGCATCGTGCTATTAGAGCGTCTTGATCAGAGGAGCCGTTGGCGAAAAAAGAAGAAAAGCCTGTGAGAACGGCAACTCTGCTGAGTTGAGCTTGAGTTACAATGTCTCAGGTGATCATTGAGTAACCGGTCCAATCAACCCATTAACGAAGAGTGCCGCGAGTCGGCGACATCCTCATGATACCCACTACAAGAGCGTCGGGATGGATATACTTCCGACAGCGACTCCAACAAGATAAGAGGATCGGAATGCTGGAACAGACCCAGTTGTGCCTGTAACCTGGCAATTTCCCAATGCCTGCATCAGGATGGGCACCAACGCAACTACACGTGAGCACCGACATGCTTGAGTATCATGAGGCCGGCTCATCAGAGGACGAGTGTGCCTTACTGGTTTATTGGTAACGGTGATACCTTAATAAGGGTGCCTTACTTTATACAGGAAGCATGAGATGCATGATATAAGAGCCAGCCTTGGCACTTGGAAGAATGGCTGAAGGAGCATAACGTGACCTGGCCGGACAATCCGGGTGCAATGCAGAAGGGCGATGCCCAAACAGGCAGGAGGATAGCAGTCCCAGTCCCAGCTGGAGCTGGAGCTGGGGTCCCAGAGCGGCGATGCGAACCTGGAACATCAACCATATTCCAGAAGCGGAGAATGTGGTCAATATTGACGGAGCTGGACCAATCATCACTCACCAACCAGCCTCTGACAACGGAAAGCAAGAAGGGGATTTTCTGGAAATCATTCAGGGCCGTCACAACGTGGCTACAGGGCGAACAATATGGACAAGTCTCAAGAGGCTCGGCCAAACAAGACTATTATGATTGTTATTGTTCTTGGTGTGAAGAACTAGACACGGCCATCATGTCTATTCTCGGAAAGTGGACAGGGCCACCTTCAATCATAGTCTCCGCCAGTCGACCCGATCGACCAAGGGATGAACTCCTGCAGGGCAAATTATAGGCGGTAGATCATCCGTGGCCGTGAGAACGGAGACTTGCCGTGCTTCAAGGAGGTCCAGGAAACAGGAAAATGGCGCTGAGATGCACGTTGTCTGGTCAATTGTTTACCTGGCCAAACCAGTCCTGCGAAAGCAGGAGACATTTTATGAACCCGAACAGGGGAAGTCCGTTCCGACTAGGTTGATTGGGGCCAATGCAGATGCAATAGAACGGCAGACTATTGGCAAGCCAATCTCAATTGGGCAAGGGAGTGGACAGACCATGAGTAAAACGTCGGAGAATTCTGAATCTGTAGTAGTCCATTATTTTTATGACTACCGATCGATCAACTCTCTTGAACTCGTGGTTGAAGCAAAAGCGTGATTGCGAAACAGGTGATGTCACATAATAGTTTCATGGAACAAACCGCTCTATGCTTTCCGACTCCCGGATAGAGTGGGCACGATAAGCCACTTGGGTCGTTCCGTGGAAGCCCCCGAGCACGATGGAAACGACAACACTTTACACGAGGCTATCACAGACGACAAAGGGCGCGTTGCAGATTAGCTGTAGAATGACAAATTCCAGCACCGGATCACGAGTCAGTTACAGTGACAGTCTGACTGCAGCAGTTCACAGCAGTTCACCCAATCTGGCCCAGTCCAAGGGGATCTGCGACACCTGCAGCCAATAGCCGCAGCGCCTTCGTGGCTCTCTCGTCGTGTGGGTGATCAAAAATCGGCCAATTCAACGAACCGCTGGGTCAAGGTTTGCCTAGACCTCCCACAGGATTCAGGCGGTGTTTGACTGACAGCCCGCGATCGGTCCTAGTCTCTCCGTAATTTGCTGTGTCTCACGGCATTGATCTCCGCTCCTGGTTTGTGCCCCTGCACCATGCATGATCTCGATCTGATGGTTGGCGGTTACAGATTAGTCGCCTGCAACTTCTTGGAATCAGGCCGACGCGGGTTCCAAAGTCGGGACGGGTAGTCGGTACTGTAGCTGAGACTGACGCGGAACAGAACGACGGAGGATCCCGCACACCCCTGTCCTGGCAGTGTCCGTAATCGTGTGTCAGAGTCAGCTTGTCAGCCTGTCAGCAAAGTGTCAAGACGTCACTTACCGGTGGCTTGGGTTACAGCGGACGCCCAAGGTGGATGCCCCTGTTGCTGATTCGGTTAGCGGAGATTCGATCCGAGGTGTACTCTGGAGTAACTAGTGCCTGTGATTGTGCTGACTCAGTCAATTGGTGGGGACGCTAATCGGCCATATGGCGGTCATCGGGGACCATCACGTCATGGCAGTTCGGGGTAACCCAGAGACGCAGTGACGCTTGATCGAACTCGGATGGATTATGTGATGAGTAAGTTTGCCACATTTGGTTCCAGCTGAAAGCAAAGGGTTTTGGAAAACCGCTTCTTCAGATTGGCTACCAGAATGAGAATGGTGGCCCTTCCAGTCACGAGGGACGGGACCGGGCCCGTCTCGACTTGTCAAAATTTGGCTGCAGTTAGCGAATCAAGCCCGGCGGATCGATGGCCACGAGATTCACTAGTTTAGCCGCTCTAGCGTGCACGCGAGAGGTTGGCAGTTGGCACCTGGCACTTGCGGAGGCTGCGGTGTATGGAGTCCGTACAAACCGTTTCAAACCGTTTCGGCATCGAGGACGGAGAACAGAATACGCGAGAACGTGAGTATGACGATTTCTCATAGGCCAAATAATTCGTCCCAGCGCCCAAAAGTTTCGCTTCGAGTCGCGGTGTCCTTGCCATATTCGGCGGTTGCGGATCCATCCCAAAGGCCAACAATCTGATGCGATGGCGGGATTCCTTCAGGCGGAACTGCAAGTCAATTCCCATGCTGGTGAGGGGCCCGACCAGGCTGACAGGAACAGGGGGGATCCTTGCGAGAGGGCGTGCAGTGAACTGGCGGGTTCCTCCCAGAACAAGCTCGGTCGGGCAGGCGGATTCCCGCGATTGTCCACCCGCACTTTGTGATACGGTACGGAAGAGTATAGTATACGGTATACGGTATACGGTACAGGGTACAGCAGAAAGTCGGGCTCGGTCGACTCGGCCACTTCGGCCAACTCGGGAGGTCTCTGAATCATGATGCTAACAACTCTCGATTGTTCCACAGTGGAGCTGTCATTGCCCCAGTGGCTGGATCAATGAATGGAGTCATGAATCTGAATCAGCACCGGCAGTCACGCTCGGTGGTCGCAGCTCGTTCAGGACGATCGCTTTTCCTCGTGGACGCGTGGAGCAGTTGCTCGCCCAAAGCCACTTCTCAGATAGCGCTCGTCGAACTATTGGCCTGGTAGGCAGATCTGTCCAATCTCACACAGGCAAGTGGGCGAGCCATATCTGTCAGATTGTCATGCTCGTGGGCCTCAATTCCGTCAAAGTGGCTTGTTGGGATGGACCCTAAACTTTGAGCCTTTCTGGTCTCCTGGAATGCACCTTCCAAATCTGGTTCCCCCAGCATATCTATCCCTCTCTTCCAGAAGATCCCAGTGTCAGCAACCGCTGGTCCCTCACCATTCCCTGGCCCCAACGGAGACGTCATATGCACGCGGCAATGATGCATGCTCAAATGTTTGGATCTGTGTCAGTCACGTATCATTGCTGTCGTTGCCTTTTCTGATTGGGCCATGGCCGTCGCTTCTGCATGCAGTCTGCATTACTGGTTAGGGGGCGTATTGTTTCTATTTACCCCACGTCGAACTAAATGCGAATCCCATGGCTACCAAGGAGACAAAGATCTCCTAGTGATCAGCTCAATTATTCTCCGATTATTGTTGACCCAGGAAAGAGAGACACCGACAATGACTGAGTGCAGGGCGACGTGGATCTTTACCGATTGCAGGAGTGATCTGGGTGTTTATTCCTGGAGTGCGCAGTCGGCATGCAGCCATGCATCGATGCCTTAGGTGCATGACTGCATCTAGCTCAGAACTGAAGGGGAGAGGCCGGGGGCGATCGGTATTTGCCTATCCTAGGAACTGGAATCATTCCGCAAAAGTTCAACTGGTCCACACTCGACTAACCTACCCAGATGCCTTTATATTTGCCTCCTTCATTTCCTCGTTCTTCATCTCTACAAAGTATGCTAGATCGATCTCTAACTTGCTTCCAGGCAACGGTCGGATCACAATCCAGTATCCTAGGCGGCCGCGACGACCATGTAGTGGCAGGGCGCGGAGTCCAGCGCCATTGCCGTCACCCTCGCCTTGCTGCATGGGTTGCTCATTGCCTCCTTGAACGCCTGGGACTGTGGATAGGCCCTGGAACCGAAATCCCGGCTGGGATATAATTGCGAGCTGGTGTGGCATTTTATTGACCTTCTGGATTTGACACGACCGCAATGTGGATCCACGGCCAGGACCCGGTTGATCTGCCTCCCTCACTGCAGAGTGTCTGTGATTTTTATGCAGCTGCCTCTGAATCTCGTTTCCTCTCTCAATATGATTGGCTAGGAAACTTTAAGCAGGAATCCAAATTCCTGCCAGCATGTCCATTCCCGTTAAACAAGAGACTGAGGACGGATCCTACCTGGACGTCGCTGCCTTGTCTGCAAGACGCTGTTTACCTTTTCACGGTGGTTATGTTTCGGCGTCCAGGGTGCTGAAGAATACCGTCCTTCATCTTAATCATGCGGCGCAGTGAGGGCTGGGAGGCCAGTATAACACGCAGACCCCACCCTCGGGAGATTCGCACTTAATGAGAGACGGCTATTCATAGCAGACTTTGGGCTGGATGGGGGCGGCTCCGTCAGAGTGGCGAAATTTCGAATCAACGATCCGTATGGGGAATGTCGCAGACCGCAGGAGCCCCAAGGACGCTGCACTGCTACAGTGCCATCACAGACTCATAGAAGATTGGCTGCCTTCTGGAAGTTTACTAGATTAGATCCCTTGGCCGGTTTCAACTATGTTTTGGCTCGAAGCCACGGTCGACATGAAGGGGAAAGGCAGGAGAAGCGGCCCCGGCCACCAGATCCTTCAGTCGAAAAAGCTCCGGCGAGCAGCCACAGCTGCCCGGCTCAGCGAGCCCACCAGCATACTGAAAATGAAAACTAGGAACCCAGCTGTCGACCACCACTGGCCACCACTGACCACCTTGCTCAGCATTGCAGGGTAATTTGAGGATCTGTCATCTTGACCAGGTTATACAGATAGAGGGAGGGACAAGGGTCTTCCCGTATCGATCAGACCGAGAGACTTTGTATCCCGCAGTCACTAATAGAAGGTGTAAAGTTAAAGTATGGAGACGGTTTATGAACAGTACAGAAATTATTACTCCATTCCTTGCTTGGCGCCATCTGTCATGGTCGAGGTACCAGAACACAGGAACCAAGAACTCAACTCACTATTGGTGGGAGTGCAGATGGACATTCCCTCACAATTTGGGGAAGCGGGCTAGCACATAAACAGATAATCAAAATAGGGAAAAAGAAAAAGGAAAAAGCAAAACCAAAAAAAGGCAAAAAAAAAAAAAACTAAGAAGTTCCCCTCACCCACAGGCCCACTGACAATTATTCTGCCCACTTGCAGGATCGGCGCTTCCTGTCGGATCTCCCCCCCTGTTCCTCAAAATCCATGGGCGTCGCTTTGACGGAACTGCTGAGTGCTAGGCAGACTGACGCTAATAATTTGAAATCTCGATTTCCGCTTTGGGTTTGCAGTCTTGAAGTCGCCTCATGGATCTTGTTGGATTTAGATATAGAGGTACAATGACGATGTAGATAAGTGGGAATCTAGGGAGCAAGGGAAGCATCACTTCACTGCGACAGCGAACCTGGAGTCTGCAGCTCCGTGTCAATCTGTAGCAGAGAGTTGTGGATAAACGCAGTGGCCATGTCCAAGTGGGAAGAGAGCGCTCGAGTGTCAGTTGGGTCCCCTTTCCTTGCATAACCTTGGTTGAGTTCAGCTGTTCCCCATCGTCATCGTCGTGCCTCGACTACTTGAACCGCTCCTCCTGCTCTATATTTCTTCCCTATATTCCTCCTCCCATCAACGCCGACGACTGACCCCCTTCCTTCGGCCTGCTTTCCTCTAACTCTACAACTCTCCTCTCCTTATCATCACCATCTCCTCTCGCCAACTCCAATTATTTCAGACTCCGCTAGCCCCTCTCGTCGGGTGGTACAATAACGCTTGTTACAGCCGCGGGCCGGCTTCTGCTGTGCAATAACACATCCCACATCTACCATCCACCATCTACCATCTACAACCACCGCTCTTCATCTCTCACCCATCCAGCCCAATTCCTCGCGATCGAATTGGGTGCTTGGTCTCGATTCGCTCAGATCTTTTTTTTTTTTCTATGCCACCGGACCCTGACCGGAGGCGGAGTTCTAATAGAATGGCCATTCCTTACGCAACCGGGCTGCCGGCCGACAACCAGCCCTTGCCGTCATTTCGCGAGGTAAGCCGGCAATACTTGTTTGCTAGATTGTGGCCCGTTGTCTGTCAGACTAGACTAGACGAATCTAGCGGACGAGCAGAACCAGGGAAGACGTAATAAAGATGCTGACTGCTCTTAAAGCTCCTCCCACCACATCTTCACGAAGAGATCGAATCCACTTCATATTATAATTCTCGGCAACCGCGCGAGCGTCCAGGATCATCATCACACGATTTGGGTCTGAATTCCGTTCCGCGAGAACATGCTCCTTCGCGGTCTTCTCGTCCCAGTCCAGTGCTCCCTCCAATCCGCGATTTGCAGTCGTACCCAGAGCGTGCGACGGGCGTGTATCCGGATCCCAGAGGTCTCCCGCCGCCACCGGAAATCACCGCCAGGCCTGTTGATCCCCACGGATACCACCATGCAGCGCCAGCCGTGCCCGGTCCATTGGCCGACAGGAATGCTGACGCCTACCGAGGCGTGCCGCCAATGCACGGTCAGATGCGATACCAATATCCGTCGATGGCGTATCAGAGCGACCCGGACCATGCTTCTGTACCACCGCTGTCGCACGCGCCTCAGTCGAATTTCGGCATTCTAGGGGATTCCACCGACGCAAGGAACAGACGCCGCCGAGGGAACCTTCCCAAACCCGTCACCGAGATCCTCAAGACCTGGTTTCATGCGCATCTGGATCACCCTTATCCAAGCGAGGAGGACAAGCAGATGCTCATGTCTCGAACTGGCCTTACGATCAACCAGGTAAATCATTTCTAGATCGATTTAAGAAGGGTGACTAACGTCCACCAGATCAGCAATTGGTTCATCAATGCAAGAAGACGCCACCTTCCGGCCCTGCGCAATCAAAGACGTACTGGCGGAAGTGACCTGGATGAACGGCAGTCGTTGAGCGATATGGAACAAACGTCGCCCGAGCCATCACCTCATCGAAGACTATGATACACGAGGCAACGTTGAGTTGACCGCTTACCCCGGCCGAATAGACACTAGACAGCGCCGCAAGGTACATTCACATTACGATTTACGCGCCAGATCGGATAGACATGATGTCTTTTTCTTCTCCTGTGTTTCTTGGTTTTCCGTTACCCATTTCTCCATTGCTCAGGTCAGACCACTTCATCGAGTGATGCACGCCTTGATACCCTCGCTATCTCTTTTGGTTAAGTTTACGCGCTTGCATGACCCGACACTTGGACTATTACGTTCAGCGATCTGCCTCACATTCTTACCTCATTTATCGGGAAGATCATCTACTCCTAATAATCATCATGCATCTGAGGGGGTTTGGGTGTTTTGCGTTGCTTTTTTTTTTTCTCATGTACAGTATAAGCATGATTACGACGGTCATAGAATCAAAGATATTTTTTAGACCATCTTCACTAGCTGGCGCGACTCGGCCGATACCACAACTCCAGCAGTCTAGTCGCATCATGATGACTTATAATGACCCAGCCGCTGCATAACCGGGGTTGACGTACCGCAGATCAAGCAAGATGATCCGGTTCCTGTCATTCCGATGACCGAAATTGGGCAGCATGCGGAGAGAGCTACCATGGTTTGCGCGAGCAAAAATTGCGGTGAAATGAAGCAAGGTACAGTGGCAATGGTCCGTCGGTAGTTGTTCTCGGTAGTCTTCAGTACCAAGAGCTGTCACGGATGTCAATTGTTGATCCAGGATCCATTAATTGAATCTCCAAAAATTGGTCCCAGCCACTTGGGTGACAGCTGAAGACCATCCGTCATGATCAGCCGAGTATTAGTCATCATACTGCTCGTGGTTTGCGGTTATCCGATAACGGACGAACACCAACCATACTGACCCGGCAGATTGACCAGTCATATCTATGAGTTTGCCCAGCAAAACAGTACAATGTCTGGTATTTGTCCCAACTTCCCAATCCAGACCGTCACTGTCATGAAGAATGTGAGGGAAACCAAATGTTGAACCTGGGCCTCGGCGAAGAGAACTCATTCCTAATGCGGTTAGACCATCGATCCAGCCCATCGGATCGACACGCCGAACTCACTAGCACAGATCACCAATCTCTACTTCAACAGCCAGGTGGCTTTCTTTGTTCTCGCGCTGCACTGAGCGCCCGGGCTTTCCACCGGCCGGTGGGATCGATTCGACCAAAGTCAAAAGATGACCGTGCCATCCAGGCGCGCATGTGGCGGGCGGGGCGTGGCATGGCTGCCAGCCCAGCCCACCGAGCAGTGCGCCCAGCCCGCGGCCATATGCACGGGCGCTGTCACCCCGACATTTTACTTGGTCTCAGACAGCCTCGAGTCTTGTTCCTCCAAGTAGTGAGTGGAAATTGAGGGTTTTGATTAAGGTTCAATTTTTCTTTCTCTTGGTTTGCTTGTACTAGTATACCACTCTCGCACTTGAGCGTGTTTACATAACGCCGGTTGACGAATAAGCTTCAATAGGTCTGCGTTTCAGCCTTGCAATGAATCCTCCTTCTGGTCAGGGTAGTATCGCCGCTATCGAGCTTGAGATTGATTGCCAGACAAAGAATGTGCATGTATATGCATATGTACATGTCGTGTGAATATGTGGGATAGTGGCACAGCCAGGATCGATACGCTTGCTTGCATGTCCGCAGGTCAGAGGTCTGATACCTTACTCCGTACTTTGCCTTCCTTACGCTCACTGGATCTTCCCCCAGAAGTTCGTCGTCAGCAGCCCGCAGTCAGCACTAAGGTGGACGGGAACTTGAAATCCGCCTTGGCTCGCAGTCGCGGGCTTTGCTGGTTCCGGGGTCCGAACGTGCATTCGATCGCTGCGTGATGCAAGGGATTCACTGAATGGATCATAGAATTGGACGGGTGGGTTCTGTTGACCAGAATGCTTTCCGCCAATCTAGATTTGGTCTCTAAAATGGGCGTTCAAACGCGAGACTTGGTGTGGATTGGAGCGGCTGAATTTGCCCGGTTAGCACGACCTACGGAGTGCCGGATAGGCATGATAGCATATGCGGTAGGTTTGGACGTGAAGATCCATTGTCACTGTTAGCGCAAGGATAGTGTGCTGCCTGCTACGCTGCGGCGGAGCCTTGGTTTGGTCACCTCAAGGTTCAATCCTGGCACTGACAGGGCGGAATTGAGTTCAAACAAAGTTTTAACACGAGGGCACTCTTTGCTGTCCTGGATATTCCACGAATCAGACTAGGGTGGCCCTACTTGTCAGGCTGTCCAGTATTACCCTCCGCGTAAACAAGAGCTTGTCTTGTTTTACTTGTCTACTTCGAACTGGCCCCAAAAATTATCAAAGATACCCACCCAAACAAACATTCGTGACCTTAGAACTAAGGCGGCAATCCATCGCAAGCTACCGAACAGTCAATACTGCTACCTGCCATGCCTTACCTTGCTTATTCAGCCCCCTGGCATGGCAGATAGCCAGAAACCTGGAAATGCTACCGTTACTGCAGCCGTCGACGCACAGATCAATGATCTCCCGATCGACGGTACAGAACGCAGGGCTCTGGGTATGTCCGTGCACTGCATGCCTGTACGGATGATCTTGCCAGATTTCCTGTTTGAGACCCTGGTTTTTTGTTCTTCCCCAGTCATGCCAATATGCCATGTCACGGTGGCCTAAAAGTCGGTGTCAGTGTCGTGTTGGCACCAGCCGGACCGTAGATCCCAGCATGAGTGACCGACTTACTCCAGTTCGATATGCGTTCTAATAAAGGATAGCCTTGCCAGTCATATGGCTGTTAATCGTGCCTAGGCGGGCATGGTTTGACCTGGTATACCTCCTAGGTAGCACTTATTACATTACTTATCTACCCTATCCACCTCAATGGAGGGACATGATAGGTGTACCCCCATCAAGTCTCTATGTTCACCCTGTTTTCCATCAATAACATACTATACCATCACTATTGCACGCCGTATTTCCCTCTCTTTTTCTCTCTTCAGCATGAAGCGTTCTACCCGTTGGCAATCAATTACCGCAGTGAGCTTAGGAGCTTTTGGTAACCAAGTTTATATTCTTCCTACATCAGAAACTGTTTGGCACAACCGAAGCTTGCCAGTATTGGCTATGCTGCTTAAAGACCCAGAGGGCAGGAGTCAAAGGGGCATTTCAGGACTGCGATAAGCCCACATTATCCTTGTCCATGGCTTTTGGAATTAAACCTCACTTATCCAGGCGAGGAATTTGGTTTGCAAATCACGATTAGTGGACTTCTTTTCCATAGCGAAAATGTCAGCATGTTGGACGACGAGTGTATTGGGATTAGAGAAAACCCTAAGAATGGCGGCCGAGGCGTCTTTATTAACGAAGGAACACCTCCTACAAGCCCGCTTTCATCAGCTCTGAGACTCGCATGCTGCAGAAGGATCAACTCATGACCACATCCGTGCTGAAAGGGATGCCGGGGTGCGGTTGGGCGACGCGTGTCTACACGGAGAGTCAAGCTTTCCACCTACGGACGAAGGCTATGACCCGCTTAAATGGTCATGCTAACGGGTATAGTCCTAGGGCGTAAATGTGAGATACCACAGAAGACAATAACTTTGCGTGGGAAATCATCGAGGTGTGCTTCGCGCCTTCTCACATAAACCGGGGCATACTGGCAAGATACATTACAACAGAAGATCTCTGGCCAGATCATGGCTTGAGCCTGGGTCCTGGAAGATGATCTCATCCCTAGACCTAATCTGACTCTCTTTATCCACCTCCGTGTGCTTCTATTGATGTCTCCAGGCTACATTTTCTCTGCATTGGGTAAAACTCACCGGTATGAGACTTTGGCTTCTTATTCTTGTGTGACTGGCTCTGTTGCTGAAATGATGCATGTCGAATCCTGAATACAGTCTGCTGCCTACATTCACGGCACTCGTACGTGTCCACTTATGAAAACCAAGCTCATCAAGCATATATAGAGGCTGTACATCAACACCTCGAGCTCCTGTTGAGAGATGCCAACATGAGTATGACTGTTGGCTCTCGCTCTCAGATATTACCCCCGATCTCTATCTCCTCGTTCTGAGCGTGTTCAGACCCTCGTTACGGTTATAGTGAGTCCGAAAGCTTCGATGGCCGAGCCGGTTAGAACGTGTATACTGAAAATTTGCGGCTGTACAAGAGCAGAATTCTATATTGAGCTGCCCTTGAAATACCTCCTTGATGCGAAATGACAATACTCTCCAGGCAAAGTCGTTTTGAAAAGTGCAGTCCATTTGTTCTTATTTGGCTGACCCGGTCTTGCGAACCACTGCGTCGCGGTGACTTGGAGGATTCACCCGTCAAAGGGTGCCGTAGGAGTAGGTTAGAGATGAGATATGCGACCGTCCATTCTGAGACAATATGAAAGGGGAGTATTGAAGTGATAGAAAGGAAGGTGGCTTCCTCATGGTGGGGTGGAAGACAGCTGGACGTCCATCTCGTCAAAGCCTGGCCAACCCTCTTGGACTCACACGACCGCCAGTAGGGTGCCTTTTCCCTGTATTAGATACTCTGGTACAAGATGATCATGCTCGTGAGCTCAAAAATATCGAATATCATTAGACAAGGTAGCAGCACACCTGACACTGAGAGCATCCGCGTTATTTAGGGCTATTTGGATAAGTCAGAACCTAAATGACCAGATGCGCATAACAGAATTGCCATCCGCACTTATACACGGACGAAAGGACTCTATGAGACGCTTGTCCAATACCTAATGTCTCGATTACCGGTCATGGTATGACTCTTCTAAAGAAGAAACGAAGCTGAATGGAGTAGATTGTGTGACGGGTCTGTAGGTGCGGATGAAGGGGCTGGTTTACTTGATATAGACCCTGACTTACTCACCCTACAGCCTACAAAGGTATATTTCTCTGCCTGAGTTAGACTAGATTACATCTGTTTTTATAGGCTTACAGTAATGGGACCCTTCCCGGTCTCCTCAAGCGCATCGCACCTTCCTGAAAAGCTACTGCCTAGAAGAGTTCTTTGCTGGAGGAAGGTGCGATGGACATTTATCAGCCATCACACCTGCCTAACGAACAGAATCTCAGTTCAGTCTCAGGAAGGTGCGACTGAGTAGAGACCGTCTACTGTCCTGGAAAGAGCACACTGTTTTCACACCACTGCGCCCGCCTTGTCTCCTTGTACAAGAATCTGGAAAGGTGCGGCTTCAAGCTCGGTTTATAGGGTTCACCCAGTACGGTGACAGGCCGGGGGTCCCAGATACCACATTTGTATACCGTATACTTGCACGGGCACTTGATATGCTCTGTCGACGAATAGATCATAACTTGACTGGTTAGATTACCTGAGCTATGAAGACAGAGTCTCCTTTAATATACTAAACCTGACGTAAGAGCACTAGATGGACATACCACTCGTCCTTCCATGCTCATGGATAGATTTCGATATAGGGCTTGGCCTCTTCCTCTTCATTCCAAATCATACCCTGTGCACCGTCACTTTAAATCAATCCATCCGTCTCGCTCACCCCCATCTGTTTTTCCCTTCCAAAACAAAGCCCTAATCTGTCTGGCCGGCATCCCGAGCAAGCCCCCCCAAACCCCCGCCGTCCCAGGGCTCACCAGCTCCTCCACCTCCAGGCTAACAAGCACATCCACAACCCACTCCTGGCAGCGTCTCTTGCCGTCTCTAGGCGCAGGCTCAGAGCGGATGATTTTGACGACCTGCCGTCGTTGCTCGGGCGTCAGATCTGCGATCTTTACCATCCCCTCCGCCTGGAGCGAGGAGATGTCGATCCCCTCGCGCGCGTCGAACTGGAACCAGAGAGGAGAGAGGGAGATCGGTTGGATGTGTAGGAGGTCGCCGTAGGAGGCGCCCGAGGTGCGCAGGAAGAAGGACCAGTGCGAGCAGGAGGTTGGGGTTAGGCCGAGCCCCGAGATGGGGATGTACAGCTCGTGGGTTGGAGTCATTGTTCGGTTTCTCGATGCTGGTGGAGGCTCGGCTGGCCTGATCGGGTTGAATCTGGCGAGAGGTTAGTCTGGCTTGAATGAAGAGGGTGCTCTAGGTGTGTTGGTCTGTGATGGACTGGGAGGATTATAGATGGTGGGGTCTTACAGTAGGTGGGTAGCACCGGTAGCACGACAGAAGAGCTCGGAGAATATCGTGATGCTGTACTTTTCCAGCTAGTGACCAGTAGAGAGGCTTATAGTCGGCCGTTTGAATAGTGAACAGCGATCTACCAGCTCGCGCTGGTAGGGAGCCGGTCAAAGCTGAACGGTCATCAGGAATGACAAGATGAGATCGAGCTTAGGTGAGCGAGACATCCTTTGGAGCTAGGTTTAGGCCGATGCAAGCAGATTAAATAAGCGCGGCCGTAGTGAGGCCGTCCTAGTTAGTTATCCTTAGCGAGGCTCCTCATTGGAGTATTTTGGTACTTTTGTAGTATACAAGAATGAATAGTGGAGGAGGAGCCTTCTTAGCATCCCATAACGCCTATGCTAAGTTCAAACAAAAGACAACATCAAATCATATATTGACACAAGTTAAATCCAAAAACCAATTTCATTCAAAGTCAATACTTTGACTGCTCCATCCACGCTTTACGGAACAATGTTTCCTATATATATCCATCCTTCTCCATTATGACCTACACGGCCGTCCACCCCCTAGCCTGACGGTTCACCAACTCATTCATTGGAATCCCATCATACGGCACGACTACAGGTCGCAAATCCCGCTCCCTTCCAGCTTTGCCTTTGGATACAGGACCCTCGGCAAGCCGCTCTCCATAGTCACTGATACCTCACCGTCGTCCGAGACCGTAATGTCCTCACAGGTATAGATTTCAGTAACTGCCGCGCCAGCCGTGTAACCCGTGTTCGGGACCGAGACCGTCGATGAACCAGCGTCAGCGCCTGCGTTCGTAAGAACCGTGATGACTTGCGACCCGTCGTATCCCTTGCGCATGGCGAGGACGTTGTTTTCGTTGTAGATGGCGTAGTTCTGCTCATTTCATTAACCGTCAGTCCCATCATATTACTCCATTACTCAAGTGCAGCCGGGGGTATGTATGGGAGAGGAGCGAAATACCATGTAAGAAAGATATGTCTCATTCTGCCAGATAGCAAAATTCCGGATCTGGTTCGTTTTCGCAATGAACTGGTACAGCTCGCTCGTCGTGTCGAATCCGGAGAGCCAGGTTGCCTCGCGGTTTGCCGGGTCTCCCGCGCCGGAGTAGTGTTGTTCTTGTCCGGCGTAGATGATTGGGATTCCGTCGGAGAGGATCACGAAGGCGGCGACGTTCTTGGCGAGGGATATGTCGTCGGTGTATCTATGTCGTCTGGTCAGTGGCATTGCCTAGAAGAACCGGGGCCATTGAATTGAGGGAAGCGTACGAGGCAAAACGTGGGTTATCGTGATTCTCGATGAAGTTGCCCAGTAAAGTGGCGTCTGAGCAGGTGTACTTGACTGTTTCGATCATGTTGGCTAGATCGCTGAGGCTGCCAGATGTGGAACTGAAGGCGTTCAACAGGGGGTAGTAGCTGGTACAGTTAGCCGGTATACAGGTAAACGAGATAAATGGTGAGGAAAGTACATAGGATAGTTCAGAACCCCGTCCATGACCTCCTGATACCCACATGTGTAATCTGGATCGCCCTGGAAGACCTCGCCGACGCAGTACACGCCCGCGGCATCGTTGTAGTCGCGCCAGAAGTCCTTTTGCACGTGCCGAGCGGTGTCGATGCGAAGGCCGTCGACATTTTTTATATGGATGTGAGCCCACATTCATACATTTGTATCTAGTACTAGGAGGATAGGAGAGGGCTTTACCAGAGTAGTTGGACACAAGCTCACCCACCCAGTCGTACCAGATTTTCTTAACCTCCTCGTTGGTGGTATCGACATCTGGCAGACTGACAGCGTCCGTGTACAGCCAGCACTCCTCGACCTGGGTCTGGTTGTCGTAGTCCTCGATATCGCAGGGGGTGTGAAAGTAGTCTGGCGAGTTGAAGGGATTGAAGACGCTGTAGTCGACCGACGCGGCGGGGGCATCGTAGCCCTGTATGGACAATTAGCATTGGTACCTATACAAGCAAGTACACTTGCAGCTCAAACTCACGAAATGATTGGCAACGACGTCGACCATCAGGTACATCCCTCGGTCGTGCAGCGCGTCAGATAGCGCTCGGAGGTCGTCTTCGCTACCAAAGTGCGGGTTCAACGCATGTCTGCGCTCATCGTTGGTTTTGAGCCGTTGAGAATGAAGGAGACCTACATATCCTGCTGCCAGTACCCATGGTATGCCTCTCCATGCTGCCCATTCTCAAGATTGGCGGTCACTGGGCTGATCCAGATGGCCGTGAAGCCCATCCCCTGGATGTAGTCCAGCTGGTTGATGATTCCCTGCCATGTCCCGCCGCAGTACTTCTGCGCTGGGTCAGTCTTGAAACCAGAATTAGAATCTCGGGTTCAGATCACTCACCACCGCACTAGTATCACATTCGGCGGTTGTCGAGTTGTCGGTGCGGGCAAAGCGATCGGTGAGTAAAAAGTAGATTGACTGCGAACGCCATTCGGCAGGCGTCGCGGCCAGCGCTGTCGCCGCAAGGGAGAGGAAGAGAGCTGATCGCATCGATGAAGAAAGGTCTTGTTGATGGTCTACACTCTACAACACCT
The DNA here is from genome assembly GCA_003574815.1 of Aspergillus spinulosporus. Taxonomy (NCBI): domain Eukaryota; kingdom Fungi; phylum Ascomycota; class Eurotiomycetes; order Eurotiales; family Aspergillaceae; genus Aspergillus; species Aspergillus spinulosporus. The sequence goes on along the minus strand of QPHH01000005.1, from coordinate 801,161 downwards.
AACACTACGGTGGGGTGCCCATATTTATCACATGTATCCTACGACCAGCTAAGCATCCCCAAGTATCCGGCCTAGTCGGAGGTTTCTGCAGTGGTTGGCAAGGAATGCCCACGCCAGTCCAGCCATGATGCCAGGAGATTACCAGGGGCGCAGTGGGGAACCTTGCAAGCCGGCAGAGTGCGGGGAACATCCCAAGTATTATTGGTCTGAACACCCTGATGTACCTGCTGGAGTCGCATTTTACTATCGGCACTTCACACTAATTCACACCGGTGACTCCGGCCTAATCCGCCTATAGCCAGCTGGCCTCACCATCGGAGGGTCCAATCTCGCCCCCAAGCACCATCGTTTGTAAATCGGCCTAGCCCGGTTACAAACAGGACCCGCGACTGGACGTCATATTCTGCAGGCACTTGCTGTCCGTTAAATGTGACCGAGACTGGGTTGTCAAGGACACCAAAAATGGTGACATTCGCCAATGGGCTGGCTTCTTTCCACTCGCCTTCAGATGATACAGTTAGGGCGGACTGACTGGCCCTAAATTGGACTACAAGCGACGCTTCTGGTTGGATACTCTCCCCATCATCGATGTAGAGCTGGCCCGATGCTGTTCCGTCTTTATCGAGAGCAGCTAACAGTGCCCACGGCGTCTGCCGGGCGTCGCGGATCGTCAAAGCAGGCTCTTGCATTGGCAGGATACTTCCGCCCCGGACATAGACCGGTATATGGCCGAGGGGGGCGTCGATCGTCGTATTGACTCCTGGCTGGGCGTCGACTGCAGTGTGTGTGTACCAATCGTACCAGACTTCTCCTTGCCCTACTCCAGGAAAGACGCCTTTAACAGTACTTACCTGAGGCTCGAGAACTGGAGTAACCAGGATGGAGGGGCCGACCAGGAACTGATTGTCAATCGCAGCCAGGGACGGATCATCGGGAAACTCCCAGGCCAGCGCTCGCAACACAGTAGAGCCCGTAGTATGCGCATCGTGCATCAAAGTATAGAAATAAGGTAGCAGGGCATATCGAATCCTCATCGCCGCCTTAGTGGCATTAATAACCGATGCCCATTGATAGGGCTCCTGAGAAATTGCCCCAAGAACATTATGATTACGATAGAACGGGAAGAAAGCCGACAGCTGCATCCAGCGGTTGCAGAGTTCTTCCGCGGTGTTTCCACTAAACCCGCACGTATCGACTCCGAACATCGGAATGCCAAAGAGAGAAAATTGCAACGCCTGCGAGATCGAAAAGTACATGGACGACCACCGGGAGTAGTTGTCACCGCCCCAATGGCCAGCCCATTTTCCAGAACCAGCAAACGTCGAGCGGCCAATGATAAATGGACGCTTCCTAGGCCAGATCTGGGTCAAGCCATGGTAGGTGGCCTGGATACCCATATGCCCGTAGAGGCTGTGCACGTCGTACTCGTGATAGCCATCAGCGTGAGTAGCATTTGGCGAGACTGCGTGCACAGCAAGATCATGGCCAGACTGGACATGGTTGATCACATAAGGTGGATAGTTGATGTTACGGACACCAGGTGTGGGCGAAGTACGCAAGTAGGAGCTGGTGGATGTCACAGTTTCTGTGGGAGTGGCTGCGGCCTGGCTGGATGAAGCTGCAGATGCAGAGGCAGCCTCTGTCGCGTTAGACAGCTCAAATCCTTCCGGGTACTCGTAATCAACGTTGCCCGGTTCACCTGGCAGTCTGAAAGGCGGGTGAACGGGGTTGAGTGTCCGGTTCTGAGACCCGCAGCTTCCCACACAAAAAGATGATACCTCGTTCATATCGTACCACACTCCATCAAATTTGACTTTCTCATACCAAGTTACAAGCTCGTTGGCCCAGAAGTCAGCCGCATCGGGGTGATGCCAGTCGGGATATACTGTATAACCAGGCCACACAGCGCCGATGTAGAGGCTGCCATCTGGATTCTTGAGGAAGACGTCTCGAGCCGCGCCTCGAGTGTACGTTTCATAACTAGGATCATCAGCAGTGCTCGACAACACACACAATTGAGCTTACGAGTCTGAAGCGTTTCGCGGATTAGGGATATACACCGCCGCATCCACAATTGGGACAAAATGGCGTCCACCTGCGTGAAGCTTGTCCAAGAAAACTCGGGTCTCGTTATATGGAAATCTATACTCGTCATTTTCAAAATCTCTATAACCATGCATGTAGTCAATATCGGCCCTAAAGATGTAAGCTAGGATTCAAATAGGTGAGTATCCGTGCATACCAGAGATATTCCAACGGAATCTCAAATCTCTCGAAATTGGCAAGAACATCTGCAAAGACCGACCAATTGTTGTAGCCCCACCGGCATTGGTGGAAACCGAGCGTGTCGTACTTCTGCATAGCAGGGAGACCAACGGTGCTGCGCTGATATTGCTTTGTAACCTCTGTTACAGTCGGCCCGGAGTAGAAGGTGAGGTCGATGCTTCCTCCAATCGTCCGCCACGTCAGGCCTTGCGGATTTAAGACAACTTCATGGCCGTGAGAGTTTCTGAGGAAAACCCCATGCGAGTAAGAGGTATACGTGTTCAAGGGGTCAGCCTCACTACTTTTCACGTATGTGCGATTTCCAGCCTCGTCAACCGAGAAGTATCTTGTGTCTACGTAAAACGCGTGCTGTCCGTAGATATTGCTGCATATAATTAGCATGATACAAGAATGACAGTAACTGAACGTACGCATCAATTGGATTGCCAATGTCGGCTGCGTAAGAGGTCAGTGTGGCGTTTCGCAACAGACGCAGCTGGTTTATGCGTTCTCCTAGACCATACAGATTATATTCCTCCGGCAAAGAGGTCACAAACTCGATGAATTGGTTCTCAAACACCAATACTGAACCGGCCGTGTCGAAGAGCACCTCGCCCGTTGATTTACGGGCGACCTGAAAGTTGAAAGTTGGCTCGTTGGACCATGTCACGGAAAAATCGCTGTGTGACTCGGAGGCGTCTGCAGCCGGTGTCGGTCGGGGGACGAACTCCTCTGGCAGAATATACCAGGACGCGTTGGAAGCGTCCACGTAAGCCGGGGTAATTTGTATGTTCAAGCGGTTCGTATCCTGATACTGCAACTCCAAAGTCAATGATTCGACGTCCGTCCCGTATACATTGCAGGGCTCGCCGGCCAGCCGTAGGCTGGCGGTAAAGCCCAGGTCCGTTTGTTGTACATCGGAAGCTTTGTATCCAGGACAGACGGATTGGGCATTGACGGCTTCGGGATCGTCCACATTGGCAACCAATTCCGCTCCGACATCCACAAGATCTGAGAGTGTGAATTCAGCCCGCTGTCCGGTTACGGTTGCGGTCGCGGTTGCGTTAACGGTCGCGGTCTCGGCAGCTGGCCGGAGGGCGTCCTGGACCGCGCCAGAGACTAGGACGGGAAGGATCCCAGCTAAGTGCATGAAGCGGACCATAGTGGGGAGGTAGGTTTTTCCAATCGTACGATGGATCAGGTCATCCAACAACCAAGGCCTTGACTCTATTTATCTTCGAGGTTTTGAAGTCAACGGAAAGATCACAGGTTCACAGACATGCAAGAGTCAAACCATGCTGTGGCACGTCCCGGGATGATCGTCCATTTGAGGTTAGATTTCTGGAACGCAACGATGTATGCAAGGGGCGTTTGCTGAGGACGGCCGAAGGAGGGGGCATGTTGAAGCCAGAAACCAGCAGGCAGCAAGCCATTTGGTGATGCGGGGAGGGCCGGTCCCCCGCGATCAACCAGGCCAATGCTTGGGACTCAGATCCATTTGAAGGGGTAGATGCATTGAAAGATGCTGATTGGTCATTGCTCCGATAAAAGACCGAACCTATGACAGTGATGTTATAGTTGAGTTTAAGGATGCAGGATACGAACGTCGAAGCACGAAGCACAAGGTGGTCGAAGAGAAAGAAGAGGGGGGGGGCTGTCTCTTATACACATCTAGATGTGTATAAGAGACAGATATAATACTTGCTTATATTGCTGGAGGGGCTTATTAGGATAAAAACAGCTTGTTTTTATATTATAATAGTAGTAGGGTAAGATACAGGA